>UESW01001591.1:0-65094 GCA_900491605.1 Calamus simplicifolius | reverse complement strand
TATGGTCATGACACTGAGGACTGCCACCATTTGAAGAAGGCCATTTAAAGAGCTTGTCCAGCAGGGTCACTTGGGCAAGTTCGTTCAAAGAGGAAACCTTCCTTCTCTGGGTTCATCGGCGCCTCCTGCGCTTCAAACCGGCATCGACAATGCCCCTATGGAAAAGATAATAGCCATGATTTCCTAGGGGGCAGGCAGCAGCTCGAAAAGCCGATAGAAGGAGGCAAGCTAGTACCAAAATGGGATTTATCGTGTCACGGAGGTGCCTCATCACGGAGCATACAAAGTTAAGGGGCTAGACGGGAAACCTCTCTCCCGCACTTGGAACGCGGACAACCTGCGTCAATATTATCAGTAATTTGCTAACTCCCTTAGCTTGAACCTGCCTGCTAGAGTACTATTCAAAATATTCTCATTGCTATGTTTTTGAATGATCTTACTTGTTACTCTAAGCCAGGCTCCGCGTCGGCACACTAAAAGCACGGCTCCGCGTCGGCACTCTAAGCTCGGCTCTGCGTCGGCACACTAAAAGCACGGCTCTGCATCGGCACTCTAAGCCCAGCTCCGCATCGGCACACTAAAAGCCCAGCTCCGCGTCGGCACTTTAAGCCCGGCTCCACATCGGCACTCAAAGCCCATTTCCACGTCAGCACTCTAAGCCCGGCTCCGCGTCGGCACTCTAAGCCTGGCTTCGCATCGGCACTCTAAGCCCGGCTCCGCATCGGCACTAAAAGCCTAGCTCCGCGTTGGTACTCAAAGCCCAGCTCCACATCGGTACTAAAAGCCCAGCTCTGCTTCGGCACTCTAAGCCTGGCTCCGCGTTGGCACTCTAAGTCCGGCTCCGCATCGGCATACTCTAAGCCCGGCTCCGCATCGGCACTAAAAGCCCGGCTCCGCATCGACACTCAAAGCCTCGGCCCGGCTCCACGTCAGCACTCAAAACTCGGCTCTGCATCGGCACTAAAAGCTTGGCTCCGCATCGGCACTCTAAGCCCGGCACCGCATCGGCACACTCTAAGCCCGGCTCCGCATCGGCACTAAAAGCCCGGCTCCGCGTCGGCACTCTTAAAGCCCAGCTCCGTGTCGGTACTCTTAAAGCCCAGCTCCATGTCGGCACTCTAAGCCCGGCTCCGCATCAGCACTCAAAGCCCAGCTTCGCATCGGTACTAAAAGCCTGGCTCCGCGTCGGCACTCTTAAAGCCCGGCTCCGCGTCGGCACTTTAAGCCCGTCTCCGCATTGACACTAAAAGCCTGGCTCTGCATCGGCACTCTAAGCCCGGCTCCACGTCGGCACTCTAAGCTCGGCTCCGCGTCGGCACACTCTAAGCCCGGCTCTGCGTCGGCACTAAAAGCCTGGCTCTGCGTTGGCACTCAAAGCCCGGCTCTGTGTCGGCACTCAAAGCCCGGCTCGTCGGCACTCTAAGCATCGGCACTCAAAGCCCGGCGTCGGCACTCAAAGCTCGGCTCCGCATCGGCACTCTTAAAGCCCGGCTTCGCGTCGGCACTTTAAGCCTAGCTCCGCGTCGGCACTCTAGGCCCGGCTTCGTGTCGGCTCTCTACTCAACCTCGCATTGGTATTTAGTGACTCCGCGACGGCACGAGTGTGGCCTTACACTAGCGCTTGTTCGACCTTCGTGTCATCAATTAAGACTGATCCCACATCAGCTCTCGAAATAATTTTCTAACCATGTCCCTGGACAAAGAATCGTATTGTAGTTCTTTAGTTATAGGTTTTTGGTTCATTTCAACTCACTCGCTAGAAGATTCGAATATGATCCAAGACAAGCATTATGGGTCAAAGGTTTCATTAATAGCAAAAGTCTACAAAACTGCCGATTTAAATCGGACTTGGTGCAATACAAAAAAAGTAAAAGAAACTAGGGGTCATTTGGAGCTAAGTCGTCATCTTCAGGGACTTCGTCTGGCTCCAACCCCTCGATCCCTTCAAGGTCGTAGAGCTTTTGGATTTTCTCCTTGCAGTCCTGGAAGCCGCCTTCGTATGCAAAAGCCATCGAATCGGCCAATTCCTTGCTAAAGGCACTAGACTTCCTGAAGTCTTCTATGGCCTCAGTGGCTCGCTTCTACGCCTCGGAGGCTTTCTGCTCGGCCTCCACGATCTTCTTCTGGCCTCCGCGATCTTTTTCTTGGCCTCAGCAGTCTTCTTTTTGGCTTCGGTCACCGCCACCTTCAGGTATGCAATCTTGGCATCAGACTGGCGGGCGATCTCCTCCTCGTTTTCAGCTCTCTCCTCGGCCACACCTATTTCAATGGTGGCGGAGTGTAATCAGTTCTTCAACATGTACACTTCCGACTCTGCCACCTCCAATTTCTCCTCTGCCATTCTTTGTTTCTCTTCGGCCACTTAAGCATTATCCAGCTCATTGGCCGCTTGACGCTGGGCAACTTCCAGCGCTTCTTCTGCCTTCTCTGCTCTTAGCCGGATGGCTTCGGCTTCGGCCCTTAGCGCCCGAGCAGTCTTTGCTCGGGTATCCTCTAGGGCCATCTTCGCCCTCTCTGCCCTAGCCTGGAGTGCTTGCATTTCCTCTGTCGATTGATTGATAGCGGCTTCGGCATGGGCCCAGAGGCCCCTTATGGCAGTCATAGAATTCAACACCTAGGCAGAATGTCTAGGTTAGACGAAGAAAATATAAGAAAAAAAAATCGAGAATAGAACAACGCTTACCCAGAGATGTGCCACAGATGCCTCTCAGAAGAATGTGCCTACCCTTGATGTCGAAGAAATCCCTGTAGCTCCGGCACGGATGCCTGGTTCAGTGTCTGCTCAGCCCAGCGACTGTAGCGCATCAAAATCGATTGGAAAGAAGGATCGACGTTGTTCCCCTCCGCTGACTTGACGGCTGCGGGGGAGGACTCAGCCTTCGATTCTGCTCCCTTCGGCACCTTTGATGGTAGAGGCGCCACGGTCGCCGCCCCTTAGGGAGGTAAGGCGGCTTCTGAATCGGCTTTGTAGTCGAGTGGGCTGGCCCCGCTTCAATAGCTTTGGGCGGAGGTACTTCAACACCTCGCTCCGGAGAGAGGTCGATCAGAACAATAGGAGGGGGTGGCGGCACTGGTAAAGGCGAATGGGGCAAATTCCTTTCTCCCGCCTCGCTCCGCCCTAATTCCTCACCGGCCTCGGCCCTTATAGCTTCACTCCTTACTGTTTCGTCGGCTTGGACTCTTGCCGCCTCGCATCCATGTGAGGGCCCCCCAACCTTGGCCTTTCTAGCTTCGGTCCTTTTGGCAATCTTGGCGACCTTCCTCTCGGCAGGGGCCCCATTCCCCTTGACCTTCCTCTTCCTTGTAACAGCTTGCTTTATCTCGCGAAGTGATGGAACCATTCCTGTATCAAAAGCGGAAAAGAAGTGTTAAAAAAAAAGAAGAAGAAGAAAAAGAAAAGAAGAAAGGAAAGAGGTGAGTAATCAACTGCTCACCGCTGGATGGAATAAGGCAGACGAGACGGAGGTTTTCTTCGGCCAGGAGCTGATTGCACCGAAGGATATCGGTAATCAAAAGCTGCCCAAATGCCATTCGATCCCTCGGGAGGATAAAAGAGTCCCTATTGGCGTCGGTATTTGGTGTTCCCCAGTTCCCGCTCCCCCTTCGACATCGGCAAAAAAGAACTTATCTTTCCATCCTTTGATGGAAGTGGGGAGATACAGCCTGAGAATCCTAGTGGGTCTAGGGGTAAAGGACCACTAACCCGCTTGTTTGCGAAGGGTATAGAAACTACTGAATAAGGAGATGCTGGCCTCTATACCTTGAAGGTGGCAAAGTACCATAAAGCCAACAATGGTTCGGATGGAATTAGAAACTAACTGGGAGGGCGTCAAAGAGTATTGTCCAGGAGGTTAAGGATGAAATGATGAATGGGTAATCGAAGTCCCGCCTTAAAGAAAGCTTCGTACAAGGCAACCCTTCCGGGATGGGAAAGGTTACCCTGTCATTAGGAGCGGGGTAGGACAGACGCATGTTAGGAGGGAAATTGTACTTGGCTCCGAGGTTCACTATGTCTTGAGTAGACATGGTGGAGGCAGTCCATTCGGGGGACTCCTTGACAGCTAGAGGGATTGGCGACGGTCGGACGGTGCCGGGGTAGGGCCCGTCCGGCGGCCGGACGGTTCTCAGCTATAGGATGTCCGGTCGTTCGCCGCCGTTCTAAGGAAACGTGGTCGGAAGATGAAGTGGTCCACTGAGTCGGTGAGGAAGCAGAAGGTTGGGAAGGAATAGGGGAACGATCCCCAAAATCAGAAATAGAGCAAGAATGTGAAGAAGCCATGGGAACTAACCTGGAAAGCTTGAACCGGGATGGAAGGAGAAAGAGCACGAGGGGGGGGAACGAAATAGGAGATGAACGGGCGCTTGCAGATTCAAGGTAGGAAGTTGTAACGCAAGAAAAGGTGAAGATTGGGGGATAAGGACGATCTTTTCCTTTTATAACCCCATTTCAAATCATCCCGCGGTTGTCCGATCGGGCCATGTGTGTCCACTTTCTACTAGAAACCGCTTCGGTAGCCGCTCGGCGTGAGAAACATGAAAAACACCACCAATACAAAGGTGGCGGTGACATTGCCGCAATGATGATGCTCACCTTTTTACAACTCCACGCTCGAGGAAAATCTTCCCCAATCTCAACAGCCTGAACGGACGAAATAATGGCATGGAGATCAGCCACCTGGTGGATATTAATGCCCCTTTCACTGGCAACTGTATGCCCACCCATCTCAGGGGTGGGGGGCATCTGATATGGCTGATCACCTCCTCTGGGCGGCATCATAATGCCCTGCATGATTCCCGAAATCAAATGATGAGATAACTCATTTTTGGGACGTCGACACTCTTGCCTCGGCCCCTCCGGCCCCGGCCTCTGGCTCTGACTCTGGCCTCCAGCTCTGGCCTCCGGCTCCAGCCTCAGCTTCGGCCTCTGGTTCCAGCTCCGGGCTTCGGCTCGGCCTCCAGCTCCGGCCTCCAGCTTCGGCCTCTGGCTCCAGCTCCAACCTCTGGCTTCGGCCTCTGGTTCTAGCTCCGGCCTCCAACCTTGGCCTCTGGCTCTGACTCTGGCCTCCAGCTTCGGCCTTTGGTTCCAGCTCTGGCTCCGCCTCCAGCTTCGGCCTCTGGCTCTGGCTCCGGCCTCCGGCTTCGGCCTCCAGCTTCGGCCTCTGGCTCTGGCTCCGGCCTCCAGCTTCGGCCTCTAGCTCTAGCTCCGGCCCCCAGCTCTGGCCTCCAGCTTCGGCCTTTGGTTCCAGCTCCAGCCTCTGGCTCCGGCCTCCAGCTTCGGCTCTGGCTTTGGCTCCAGCCTCCAGCTCCGGCCTCCAGCTTTGGCCTATGGTTCCAGTTCTGGCCTTCGGCTCCGGCCTCCAACTCCGGCCTCCAGCTTCGGCTTTAACTTTTGTGTTGTGTGCTTTCCTTGCTTAAGCCAACCTCGGATATCGAACCCTAGGATTCAAGGCATCCATTATGCATGTCTCGCTCGTCTGTTTTGCTGAGATCATGGTGTTGGGAATTGTATCCTAAAGCCAATCATTTGATGATTGTGCTAATGTAAATTGTATATAAATTGATATATTAATAAAAGTTATTTGGCAGTTTATTCATTACAAGAACATCTTCTTAAAACTCCTAATAGTAATGAAGCCCTCGGGATCTTCCTTCACGATAAAGGAGGATTTATCTTTGAAGGTCCTTAAAAGAGTTCGCGACCAAATGATATACTATGACAGGGCCATAGTACTATCAATTATAGGACGTTGTATATCATATTTATTGGTTGTCCTCTTAACCAAGGAGTGTAGAGACACTAGTATGACATACAGGTAAAAGTGTAGGAGTACATTTCACCGAACGTGACTCATTTTCGGATACTCTGCTGTCAAGAGTTAATCCAAAAGAAATGGGTATAAGTATCCTTTAGACCTGAAGATCACAACCGGTGACTTGCAAGCAACTCATTGTACTTAGGTGCCGGACCACCTAGATTTCTAATCCAGCTACGAAAGGTTACTGGGTGCAGTCAAGTACTTATGGTAGTCAGTTGTGGGTCGAAATGGAATTTGACCTATCCCGTTAAAAGGAGAAATGCTTGTGTTTCAATTTAGCAAGACCTTGGCCAAGGCACTTCATGTGAAAGTCACATGATCACTAAAATTGAAATCACTTTATGGATTCGCTATTTAGAGTTGACAGGCTCTTAAGCCATCCTTAGCATTTGTGGTCAAGAGGATGAATTATACGGTAACTGTTTCTTAGGGTTCTTGGAGTTTGCTCGGCAACTCTTCGACCTATCCGGACGTCGGGTTCCATTGCTAGATGGGCACATCGATTAGTATAGAAAGTTGTTTCTATGCTACCGGCTTAGGTTTGAACCTAGAGAGTCACACGCATAGAAGTTTCCTAAGATGATCTATTTGCTGATCAACGATTGAGAATCGTATATGATCAATTTGATTGATTGAATTATCTCAATTGGGTTAAGTACAAGTGAATAAGATTCAATTTGGTTTAAGTCTATTAGAAGGACTAATCAATTTCAAATATTGATTTAAAATTAGACTTGATTTGGATTTAAATAGATTCAGGACTAGCCAAATTTGATTTGGGCTAGGATCATGATCTATGTGGGTTCAGTCCAATAAATTCAGATCAGATTAAACCATCACCTGAACCCAAACCTCTCGCATAATATCTCACATGATGAGATAACTAATGTCTGAGAGATTAAATTCTCATTTAGAATTTAATGTATTAATTTAATCCTCTCCAAACCATTTCCATTGGAATTCTAAATGTTAGAATTAAAGTGAATTAATGTGCCTCTTTGAATCAACCAGGCGATGGAATTCTAAGTGTTAGAATTCACATCTCTTTAGTTCTCACCGACGTTCGGAATTAACAAAACGCCACATCTCCCTGGTTTTCACCGAACGTCGAAATTAACCAAGCCGCAGCTCTTTGGTTCGGCGTCTCTTTGCTTTTTACCAAACGACGGAATTCTTAATGTCAGAATTCAATGGGCAGGCTAAAATGAGACTATAAATAGAGCACATCCCTCACCAGATTACATATAACAACAACACACGATATGTCGTGGATTGTAATTCTAAAAAAGTTAGAATAGAAAATTCTGGTGATTCTGGTGTTAGCAAAACATTGGTGGATCTTGAGGAAGATTCAAGTGGGAGGATTCAAGATCAGCAAAGTCATTTTTTTGCGAGCTAGCACTCTCGAAAATCGATCATTCGGGGCTTCGCGTGGACGATACTAGAGGCCGGACGATTGAACGGCTACAGAGCACAAAAAAATTTACCAACTACCCTTAAGGTAAGTGATACGATCCCTAAACCTTAAGGCATGAGTCAAGGTAAGAAGTACAACTTCTTACGTTGAGGATCAAGATATGATCTTGATGATTATTTATATGCATATTTTAGATCAAGCGATCCTATATATAAGGCAAAGATATGATCTTGATGCATATTAGATAGATTAATATGTAATCTTTTAGCTTCCGCATTGATAATAGTTATCAAATTTTAAAAATATGCATGCCTCGAGTTTATTTCTCCTTACAAATGGTATCAGAGCCATGGTTTTGATATTGATATAATTTATTGCATGTAAATTAATGTTCTTATTAATTATGTAATTATGGCTAAAACTGATCACAAGGCCATATGGTCACAGATGGATTAAAAATCCAAATTACCCATTCAATAAGGTATTATGTGACATATTACCGTGCGATTATTTTATCATCGATGCTTAGTCTAAAGAAAATTTAAATTGAGCTTTGGCATCAAAACATAGATTACACTCACTCTCAAAAATTTTATATTGATGTTGTATAAAAGCATGATATTTGCATGTTTAGTATAAAAATATAGATATGAGATATGAAGGCTTGTAGTCTATGTTATGAAACATACAAATATTTATGAGAGTTTTATTTGAATGTCAAATATTAATTCATAATATTTTTAGATATGATCTAAATATAGAATTATGAGTAGTAACATAATGCAAGTGATGCTTGATTGAAATATATGACATGTAAACATGAAATATATTTAATCTTTTGGGTTAGCTAAATCGAGTCCATAAAGGGTTAGACCCTAAGGTTTAAATTAACTGGACTAAAAGAGTATTTGATCAAATCTAAATTAATTAGATTAGGTTAAGAATGCTCTAAATCAAACAATAGTTGTAGTGATCATGTCCTTCTCTTTGATTAAACCAAATGGAAGTAGATTAGGCTCTGTGGTTGAGCATAAATCTCTTAGATGGTCAAATCAAAATTGGTTAACCATATGATGTCAAGGTGAGTTGGCAAGTTGCTCTAGGATAAATGATCGAATGGTTTTTAATTGGGAGCTACTCGTATTGATGCGTCTTTAACGAGTTAATGGCATATCCCTCCCATCGATCTCACTCACCTGGTCAATATGGTGAACCATTTATAATTCAAATTATTTACCTGATTCTGGTTGACCCATGCCTATAAGGAAATCAGTCTGACTGATTTAGGTGCCACTTAACCTGACTTAATCTTGTTTCATTCTACCAATTTTATAATTCAGTGGGAGAACTTGATTAGTCAATTTATCTTTAGATTATTAAATCCTCTAAAATTATTAGGTCCTTAAAATGAAATAGTTATATGATAACTAGATCATAGCCCCCATTAAGGTGGGTGATAATGAGTCCGATGTCTTGATAATCATTGGAGGCACTCCATGCCTGGTGCTTGTCAACCATCAGAATTAGCATTCATTATATGATAAGTCAGCGTAACTATTAAATAGACAATCAGGTGGGCCGAGCTTCACTCGGGCTTGGTTGTCTTGATAGGTTACACTGATTATATCATTTAATGATTGGACCTAACCAAAACTTTTAGTGGAGGCACTCCATGCCTGCTGAAGAGGAACATGGGGCAAAACTGAACACTAAGAATTGTTTGGGAAAACAATTGGTTTTGAACCTACTCTTAGATGCATATGGGTTGGCCAAGCTTCACTTGGGCATGTATGTAGTCTATGTAGATCTTAGTGCCCACTAAAGAATTAAGAATAATTCTTCGAATTGGGGTGTAGAGGCAAAATAGTGGAAGAATCTTTAGACTAAAGTCCAAGTCTTTAGACTAAATCAATTTATATACTAATAAACTTTAGTTTTTTCTTATGCAGAAAATGGCCACTAATTTATCATTAAGGTCCCTATTGGATAGTGACAAGTTGAATGGTTCAAATTTCAATAGCTGGTTTAGAAAACTTAAGATCGTTCTTGAGCATGAGAGGATTCTATATATTCTGAATAATCCTGCACCAAAGATACCTGATGCAAACACCCTAAGTTCTGATAAAGACACTTATCAGAAGTGGCTCAATGATAGAACTAGCGTGCGTTGCATCATGCTAGCAGCAATGAACGATGAATTCGATCACCGATTCGAGAATGCTCAGCCAGAAGAAATCATTCAAGCGTTGAATAAATCTTTCGGCACACCCGATGACGTTGAAAGGCATAAAAGACTAGTTGTGCTATTTTTAATGCTCGAATGAGGGATGGATCTCCTGTCACTTATCATGTATTGTATATGATTGAGAAGACAGAACTCCTTAGTAAGCTCGGCTTTCCCCTACATGAGTAGTTGGAAAAAGATGCGATCATGAATTCCTTGCCTCCATCCTTCCAACCTTTCCTTACTCATTTTTGAATGACAAAGCCTGCAGTCAACTACTACGGTTTGTTGGGGTTATTACAGAACTTTGAGAAGGATAACCAGCTCTCTAAGGGTTTGGTTAATGTGGTTGAAGGATCTAAGGTAGGGCGTCAACCCTTTGGGAAAGGGAAGAAGAAAAAGAATAAGAAAAAGGTGCAACATGCTAGGACATCTATAAGTGGTCAGATGCAGAAAAAGAAAGTTGATAAAAGTCAAGCTGAATGCTTTCATTGCAAGATGCAAGGGCACTGGAAGAGGAACTGTCCTCTTTACATTGCCAAATTTGATCCAAACAGGCCAAAGAAGAAAAAGGGGCAAGATGTTGCTCAACAAGGTATTTATATGATAACACCTTGTAATTTTTCTGTATATGATAATCAGACCTGGGTATTGAATACCGGGAGTCCTTTTAACATTTGCAATTCATTACAGGGACTACAGGTCACTAGAAGATTTAAGAACAATGAAAGATTCCTTAATGTCGGTGATGGAAGATTAGTTCCAGTACTGGCATTAGGAGTTCTTGAAATAGTTTTCAATAGAATGTTATTATACTAAATGATTTTCATTTTTTTCCAATGTTCTTGTTGAACGTAATTTCTGTAGGCCTTCTGGCCAAAAGTAATTATGAATTTTCAATAAAGGATGTTACTTTGAATATCATTATGAATGGAGTCACTGTAATGACTGGGCATTTATCTAATGGCATTTATATATTATCACAACCTGTGAATGTAGTGTACAACTCAAGTAAGCGCCCTAGAACAACTAATGTCACAGACATTTATCTTTGGCACCATCGGCTGGGTCATATCAATAAGAACAGATTAAACATGTTAACTCAGGAGGGCATCCTTCGAATTGATGATTGTGAATTATTAACTACCTGTGAATCCTGTCTTCTTGGTAAAATACCAAGTCATATTTTACTGGAAAAGGTGAAAGAGCCAAAGAGCTATTGAGTCTAGTACATACTGATGTATGTGGACCAATGAGCACTTGTGCCAAAGGTGGATATTACTACTTCATTACTTTTACAGACGACCCTTTTTAGGTTCGGTTATGTCTATCTTATGAAACATAAATCTGAGTCGTTTGAAATGTTCAAACTATATCATAAAGAAGTAGAAAAACAAACAGAAAAATGTATTAAGACCCTTCGATCAGATCGAGGAGGTGAATACCTTTCCAATGACTTTGTGACATATTTAAGAGAGAATGTGATTCTCTCCCAATGGACTCCTCCTAGAGCACACAGCATAACGGTGTGTCGGAAAGAAGGAATCGAACTCTGTTAGACATGGTTCGGTCCATGATGGGTTTTGCAAGCTTGCCAATATCATTTTAGGGATACGCATTAGAATCAGCTTGTCATATTCTTAATAAGGTTCCAAGTAAGTCTATTTCTAAAACTCCACATGAGATGTGGTAAGGATATAAACCGGTTATCACCTATCTAAGAGTCTGGGGGTGTCCGGCTTATGTGAAACGTGCAAAATCAGACAAACTTGAACTTAAATCTGATAAATATTTTTTCATCGACTATCCGAAAGAAACCAAAGGATATTACTTCTACAATACTGAAGAACAAAAGTGAGTACCACATCATTCGGACAGATACTTAGGTTTCTTGGTCCAGAATGAAGATCCTATTGAACTCGATGAGAACAATGAGGATCCGATCACCTATATGGATGCTATGCAAAGGACTGACTCTAATAAATGGCTTGATGCCATGAAATCCGAACTTGATTCCATGAAGGACAATAATGTATGGACATTAGTTGATCCACCCGAAGGGATAAAACCCATAGGGTATAAGTGGGTTTTCAAGAGGAAAAGAGGCACAGACGGAATGCTGAAATCCATTCGGATTATGCTAGCTATAGCAGCACACTTCGATTATGAGATTTGGCAGATGGATGTTAAAACCACTTTTCTAAATGGTGATTTAGAAGAACAGGTGTATATGATACAGCCTGAAAGTTTTATATCTGAAGACGAGTCTAAAGTGTGCAGGCTACAGAAGTCTATTTATGGACTTAAGCAAGCATCTAGGAGTTGGAACATACGATTTGATAAAGTGATCAAATCTTATGGCTTTATTAAGAATAAAGAAGAACCTTGCATTTATAAATGGGCTAACAATTCCGTTATTGTATTTCTTGTATTATATATGGATGATATTCTCTTAATCAGGAATGATATCCCTGCATTACAAGGAATAAAGACATGGTTATCATCATAATTCTCCATGAAAGATCTAGGAGAAGCATCATACATCCTAGGGATGAAGATCTATAGAGATAGATCTAAAAGGATACTTGGTTTATCCCAATCTACGTACATTGACACCGTGCTAAAGAGGTTTAGCATGGAGAATTCTAAGAAAGGCTATCTTCCAATAGGCCATGGAATTTATCTTTCTAAGAAGGATTGTCCGACAACTCCTAATGAAAGAGAACGTATGAGTCAAATTCCATATGCTTCGACAGTAGGATCGATTATGTACACCATGACATGTACAAGACCTAGATGTGGCATACTCACTAGGAGTAGTAAGTAGATACCAATCTGATCCAGGAGAAAAACACTGGCAAGTTGTTAAGACAATCCTTAAGTATTTGAGAAATACTAAGGACCAGTGGTTAATCTATGAAGAGTCTGATTTGAAACTTGTTGAATATATTGATTCCAGTTTTCAATCAGATCATGATGATAGTAAAAGTGTATCGGGTTTCATGTTTATCCTAAATGGTGGAGCTATTTGCTGGAAAAGTTTCAAGCAACATACAGTGGCAGATTCGGTGTGCGAGGCAGAGTACATTGCTGCATCAGATGCTGCGAAAGAAGCTGTGTGGCTGCGAAAGTTTATCTCCGAGCTTGGAGTGGCACCTTCCATAGATGGACCAGTCTGTTGTACAGTGACAGCACTGGTGCCATAGCTCAAGCAAAGGAACTACGAGCACATCAGCGCACCAAGCACATACTGCGCCGTTTCATCTTATACGAGAGATTATAGACCGAGGTGACATAAATCTTCAGAAGATTGATGGAAAGGAAAACCTAGGTGACCCATTTACTAAAGCACTCAGCATCAGGAGTTTGATGACTATAAATTGAAGATGGGTATTAGATACTGTAATGAGTGGCTTTAGGCTAAGTGGGAGTTTGTTGGAATTGTATCCTAAAGCCAATCATTTGATGATTGTGCTAATAAATTGTATATAAATTGATATATTAATAAAAGTTATTTGGTAGTTTATTCATTACAAGAACATCTTCTTAAAACTCCTAATAGTAATGAAGCCCTCAGGATCTTCCTTCACGATAAAGGAGGATTTATCTTTGAAGGTCCTTAAAAGAGTTCGCGACCAAATGATATACTATGACAGGGCCATAGTACTATCAATTATAGGACGTTGTATATCATATTTGTTGGTTGTCCTCTTAACCAAGGAGTGTAGAGACACTAGTATGACATACAGGTGAAAGTGTAGGAGTACATTTCACCGAACGTGACTCATTTCCGGATACTCTGCTGTCAAGAGTTAATCCGAGAAGATATGGGTATAAGTATCCTTTAGACCTGAAGATCACAACCGTGACTTGCAAGCAACTCATTGTACTTAGGTGCCGGACCACCTAGATTTCTAATCCAGCTATAAAGGTTACTGGGTGCAGTCAAGTACTTGTGGTAGTCAGTTGTGGATCAAGATGGAATTTGACCTATCCCGTTAAAAGGAGAAATGCTTGTGTTTCAATTTAGCAAGACCTTGGCCAAGGCACTTCATGTGAAAGTCACATGATCACTAAAATTGAAATCACTTTATGGATTTGCTGTTTAGAGTTGACAGGCTCTTAAGCCATCCTTAGCATTTGTGGTCAAGAGGATGAATTATACGGTAACTGTTTCTTAGGGTTCTTGGAGTTTGCTCGGCAACTCTTTGACCTATCCGGACGTCGGTTCCATTGCTAGATGGGCACATCGATTAGTATAGAAAGTTGTTTCTATGCTACCGGCTTAGGTTCGAACCTAGAGAGTCACACGCATAGAAGTTTCCTAGGATGATCTATTTGCTGATCAACGATTGAGAATCGTATGTGATCAATTTGATTGATTGAATTATCTCAATTGGGTTAAGTACAAGTGAATAAGATTCAATTTGGTTTAAGTCTATTAGAAGGACTAATCAATTTCAAATATTGATTTGAAATTAGACTTGATTTGGATTTAAATAGATTCAGGACTAGCCAAATTTGATTTGGGCTAGGACCATGATCTATGTGGGTTCAGTCCAATAAATTCAGATCAGATTAAACCATCACCTGAACCCAAACCTCTCGCATAAGATCTCACATGATGAGATAACTAATGTCTGAGAGATTAAATTCTCATATAGAATTTAATGTATTAATTTAATCCTCTCCAAACCATTTCCATCAGAATTCTAAATGTTAGAATTAAAGTGGAATTAATGTGCCTCTTTGAATCAACCAGGCGATGGAATTCTAAGTGTTAGAATTCACATCTCTTTAGTTCTCACCGACATTGGAATTAACAAAACTCAACGTCTCCTTGGTTTTCACTGAACGTCAGAATTAACCAAGTATCGCGGCTCTTTGGTTCGGCGTCTCTTTGCTTTTTGCCAAACGCGGAATTCTTAATGTCAGAATTCAATGGGCAGGCTGAAATGAGACTATAAATAGAGCACATCCCTCACCAGATTACATAGAACAATAACACACGACATGTCGTGGATTGTAATTCTAAAAAGGTTAGAATAGAAAATCCTGGTGATTCTGGTGTTAGCAAAACCTTGGTGGATCTTGGAGAAGATTCAAGTGGGAGGATTCAAGATCAGCAAAGTATTTTTTGCGAGCTAGCACTCCGAAATCCGATCATTCGGGGCTTCGCGTGGACGATACTAGAGGCCGGACGATTGAACGGCTACAGAGCACAAAAGGATTTACCAACTACCCTTAAGGTAAGTGATACGATCCCTAAACCTTAAGGCATGATTCAAGGCAAGAAGTACAACTTCTTACGTTGAGGATCAAGATATGATCTTGATTATTTATATGCATATTTTAGATCAAGCGATCCTATATATAAGGCAAAGATATGATCTTGATGCATATTAGATAGATTAATATATAATCTTTTAGCTTCCGCATTGATAATAGTTATCAAATTTTAAAAATATGCATACCTCGGAGTTTATTTCTTCCTACACACGGGCAGTTAACAACACACCCCACAGTTTCGACATACACGGTGCCCATTCGGCAATAGCTCACCCACCTGTCGTTCACAGAGCTTATCCTAACCAGAAAGATCCATGGAACGAGGTAAAAGGAACCCCCCAACAGGTATAAAAGGAAGACCCCGAGCTCAGGGCAGGGGATCTTCTTCTTCTTCTCTTTGAAACATACTCACACAACACATTCCTGTTCTACATGTCTGGGGGGTTCCTTTTACCTCGTTCCATGGATCTTTCTGGTTAGGATGAGCTCTATGAACGCCAGGTGGGTGAGCTGTTGCCGAATGGGCACCGTGTATGTCGACAACTGTGGGGTGTGTTGTTAACTGCCTGTGATCTCAGCGAAACAGACGAGCGAGACATGCGGTAGTGGATGCCTCGAATCCCAGGGTCCGATATCCGAGGTTGGCTTTTGCAAGGAAAGCACACAACACAAAAGTTAAAGTCGAAGCCGGAGGCCGGAGCTAGAACCAGAGGCCGAAGCTGGAGGCCAAAGCTAGAGGCCGAGGCCAGAGCCAGAGGCCAAAGCTGGAGGCCGGAGCTGAACTAAAGGCCGAAGCTGGAGGCCGGAGTCAGAGCCAGAGGCCGAGGCTGGAGGCCGGAGCTGGAGGTCGAAGCCAAAGCTAGAGGCCGAAGCCGGAGGTCGGAGCTGGAGCCCGGAGCTAGAGCCAGAGGCCAAAGCTGGAGGCCGAAGCCGAAGGCCAGAGGCCGGAGCCAGAGGTCAAAGCTGGAAGCCAGAGCCAGAGGCCGAAGCTGGAACCAAAGGCCGAAGCTGGAGGCTGGAGTCAGAGCCTGAGGCTAAGGCTGGAGCTGGAGGCCGGAGCCAGAGCCAGAGGCCAAAGCAAGAGGCCGGAGCTGGAGGTCGGAGCCAGAGCCAGAGGCCGAAGCCGGAGGCCGGAGCTGGAGGCCAGAGCCAGAGCTAGAGGCCGAAGCTGGAGGCCGGAGCTGGAACCAGAGGCTGAAGCTGGAGGCGGAGCTGGAGGCCAGAGTCAAAGCCAGAGGCCGGGGCCGGAGGGGCCGAGGCGAGAGTGCCAACATTCCAAAAATGAATTATCTCATCATTTGATTTCGAGAATCGCATAGGGCATTATAATGTCGCCCAGAGGAGGTGATCAGCCATATCAAATGCCCCCCACCCCTGAGATGGGTGGGCGTGAAGTTGCCAGCGAAAGGGGTGTTAATATTTACCAGGTGGCTGATCTCTATGCCATTATTTCATCCGTTCAGGCTGTTGGGATTGAGGAAGATTTTCCTCGGGCGTGGAGTTGTAAAAAGGTGAGCATCACCATTACAGTAATGTCACCACCACCTTTGTATTGGTGGTATTTTTCGTGTTTCTCCCGCCGAGCGGCTGCCGAAGCGGTTTCCAGTAGAAAGCGGACACATGGCCAGATCGAACAACCGCGGGATGATTTGAAATGGGGTTATAAAAGGAAAAGATCGTCCTTATCCCCCAATCTTCACCTTTTCTTGCGTTACAACTTCCTACCTTGAATCCGCAAATGCCCGTTCATCTCCTATTTCCGTTCCCCCCGGTGCTCTTTCTCCTTCCATCCCGGTTCGAGCTTTCCAGGTTAGTTCCCATGGCTTCTTCACCTTCTTGCTCTATTTCTGATTTTGGGGATCGTTCCCCTGTTCCTTCCCAACCTTCTGGTTCCTCACCGACTCAGTGGACCACTTCATCTTCCGACCACGTTTCCTTAGAACGGTGGCGAACGACCGGACATCCCATAGCTAGGAACCATCCGGCCGCCGAACGATTCCTACCCCGGCACTGTCCGACCGTCGTTGGTCCCTCTAGTGCTGTCAAGGAGTCCTCCAAATGGACTGCCTCCACCATGTCTACTCAAGACATAGTGAATCTCGAAGCCAAGTATAATTTCCCTCTTAACATGCGTCTGTCCTACCCCGCTCCTAATGACAGGGTAACCTCTTCCCGTCCCGGAAGGGTTGCCTTGTACGAAGCTTTCTTTAAGGCGGGACTTCGATTACCCATCCGTCCTTTCATCCTTAACCTCCTGGACAGATACTCTTTGACGCCCTCCCAGTTAGTTTCTAATTCCATCCGAACCATTGTTGGCTTTATGGTACTTTGCCACCTTCAAGGTATAGAGGCCAGCATCTCCTTATTCGTAGTTTCTATATCCTCCGCAAACAAGCGGGTTGGTGGTCCTTTACCCCTAGACCCACTAGGATTCTCAGACTGTATCTCCCCACTTCCATCAAAGGATGGAAAGATAAGTTCTTTTTTCCCGATGTCGAGGGGGTGAGCGGGAACTGGGGAACACCAAATACTGACGCCAATAGGGACTCTTCCATCCTTCCGAGGGATCGAATGACATTTTGGCAGCTTCTGACTGCCGATATCTCTCGGTGCAATTAGCTCCTGGCCGAAGAAAACCTTCATCTCACCGGCCTTATTCCATCCAGCGATGAGCAGTTGATTACTCACCTCTTTCCTTTCTTCTTTTCTTTTTCTTCTTTTTTTTAACACTTCTTTTCCGCTTTTGATACAGGAATGGTTCCATCACTTCATGAGATAAAGCAAGCTGTTATAAGGAAGAAGAAGGTCAAGGGGAATGGGGCCCCTACCGAGAGAAAGGTCGCTAAGATTGCCAAAAGGACCGAAGCTGGAAAGGCCGAGGTTGGGGGGCCCTCGCATGGGCGCGAGGCGGCAAGAGTCCAAGCCGACGAAACAGTAAGGAGTGAAGCTATAAGGGCCGAGGCCGGTGAGGAATTAGGGCAGAGCGAGGCGGGAGAAAGGAATTTGCCCCATTCACCTTTACCAGTGCCGCCACCCCCTCCTATTGTTCTGATCGACCTCTCTCCGGAACGAGGTGTTGAAGTACCTCCGCCCGAAGCTGTTGAAGTGGAGCCAGCCTACTCGACTACAAAGCCGATTCCAGAAGCCGCCCTACCTCCCCAAGGGGCGGCGGCCGAGGCGCCTCTACCATCAAATGTGTCGGAGGGAGCAGAATCGGAGGTTGAGTCCTCCCCGCAGCCGTCAAGTCAGCGGAGGGGAACAGCGTCGATCCTTCTTTCCAATCGATTTTTGACGCGCTACAGTCGCTGGGCTGAGCGAACACTGTACCAGGCATCTGTGCCGAAGCTACAGGGATTTCTCTGACATCAAGGGAAGGCCACATTCTTTCGAGAGGCATTTGTGGCACATCTCTAGGTAAGCGTTGTTCTATTCTCAATTTTTTTTATATTTTCTTCGTCTAACCTAGATATTCTGCCCAGGCGTTGAATTCTATGACTGCCATGAGGGGCCTCTAGGCCCAGGCCAAAGCCGCTATCGATCAATCGATAGAGGAAATGCAAGCACTCCGGGCTAGGGCAGAGAGGGCGGAGATGGCCTTGGAGGATACCCGAGCAAAGACTGCTCGGGCGCTAAGGGCCAAAGCCGAAGCCATCCGGCTAAGAGCAGAGAAAGCAGAAGAGGCGTTGGAAGTTGCTCAGCGTCAAGCAGCCAATGAGCTAGATAATGCTCAAGTGGCCAAGAGAAACAAAGAATGGCAGAGGAGAAATTGGAGGTGGCGGAGTCGGAAGTGTACATGTTGAAGAACCGATTACACTCTGCCACCATTGAAATAGGTGTGGCCAAGGAGAGAGCTGAGAACGCGGAGGAGATCGCCCGCCAGTTTGATGCCAAGATTGCAGACCTGAAGGTGGTGGTGACCGAAGCCAAAAAGAAGACTGCTGAGGCCGAGAAAAAGATCGCGGAGGCCGAGAAGAAGATCGCGAAGGCCGAGCAGAAAGCCTCCGAGACGGAGAAGCGAGCCACTGAGGCCATAGAGGACTTCGGGAAGTCTAGTGCCTTTAGCAAGGAATTGGCCGATTCGACAGCATTTGCATACGAAGGCGTCTTTCAGGACTGCAAGGAGAAAATCCAAAAGCTCTACGGCCTTGAAGGGATCGAGGGGTTGGAGCCGGACGAAGTCCCCGAGGATGACGACTTAGCTCCAAATGACCCCTAGTTTCTTTTACTTTTATTGTATTGCACCAAGTCTGATTTAAATCGGCAGTTTTGTAGACTTTTGCTATTAATGAAACCTTTGACCCATAATGCTTGTCTTGGATCATATTCGAGTCTTCTAGCGAGTGAGTTGAAACGAACCAAAAACCTGTAACTAAAGAACTACAATACGATTCTTTGTCCAGGGACATGGTTAGAAAATCAATTAGAAAGCTGATGTGGGATCAGTCTTAATTGCTGACACGAAGGTCGAACAAGCGCTAGTGTAAGGCCACACTCATGCCAACGCGGAGTCGCTAAATACCAATGCGAGGTTGAGTAGAGCGCCGACGCGAAGCCGGGCCTAGAGTGCCGACGCAGAGCCGGGCTTAAAGTGCCGATGCGGAGCCGGGCTTTAAGAGAGCCAATGCGGAGCTGAGCTTTTAGTGCTGACGCAGAGCCAAGCTTAAAGTGCCGATGCGGAGCCGGGCTTTGAGTGCCGACGCGGAGCGGGCTTAGAGTGCCGACGCGGAGCCGGGCTTTGAGTGCCGACGCGGAGCCAGGCTTTGAGTGCCGACGCGGAGCCGGGCTTTGAGTGCCGATGCGGAAACGGGCTTTGAGTGCCGACGCGGAGCCGGGCTTTGAGTGCCGATGCGGAGCCGTGCTTTTAGTGCCGACGCGGAGCCGGGCTTAGAGTGTCGACGCGGAATCGGGCTTAGAGTGCCGACGTGGAGCCGAGCTTAGAGTGCCGACGCGGAGCCAAGCTTTAAGTGCCGACGCGAAGCCGGGCCTAAAGTGTCGATGCAGAGTCGGGCTTTTAGTGTGCTGACGCGGAGCCGGGCATAGAGTACCGACGCGGAGCCGGGTTTTTAGTGTGCCAATGCGGAGCCGGGCTTAGAGTGCCGATGCGGAGCCGGGCTTAGAGTGAGAAGTAAGATCATTCTAAAACATAGCAATGAGAATATTTTGAATAGCACTCTAGCAAGCAGGTTCAAGCTAAGGAAGTTAGCAAATTACTGATAATATCGACGCAGGTTGTCCGCGTTCCAAGTGCGGGGGAGAGGTTTCCCGTCTAGCCCCTCAACTTTGTATGCTCCGTGATGAAGCACCTCCATGACACGATAGGTTCCATCCCATTTTGGTGCTAGCTTGCCTTCTTCCATCAGCTTTTCGAGCTGCTGTCTGCCCCCCAGGAAATCATGGCTATTATCTTTTCCGTAGGTGCATTGTCGACGCCGGTTTGATGCGCAGGAGGTGCCGATTAACCCAGAGCAGGAAGGTTTCCTTTTCGAACGAACTTGCCCAAGTGACCCTGCTGGACAAGCTCTTCAATGGCCTTCTTCAAATGGCGGCAGTCCATAGTATCATGACCATCGTCTCGGTGATACCGGAAGTAAAGTTCTTTGCTGTGGGGGGTCCTGACTTCATGGGATGTGGACATCGAAAGTAGGGCTCCTCCTCGATTTCTAGTAGAATGTGAGATATCGGAGCCAGGAGGGGGGTGAACTGCTCCTTGGAAACAAGCGTCTGAGGCCGGTGGCCTGAGCGGTGGGGAGGCTCAGGCTTTCGGGACCATGCTCCAGCAGGCTCCGTGGATGCCTGTTTTTTGCTGGAACTTTTTTCAGCCTCCCTCCTAGAAGAGTCCGCTTCGTCGGCGCGAATGTACTTTTGCGCCCGGCTTAGAAGCTCAGCGTAGGAACTAGGAGGCTTCTTATCCAAGGAATAGGTGAATCTAAAAGGACAAAGTCCTCGCTTTAGGGCCAAAGTGGCCATAAAATCATCCAAGTTATAGACCTCCAGCGCCGCCTCCTCGAACCAAGCAATGAAGTCCTTTAGGGTTTCGTTATTCCTTTGCTGGACAGCGAATAAGCTATCGGCCACTCGAGATCTTCCGACATGCATCAAAGTGGGCCAGAAAAGATCGCTCGAGCTGTCTGAAGGAATTGATGCTGCGCGGCAGCAGGCGAGAATATCACACACGCGCCGCTTTATGAAGTGTGGCAGGAAAGGCGACACACAGGAGGGAGTCCATCGCTCCCTGGACTTGCATGAGAACCTTATAGCTCTCCAAGTGGTCCAGAGGGTCTGTCGTGCCGTCGTATGGGTCCAACTGGGGGAGACGGAACCGGGGCGGAACCGGTTCCTCCATGACCCGATGGGAGAGGGGGACGGTGGTCGTAGTCCGTCCCGTAAGGGTTGGCGATCCGGCGACTAAGCTCCTCCAACCATTGATGATACTCATCGAGGTGCTGTTCAGCCCGACGAGTGGTCCTCCTATTGGTGTCGTCTTTAGAGAAGTCAGAAGATGATGTTGGGGAAGACCGCCGGTGTAGGGAGTACACTCGTCTTGGCTCCTTCTCACCCGGCCGCCGATGAGAACGACCTGAATGGCGGGAGAGAGACCGCCGTCGCTTTGAAGCCTCCCGACGACGAGGTTCGAGGGGCGAGTGGTGGGAGGCCTCAGGCGGAGTCCCGCCTCGATGAGATTGGTTTGCTCCATGCCCCCCTTCGTGAGGCGGAGGGGGCTGAGGCGCAACGGCGAAGCAGTGTTCCTGTAATCCCCACACCACCGTCATCAGGTCCTGTACCTGATGAGCTAGGACATCAAGCCGATCGGACTGGTTCATCTGTGCAAGAGGCGGAACATGGAGGTCAGCCTCCGATTGCTCAGCCCACGGAAGGCATTCCGCAGCATGGCTGGTGGAAGCTTCTTGAGCTCGCATTGTCACCATCGTCTTCCTTACAGAAGCAGTGGGGTCACAAGGAGAACTTTCGCCTACCACGTGCCTGTCCCCCTTCCTGGTACACCAATCTGTTGATGCCAAATCACCGTCCTCGAACATCGGTGAGCGTCCGGTCGCCTCCTCCAGCGAGCCCGAGGTCCTCCGGCGAGCTCCTTGCGCCTGCGGGCCTACAAACAAGTTCCGAGGGCCGGAGATTCCGGCAGGGACCATCCGATGCTCAAGTCAGTGCTCTAGGCAACAGCCGTGAGCTTGAGGAAGCTCAAAAGAGGGAAGAAGAGAGGGGCTTAGAGCCGTGCTCTCTGTGGGCAAGAATGAGCGTTAAGAGTGTAGTGAGTTCTCCGTTCTCCGTTCTCCGTTACCTGGTCGGGATCCCTCTTACCCTTTTTATTGGCGCTTAGAGTTTGCCTGGCTTGAGTGGTTGAGGCTCCATAATGATGACTATGATGTGTGAAGTGTCAGAACTGATGTCTGTGAGGCATGGGGTGCTACCACTTGTCAGAGCATTTATAAAAGCAGCAATAGTGGAGCTTACCTCCGTGTGACGTGTCGTCAGAGTAGGTGGCTGTAGCTGGTTGGCAGGTGCTATTTTGGTTTGGACAACTGTCACAGGCTACTATAGGGCGTGGCCGATCGTTACGGCGCTTACCAGACGTTTTCCTAACGTCGCCTTTTTGCAGCCATAAATGCCTTTACATAGGGGAGAGAATAAAGCAATAAATGCCTTAGAGCAAGTGGGTGCACGTGGCCTTTATGAGGTCATAAGTGTTTTGGTACGAGAGAGCCGAAGGGACCTCGGAGGCCGAGGGTGCCTCGGAGACCGAAGGGGGCTTCGGAGGTTGAAGATGCCTCGGAAGCCGAAGGGGGCTTCGGAGATTGAGGGTGCCTCGGAGGCTGAGAAGGAGAGGCGAGATGTCCGTGACACTTCATTCCATTAAATGCTCTCCAAGTCATTATGACCACCATTAAATGCTCCAGCCCATTGACTTACTACCAAACATTAACCCACGCACTCAACGTAGCCCTTTTTCCGTTTTGTTCTCTTTGACGAGATGCGGGAGCAATGCCATAGATGGATGCTGGGAGCTGAGGCCGAGGGGACCTCGGAGGCCGCTCCGTCAGTTTTCTTCACGGTTCTCTAACGACGCTGGATCAGCCACATCATGTGTGACCCATTAGGCCCTTTAACATGTTGACAATAATCATGTCCTAATCACTGACCCTAGAAATGATTGGACAACTCTTTGTCCAAGTCAACAACATGATTATAGATTATGAGAGGCCTCTAGCAAAGCATCATGACCATCCAAGTGCTAAGGGTTTTGTTGACGTGACCATCAACAATACCTGTCCATGAACGGTTACCGTATGATTCAATCCCTTCATCATATATCCCAGATCAATCAATGGTATGGATGTGTCAACACTGTAATTGATCTTTGTTTACTTGATCTCAGAAAATTGACTCATATGAATTAGAACTTCAAAACCATTTTGAATTCCAACTCAACCTTGCAAAAATTTAACAGTCAATTTAATCCATCAAGTGGCTGTTGGATATAACGCTTTCTATTAAGAAAGACGAATTCTGTCTTGATTAAACACCACCTTCATGTGCTTCATGTCATACTCAACCGATACCATATTTGCCACCCGTGGTTAGAGCGATGTTGGATATCGTCTAAGCATGACATTCCATACATGAGATGCAATGAAGATCTCAAGTCAAAAGATCACTCACACCATCGTCATTAGAGATCAACCATCGACACTATATAGAATATCTATATGGAATCTCTGTACGGGTCATCCAATGCATCGTTACAATAAAGTGCATCCACACACCTATTCAAGTATCTTCATACTTCAGCTTGTGAAATCAGCTGCTCACCCCAAAGATAAGGATATGTAATGTGTGCCAGTCTCACGGTGTTCAATGGTGTCTAGTCCTTTCTACACATCGACTAAGAAAATTTAAAGAATCGAACCATAACGTGCAATTTGGATCTCACAATTTGTAATCTCTATTACAAATTCCATATGCACGGTTCACAATCTTTTGGACTTTATCTCATAGACAAATATATCAAATATATAATAAAAACATCTGGATAGATAAATAAATCATTTTTATTTGATTTGTATTCATAGAATGTATATAGCATTAAATCCGATTGGATTTAGGACATACATTAACAGGGTGTCGAAATAAACATAAAAGAGGGGAAAGCCGGAAGTGGTGGTGGTGGTGATGATGTAGAAGTGGAGCATATAAAGAAAGAGAGGAGAAGGTTTTAAGAATAATTTAAAAATTAATTTTTAAAAAAAATTTAAGGGATGTGCTTACCAATTTTTACCGTGCAAATAGAAGCTCCCATTGCAACCCTTCGGTTGCTGCTATTTATTATCATCAGAATATATTTTTCTTTCTCATAACCGTACACTTTGATTTCTCGAGCGCGTCTTGGATTTTGCCTGCCAACCCTCCACCACCTTGACCTTTTTCATTTTCTATGTCTCGGTTACGGTGCCGTTACCAACCAAACCAATTCCAATCTATCCAAATTACTTAAATCACAAATATGTGGGTATAAGCCTTCAAATTTAAATGTATGGGGGAGCCTGCGCGCATGTATATAAGCTGTAAAAGTACATCTCTACTTAAATGCAATTATACTTGGTTTAGATGGAAGGGTCAAACAATAAAATTTGAAGTTCTCTAATCCATCCATCAAATAATTAAATATATATATATATATATTATATTATTGAAATTATATAGTTTTTGATTACATAATATATACTAGGGTTTTAGGCAATTTAAATATTTTAGATGTGATAGATTACGTATAATGACTTGAGTTTGAAACGAGATTTTCATCGATATACTCTCGATTTGATAGGATATAATCGGATCTAATACAGATCCGTTCAAACAGAGCAGCCAAGGTCATTGGCTGGCAGAGGACACTCTTAACTTCAGTATGATATATATATATATATTTATTTATATCATGTTTGGCAAAAATTAGGTTCAATCGTTAATTAGGTTCAATCATAGCATTTCCTTCACATTCGACAAAAAATTCATCAATTTAGTCAAATAACGCCAAAAAAATCTCTTCTTTCTTTGAAAAAGGTTCTTCTACGTACGGATTTATTAGATAGTTATTTATTAGATTCCTTTGCCACCACAAAATCATCAGATAGTTATTTATTAGGAGGATTCTCCTATCACGCAAAATCAATGGTACGCTGTAAATTAAAAACAATCAATAGTTATCTAATAAAAAGATTTACCGTTGAAGAAAGTTCAACAATCTACTTGAATTTAGTGAACCAATTATTTAAATTTAAAAAGATTATTTCGCGAGTTTAGGATATCAAATATCCTATTATTTCAGCATTTATCTCTAGTTATATTTTATCCATGCATCATGTAATATATATATATATAAAAAAGTGGTAGTGGATACCAAGTCGGAGGTTCTCAAACACATGCTAACCCAAAAATCAAAGGACGCGTAATCACAAAATTTTGATTTAATGATGTTAAAATTATAATTTCGATCGCCTCGATCAAGGAAGAAAGATAAACTCCATAAGACCGACTTAATAAACTCTATCTATTCAAACAATCTTTCCGTTAATCCTTCTCATCTATAAACTCTAACGCCTTCCTCCACTTAAATTCTTAGACACCAACATCAACCAAAATGATTCAGATTAATCCTCCCACCTTCAAACTCTAGCTTTCATCCCTTCTTCCATCTCTACTACTCCATTTCCATTTCGCAAACTATAACTTCAAGTGTAACCTCAAATCAAAGCAAAGAGCCATGAAGACCAACTCGCCACCATCTCTTCCCGCCATCTTCAGCGCCCCGCTTCGAGTCGCCGTCTCCTTCCTCCTCCTCTTCTCCCTCGGCTTCATCTTCGGCTTCCTCTCCTCCTCCTCCTCTCCTTTTCTTCCTCAATTCCACGTCCAAACCCAGTTCCAATCCCAGCCCGATAACAAAATCCCAGTCTCCACTTCGCCGCCGCCGCCGCCGCCGCTCCCCGCGCACGACCTCGGCTTCCCCACCACCACCACCCCCTCCTCCTCCTCCTCTTCTTCTCCTCCGTTCCACGTCCAATCCCAACCCAAAAACAAAACCCCAGTCTCCGCTTCGCGGCCGCCCCCGCACGACCTCCTCCGCTTCCGCACCAAGTGCGGCAACGCCGTCACCCAGCCGGAGATCCTCCGCACGGTGCTCAACCGCTTGTACAACGGCAGCTCCCCATACGCCGGCTTCCCTCCTCCGGCCATCGCCCCGCTTCTTTACCCCCCCGCCCGCCTCCCCCGCGGCTGGGGCTCCACCAAGCCCGTCTTCCGCGACCTCATCGAGTCCGTCCGCCCCCACACCATCATCGAGCTCGGAACCTTCCTCGGCGCCTCCGCCCTCCACATGGCCTCCATCTCCCGCAACCTCTCCCTCCCTTCCCTCATCCTCTGCATCGACGACTTCCGCGGCTGGCCGGGCTTTCACGAACTTTTCGCCCGCGACGTTCCCCCGCCCCACCACGCCAACGCCCTCCTCCTCCCCCAGTTCATGCTCGCCGTCGCTGCCGCCGGCGAGTCCGACCGTATCATCCCCTTGCCCTTCTCCACCGCCTCCGCCCTCGCCGCCCTCTGCGACTGGGGCGTCTACGCGGACCTCATCGAGGTCGACGCCGGCCACTCCTTCCACTCCGCCTGGACCGACATCAACATGGCCTACGCCGTGCTCCGCCCCGGCGGCGTCCTCTTCGGCCACGACTACTACCTCGCCGCCGACGACCACGGCGTCCGCCGGGCCGTCACGCTCTTCGCCAAGGTCAAGGGCCTTCGGATCCGGCCCCACGGCCAGCACTGGATCCTCTCCCCCAAGCCGTTCGACCATTGATCCATCTGTCATGCAGAAATATAAAATAAACCTCTTGCTTTCGTTATTTTTATTTTTACTTCTTCTTCTTCTTTTCTCATTTTCTTTTGGGAAGGAGTCTTTGCTTTCGTTGCTGTCTTTGGAAATCATTTTGGCCTCCTATAAAATGAAATAGAGGTTAGATAATTAATCATACAGACAAGAAATAGGGTTTTCTGGTGTGATGTAATGTTGGGTGGTTGCTTATAGTTTATGTATTTTTTTTTATTTTTATTTTGGCTCCATGAAATAATTCTTAATAATAATTATTATGTGATGGAGACAAAACATGTATGTTGGGTTAAGTGGAATATCTGAATCAGATTAAATAATTAGTAAACTTTAAATAAATTGTAATTAATAAAGACATAAGTTAATTTCTTTAGTATTTACTCTTTTTCTACTGCAAACCAATAAAATATATAGTTTCTCACAATATTTTCTTTTCCTCGCATCTCTCTCTCTCTCAAACATTCCTGCCGTAACTTTTTCTCATAAACTCATTGGGCCAGCTTGCTTTTAATTTGAATTAAGGTTTTACAGCAAGTTTTGGAAATTCTTGCTCAAGTGGAAAACGGGCTTCTTAGTTTTTACAAAATAATAAGGAAACAAGAAAAACAAAGTGAAGAAAATGTGCCATGATAATTTAGATCTCGTACTTCATTGGTGTTGATTATGTTAATAAAAATTATTATGCCCATGTGGAAAAGGTGGTTTCAAGTTACAGTTTACGTAACTGTAGAGAAGGTATTTTCGTTTTAAAGGAATGCCCGTTTACGTAACCGCAAAGAAGGTGGTTTTTTCTTTCTACTTATTTTCGTTTTAAAGGAATGCCTTCTCTTTCCTTAAAAAAAAAAAAAAAAAAAAGGATGAAGAGAACAAAAGGGAGAGATCCGATCTTCTCTGAAGGGACTTGTGCTGTGGATAAAGAGTATTTTTCCTCACTTCGACCAGACGCTCTCCGTAAGATTTTATTTATCAATAGAAAGTAAAGCAATTCCAGATGTTCTTCGTAAGATTTTATTTATCAGTAGAAAGTAAAGCAATTATTGATCCTATTTAAACTTGAATTAACATTGGTATCTTATATGCTTAGATGGTTATGATTTATTTAGTTATCACTTTGGATAAACTTCAATCTCATGGAAAATATTTCTGATAATTTAGTTCTTTGTGAATAACTTAGATGATGATTTAAAATGCAACATCAACACTTATCCATTGGATAAACATTGTCAACTTGAAATCGATATATGAAAACGAAGACTGTTGAGAATTGTTTATGCCGGCTTCTCTGATGACTTTGGTTGAACACAGTGGCTATGCTCTAGTAAATCAGAAGGTAAGGGTGGGTGCCATCAGGAAAGGACCGGCAGGAAACAAATCAAAAAAAAAAAAATTCTCTGGTGGATGGGGCCTTCACACCAACCAATAGCTCGCTTAAGCTTGAATCGGTCCTTGGGTAACCCGAAGGTTTAAATGAGGCTCGCTTGTTCTTTTTGCTTGCTGGTCAGTACGTAATTTTCTTAGAAGAATGATAAGAATCTCTGGTTCGGTGAAGTTTATCTAAGAATATTAGAGATTAAGATGAGAAAGCTGGGGAGGAAAAACGCTCGCGCTGGCATGGAAAAGCCGTAGCCCTGGCACCACATTTCATTTTTTTCTCTTTAATTTAATCAATAAAAGGTTATTTCCCATTACCAACAAACCCAGCCATTATTTTCCATTACCAACAAACCCAGCCCATATAACGTATGCTTCTGGGGTTGGTTTCACTATTTTCAAAGTCTATGCTTCTGGGGTTGGTTTTACTATTTTTAAAGTCTATTAATAGTGTACTCAGAACCTTTTAAAATCAACTTTGCTTTGTCATTTCAGTATGTTAGCTATGGTGCTTCACGGTAGATGTTGGTCAAGGTGACATAGAGTTGGCTGGCTTAGAAAGAAAAGCCAGAGCTAATGGTACATGTCAGCTTGTTGTTAGAGATTATATATTCCTTTTTTTTGAAAGCTGCGACTATATATATATATATATATAAATTGAAACACATATTTTTTATTTGGCTTGTTCTATTTATGCTTCTTTATTCATGTGATTTATGCTTCTTTATTCATGATAATTCCATAAAATGTTTTATTATGATTATAGATGGCAAGACAAATACTCACATTGACCAAACGAGAACTAAGGCAAAGGCAATTAAGGGAAGCAATGGAGACTTTTGAGTATCATCCTGGAAGTGACATGATTGATCATATTGCCAAGCTTAATCATATGATTATTGAGCTAGAAGAATGTGGTTATAAGACTATATCAGAGTATAGAGTCTGGGTACTCTATAGATCACTTCCACCACATTGGGCAAATTTTGGATGGATCATCTGAAGCATCATCTTCTTCCTTGGATTATTGTCACATGGTTGATGTTTTACTTAGAAAATGGTATCAAAAATATCAGACAACTTTTGGAAGAATCTCAAAGTTTGTTTCTCCTGGTGGTGCCTATGGATTCATGAAGATATATGTTTTCTTTGTGATTATATGGCTAGTTATTTTGGCTTATGTTGTTTATTAGGCATTTAATTATGTTTTATGTCATTTGTTAAGTGCTTAATTATGAAATTGCAAAAGATCATGTAATGATACTTGGAGCATGAAACTCTATAGTTATGTTCTTTTATTATGATGTTTATTATGTTTGAGTGGGAGTTGCTTAATGTATGTTACTTTAATTCTTTGTGAATTATAATCATTTTATTTTAATTCTCTGTGAATTATAATTGTACATTATTTTATTCAAGTAAACTAAATGAATAATAATAAGGCATTGAACAATGGATGATGATTGGAAGCATAGCAACCTTTTGAATCCATATGATTTGCTAAGTTATTATTAGATTTGGTTTATACTTGACAAATATAGTATTGTGTGCTTGATAAATGAACTATGTGTTTCATTTTTTATTTAGATCATGGCATCAAAGAATATCATAGCTCATTTGAACAAAGGTGATAAGTTGAATGGTGATAATTACCATGTTTGGCACCTCAAAATACAATATGTACTTGAGGAACAAGAGGCTTTGGAAGCCATCAACCATACCATGGTTGATCCTGGTGAGGGTACTACAGTTCAGCAGAGAAGGGATCAGGAAGCATATAAAATTTGGAAGAAGAAAGATTCCACAACTAAGGAAATATTGATAAGTTCAATGGCAGATGACCTTGTATGTGAATATGAGCAGTATTCTACTGCTTATGAGGTCTGGGTTGCCCTTAGGGACAAATTTGGTGGAGTCAGTGTGATCAAGCTTAGGCAGCTGACCATAAAATTTGACACATACAAAAAACGTCCAAATCAAACAATCAAGCAACATTTAAGAGAGATGTCAAATATGATTAGGGAGTTAAAGTCAGCTGGTCATGAGCTTACTGATGAACAGCAAGTGCAAGCTGTTCGTTCTCTTCTGATGGTTGGGAGCACATGAAGGTTAATTTGACTCATAATGATAGTATCAAAACTTTCAATGATATTGCTCGTCATGTTGAGTTGGAAGATGAGCGGTTGGAGTCGATTAAACCCATGGGACAAGCATATGTTGCTGAAAGCTCCAAACAAGTTTTGGTTTCAAACGCAAGAGATATTGGAACAAGAAAGGCAAGGGAAAGGGAAACAAGAAAGGATTTGCTGATCAAAAGAATAATAAGTACAAACGCCGTTTTTTCAAGAAGAAAAATAAAGCAAACATGAAGTGCTACAATTGTGGCAAAAAGGGTCACTTTGCTCGTGAATGTACAGAGCCAAAGAAAAAGGTGACATTATGTTATGCTTCTCTTCATGATATTTATGTTTCTAGTACTGTGATGCTTACTGATTCTTATCCTTTGTGGACAATAGACTCAGGAGCCACCGACCATGTAGCTCGAGATAGAGCAACGTTTGTGGAATTCCGTCGCATACCTGTTGGAAGTAGATGGATATATGTGGAAACAATGCTAGGGTTGAGGTCAAAGGAATTGGGACATGCAAGTTGGAACTGCATGGTGGCCGAACTCTGATCCTGCATGATGTCCTTTATGCTCCAGACATACGACGGAATATTGTTTCAGTTGTTGTTCTTTTGAATTTAGGTTATAAACTAAATTTCTATGGTAGAAGTGTTGAAGTTTATTGTAGTAACCTCTATTATGGATCTAGATATTTATCTAATGGTTTTATGGTACTTGATGTAAATTATGGCACTTTAGATTCTATTAATAGTTGTTTTTCACTAATTACCTCTTCTAGCAATACAAATGTTGATATTAATATTTGGCATGCTAGATTAGGACACATTGGATAAGAAAGAATGAACATATTGACTAGTGAGGGCTTATTGGGCTCTTTAGTCAAAACTGATTTGTCCAGATGTGAACATTGTCTTATTGGAAAATCAACTAGAAAACCATTTGGCAAAGCTATTAGGGCTGAATTTCCATTGAAATTGATTCATTCTGACATCTGTGGCCCGATGAGCATAAAGGCTAGGCATGGTGCATCATATTTCATTACATTTATTGATGATTTTACACGTTATGGTCATGTGTATCTTATCTCTCACAAATCTGAAGCATTGGATTGTTTTAGATTGTACCTAAATGAAGTTGAAAATCAACTTGAGAGAACAGTAAAAGCCTTAAGAACTGATCGTGGGCGAGAATATTTGTCAGATCAGTTCAAATCATTATGTAATGAAAAGGGTATATTAAGGCAGCTAACTATTTCGGGAACGCCACAACAAAATGGTGTCACTGAAAGAAGGAATAGGACCCTTCTTGAAATGGTTCGGTCAATGATGGCACATGCAAATTTGCCAATCTCTTTTTGGGAGATGCATTATTGACTACTGCGTATATACTTAATCATGTACCTTCCAAATCGATTACATCTACTCCCTATGAATTATGGACAGGAAGAAACCTGAACTAGGTCATTTAAGACCATGGGGTTCGGGTGCCTATGTTCATGACATGTCAAGTAAGTTTGGCAAATTAGGTCCTAGAGAAAGGAAATGTATCTTTATTAGATACTCTCAACATTCCAAAGGGTATGTATTCATAGGTGATCAAATGGATGGAAGTGTCTCTGAAATAGAATCACGAGATGCTGTATTTTTGGAGAATGAATTTCCTAGTGGAGGATTTAAATGATAATATCACTCAAGCGATTGAAATTGAAAATACTCACCGAGTAGGAGTGATTTAATACCTACATCTTCTTCACAAGAACTTGAATTAAGGAGTGCTAGAAAAAGCATTCCACGTCGAAAATTTGAAATTGAGGGAGAAGCCCTCATGGTTACTCCAGAAGATGATGAGGAACCTAACACTGTGAATGAAGCTTTATCATGCCCTGCAAAGAAACAATGGAAAATTGCCATGGAAGAAGAAATGGAATCTATGGAAAAGAATCAAGTATGGGAGTTAGTCGATCTACCTGCTAATCGTAAAGCTATTGGGAATAAATGGGTTCTCAAAATCAAACGAAAAGCAGATGGATCAATTGATTATATAAGGCACGACTTGTTGCTAAAGGTTATACCCAACAAGAGGGTATAGATTTTGAAGAAACATTTTCTCCTGTTGTAAGGTTTACTTCTATTCGCTTAATCCTAGCTATTGTAGCACAATTGAATTTGGAATTGCATCAGATGGATGTCAAAACAGCTTTTCTTAATGGAAAGCTTGATGAAGAAATCTACATGGAACAACCTGTAGGTTTTGTTGTTAAAGGCCATGAACACAAAGTGTGCAAATTGAAAAGATCAATTTATGGCCTAAAACAAGCATCAAGACAGTGGAATTTGAGATTCCATGATGTAATTATCTCATATGACTTTGAGATAATTAATGAAGATCATTGTGTGTACATAAAAAGATCTAAAGAAAAGTTTATGATATTATCACTCTAGGTGGATGATATTCTTCTAGTTGGGAATAATAAAGAATTCTTATATTCTATTAAAGAATGGTTGTCCTTAAAATTTGATATGAAGGACATGGGAGAAGCGAATTATATATTAGGGGTTAAGATCCATAGAGATCGTTCAAGAAAGCTCTTAACATTATCGCAAGAGACATATATAAAGAAAATACTTGAACGTTTTCACATGGAAAACTGTAAATCTTTTGATACCCTATAGCAAAGGGAGAATGTTTGAGTAACAGCATGTGTCCAATAACTCCAGAAGAAAAGCAAAATGTCCAGGATACCATATGCTAGTGCTATTGGAAGTTTAATGTACATTATGTTGTGTACAAGGCCAGATATCTGTTATGCTGTGGGACTTGTTAGCCATTTCCAATCAAATCCTGGTCAATTACATTGGAAAGCGGTAAAAAGAATATTTCGATATCTAAAGGGCACAACAGATTACAATCTTTGTTATCAAGGATCAGACTTAAATCTAAAAGGATATTCTGACGCTGATTGGGCTGGAGATCGTGATGAAAGAAAGTCAACTTCAGGTTATGCATTCTTACTGAATAATGGAGCCATTTCATGGAATAGTAAGAAGCAAACATGTGTGGCTTTATCAACAATGGAAGCTGAATTTATAGCTTGTTCAGGAGCAATACAAGAAGCTGTATGGCTGAAAAGATTTCTTGAGCACCTTGGATTCTTTAATGATAGTGGGAGTCCAGTGATTATTCATTGTGATAATCAGGCAGCCATTGCATATACCAAGGATCCCAAAATCATAGTAAGACCAAGCATATAGACATCAAATATAACTTTGTAAGAGATATAATTGCACAAAAGAAAATAGTTTTGCAATATATCTCCACACAATATATGCTTGCAGATCCCTTTACCAAAGCCCTTAGTAGAGACTTATTTCAAGCTCATATAAAGTCTCTTGGATTACGAAGAATATGATATGCATTTGAATGTAAAGAAACACATTCTTATTGATCTATAAATTTATTCTGTGCCATGATTATGATTAGCATATTTGATATGGCTTCATGAGATGTGATATGGTAATAGCATCTATTATAAAAAGTATGTCGTCAGGCTGAGATTGGTCTTCTCGCATAGACAATCGCCTCTGATGTTTGTATAACATGCAGAGATGAGACAGCTATTAGCTAGAAATTTTTGAGAGAGATAAGCTAAAGCCTATGTCGCCTTGATAAGATATCAAGATGAGATCATTATAATAAGTATGATCGAGGTAAATATTTCACTATTTACTTTGCCTGTTTAATAGCCAGACATGAATTCACAAGGTTAGGAAAGATATGGTTGGTGAATTCAGGTTAGACACTGACGTGTGTCTGAACTTAAGTTTGTACGATGTTTGAAATAAGAAGACATACGCTCTTATTAAAGAAAGAAACATCGTAGCACATGATTCATACCATGTGTGCTTGTTGACCAATAAGGGTAGTAGAAGAATGGATCCTGCTTCTTCTCTATGCGAGACCCTAAAGATTTAAAATTATTTTATACCCTTATGACTTTTTAACTGTCTCTTAAGACTTTATTATAGTGTTGCTACTTTAGCATGTTACCAATAATCAAGAATTATGCGATTTGCGGGACATGTCTAGGAAAGCAGCTATATAGAGTTAAAAGATTCGAGTTGAGAAGGAAGACTAATTTAATTTACATCATAGTATGTATTCACAGGTCGACCAATTATGTAATTCACTTGACATAATTGTGAATACATTATGCTTATGAAAGATTAAGCATACTCTTTGATATTTATGAGGGATCAGAGATGTAATGATGTGAAATTTTTAGTCTAGGGTATAAGCAAGTTTTTTATGTGTTTGTTCTCTCTCTATTATTGGAGCTGTTATGTACTCCTAATCGTTACATAACATTATAGCTCAGCGAACTTGCTGTCACACGGCCCATTTCCCTAGTATGAATTATATTTAGAAATCTGAATGAGAAACATATGTTGTAAATGAAATTATCATCATGTGCAAGTGGGAGATGTTAATAAAATTATTATGCCCACGATGATAATTACGTGGAAAAGGTGGTTTCGAGTTGCAGTTTACGTAACTGCAGAGAAGGTGGTTTTTTCTTTCGTGTGTTTTCGTTTAAAGGAATGCCTTCTCTTTCTTTTTCAAAAAAAAAAAAATAGAGGACGAAGAGAACAAAAAGGGAGAGATCCGATCTTCTCTTCTTGATAAGGTTTCTGAAGATTTCTGAAGGGACTTGTGCTATGGATAAAGAGTATTTTTCCTCTTCTGTGAAATCACTCCGATCAAACGTTCTCCGTAAGATTTTATTTATCAGTAGAAAGTAAAGCAATTATTGATCCTATTTAAATTTGAATTAACATTGGTATCAGAGCCATAGGATTGCTTTCTTTCCTATCTTATATGCTTAGATGGTTATGATTTTATTTAGTTATCACTTTGGATAAACTTCAATCTCATGGAAAATATTTATAATATATTTAATTTAGTTATTTGTGAATAACTTAGATGATGATTTAAAATGCAACATCAACACTTATCCATTGGATAAACATTGTCAACTTGAAATCGATATATGAAATTCAAACGAAGACTGTTGAGATTTGTTTCATGCCGGTCCTTTCCTGATGCACCCACCCTTACCTTCTGATTTACTAGAGCATAGCCACGGTGTTTGACCAAAGTCATCAACGAAGTTAAATCTCCAATAGGATCAATAATTGCTTTATTTCTACTGATAAATAAAATCTTACGGAGAACGTCTGGTCAGAGTGATTTCACAGAAGAGGAAAAATACTCTTTATCCACAGCACAAGTCCCTTCAGAAATCTTCAGAAACCTTATCAAGAAGAGAAGATCGGATCTCTCCCTTTTTGTTCTCTTCGTCCTCTATTTATATTTGAAAAAGGAAAGAGAAGGCATTCCTTTAAAAAAAACATGTAAAAAAAAAAACCACCTTCTTTGCAGTTACGTAAACTGCAACTCGAAACCACCTTTTCCACATAATTATCATCGTGGGCATAATAATTTTTATTAACATCTCCCACTTGCACATGATGATAATTTCATTTACAACATATGTTTCTCATTCAAATTTCTAAATATAATTCATACTAGGGAAATGAGCCGTGTGACCAGTTCGCTGAGCTATAATGTTATGTAACGATTAGGAGTACATAACAGCTCCAATAATAGAGAGAGAACAAACACATAAAAAACTTGCTTATACCCTAGACTAAAAATTTCACATCATTACATCTCTAATCCCTCATAAATATCAAAGAGTATGCTTAATCTTTCATAAGCATAATGTATTCATAATTATGTCAAGTGAATTACATAATTGGTCGACCTGTGAATACATACTATGAGTAAATTAAATTAGTCTTTCTTCTCAACTCGAATCTTTTAACTCTATAGCTGCTTTCCTAGACATATCCCGCAAATCGTAATTCTTGATTATTGGTAACATGCTAAAGTAGCAACACTATAATAAAGTCTTAAGAGATGGTTAAAAAGTCATAAGGGTATAAAATAATTTTAAATCTTTAGGGTCTCGCATAGAGAAGAAGCAGAGATCCAATCTTCTCTTCTTGATACCGTGGATAAAGAGTATTTTTCCTCTTTTGTGAAATCACTCTGACCAGACGTTCTCCGTAAGATTTTATTTATCAGTAGAAAGTAAAGCAATTATTGATCCTATTTAAATTTGAATTAACAGATTAAAATTAGAAAACTACAACAATGATTGGCATGAGGAAAAAAAAAGGTCAATGGTTGGATGGATATACAATAATGTCCTTAAGATAGTGTTTAAAATAGGGGATAAGAGGGGATATCGAGGGATAACCCCTCTTATTCCCAAAAGCCATAACTATAAGGGATAGCTAGGAATAAAGTTAACCAAAGGGATAGTCCATGGTTAACCATGGGATATCCCCTTCAATTTATTCCCTAGAAAATGCATGAATAGCTGGTTATCCCTCCAAATAAGAGTAAAAAAAGTTATCCTATAGATTTACCTTTTTGCATTTGATATGATCAATGGGATAGCCAAGGGATATCCCTAGAGATAGTCAGGGGATAAACTCTATCCCGTACACTTATCCATGGATAATATTTTTTCTATCAAACACTACCTAAAGAAAAAAAAACTCTTTAATCAATCCCTTTCTTGCTGAAGTTAATACTATCAAATATGGTGATATCTTTAAGTAGTAATAGAACAATAAGAAATTAAATTTTAGTGACAGCAACTTAGAGAAGAAAGATATATAAAAAAAAGATTGTACTTGTCAATGAAAGATATGAGAAAAAGAGATTGTACCTAAGAAATGTATGAGAAAAAAATGAAAGATATAAGAAAAAGATAAAAGATATTGTTTCAAATACTTTGAGGGCTTAGAATTTTTTAAAAATATGAAAAAAAAGAGAAAAGTATTTCCATGTGTATCTGTCATCCTTTCATATATCGAGTTTGTTTATATCGAGTTTGTTCTATCTATGGTTGAATGTGTGTTAAACTATTTGGTGCACAAATTTATTTAGCTAAGTTGCCATATATTTTCTAATTAAAGGTTGATAGAAATCTATATCATATATTTTCTAATTAAAGGTTGATAGAAATCTATATCATCATATCCTTTACTCTTGAGGTCAAGGTGACTAGCTTGAGTGAGAGAGTAGTTTGTCTAAGCTCTAAAGTGATGAGCTACTTTGAATGTTGAGGTGAGCAAGGTTAAATTTAAGCTCTTTGTTTGAGATAAGAGATTGGCTTTCGAGTTGATTTATCCAAGAATGTTTTTAGGAGGACTCAAAGAAGCACAAAAAACTCTTTTTGGGCTTCAAATTCTTATACAAAAAGTCTAAGCATTTGAACTTTTCGAATTATGACATAGTTGTTTTTTTAATAATAGCATTACATTAATTGGATCATGACCTCCACCACTTGTTAGGTATCAAAAGTAAGCACAATCCTTGCTGTGTAACATATTTTGGAGTAATCGTTGATGCTGAGCTTCTTTAATTAATATGGGCTATCTAATATTTAGGGATGGGAGTATTCTCCTTCAAAAACTCTTCTAGGTATGCCAACAACATATCTAATCGTTGATGCTGAGCTTCTTTAATTAATATGGGCTATCTAAGTGCCTGAGTACCTTTAAAGAAAAATAGGGATGGACACCTAGCTTTTTTCCTCCTTTTTCAGTATATCATCCTTCTAAAACTTTCTCCTCCTTCAACTCTTCTAGGTATGCCATTTTTTTCCTTATTATTTGTTTCTTTTTTTACTATGGCTTTCTGCCCTTCTTTTTTGGCCATTAATGAGGTCCTAATGGTTTAGAAGAGGATTATAGAAACCATTAGATTGATGTTAGAGTTTCACTAGAGATGCATATTATGACACCCTTCGAGATGAAGGAGCCTGAATTCTTCCTCCAATGAATTATGCATCTATGACCATTAGTATCAAGCTTAAACTCCTTATACCTCCTTTTGATTTAAAGACATATAAGGATTTAGGAATTTCTCCTTTCCAACCTATCTCCAATTCTTGATGTCTCTTGCTAAGATACATTGTCCTGGAAACTACCTCAACATGTTTAAGAAATTTTACACTTTAAAGCTTAATTCAAGGAGTTGTTGGTGATTGAACCTTAACCCAAGGAAGAGGTATGCCATCTTTACTAACCTTTGCACATTTACTTAAGATTAAAAGATAAAATTCTTCTTTATCTCATGGGACGAGCTTGATAGCCTTTTCGAGTGTAGAGAGATACCCCAAAAGGCTGAGGTAAAGTCACTCCTCTCAGTGATGAAAAGAGAGTCGTGGTTTCCGATTTGATGGGATAACTTAATGTCAAGCTTTATAAACTTCTAAAAGAGTCAAAGCTCATCAAGTATGGCCTAACTCATATGTCAGAGGCTCAATATATGAGGAAACTCTGAGGTTCAATGAGGTATAAAGTAATTAGCTCATAGCTTTAATTCTTCACTTCATATTTGTGCTATTGCTACCAAGCTAACATTATATCTTTCTTATATAGAAGACATGGATCGACATTGCTTCAAGGTGGCTAAGGTTTTAGAAGTACACAAAGCAACAGTAGTAGAAGAAAAAGCTAGTTGTATCCATGGGTAAGCCCAACTCTATCCTAAAGAAGCCTGCAACTTCGGTTGCTTATCTAATAGTGGCTCGTCTGATAGTGTTTCATCCAGTAGTGACAGTAGCTACTCATATAGTGCCAGCAACTACTCCAACCACTACTTTCACTTTCTGAGGTGATAGAGGTCATGAGCAAGGGATTGAAATAATGGCCAACAAAGGCCCTGGGTGGACGTCATTTGTTGGGGTGTTGCTGATGCCCTCCTCCCCTTTGAGAAGGTCTTCGAGAGATCTTATTCCAATAAGATGGGGTACGTCCCTAAGTGGGTACTCAACACTGATAATTCTACCCAAGAAGGCAGTGTGACTCGGTGCACTGGCTTCAAAATCACCCTTTTAAAAGACCAAGTATTTTTGGAAGAACTCAACAATGTTAAGTTGATCGAGGAAGTTTTTATTCATGAAGTTAAGGACTACGATTATATTTAACGCCCACGATGTGGGTCCAAAATTGCATTTAACTCTTATAGAGTAAGTTAATATCAAATACCATATTTGACTTCGATGGTAGGTCTGATATTGTACTAAAACATACAAAGTAGGTTTATATCAAGTGCTACAGTTAACCTCTACAAAGTGGATCCATGACTATATTTAACCCTACACAGTAGATACCCTTATCAAGAACTAACATTGTAGTGTAACTTGTATCCATACCGCACTTGTGGTGCCAACAATATATCATACATAGCTCGACTAATGGTTTATATGCATATACAAGAATTTATCATTTCCATAATCTTAGATATTTTGACAATTTTAGTACAAAAAATGGAAGAAAACATCTGTTTAAAATATCCAAATCACAATCCCCATATAGGGACATAAGATGATTTATAGTATAAAGCTTTGTCACCTAATTTATATCAAACTCAATTGCACATTGGTTCAAATGAATCATTGAGAACCATGGTTCTATTGTGAACAATGTTTCCTTCGCTTATTGACCATATGAAGCTACCAACAATACTATGAGATATTGTACCAAAAAAAAAATAATACTATGAGATAATTGGCACATACTTTCCAAATGATGGAACAATTCCTAAGGGTTTTATATGACCACCAATTGCCTTGAAATTGATAATTTATAGATAGAATACAAGCAAAAACGTTGTGCTGATTGAGAACAAATCTACCTACTATTCTGCTCAATAATGTAGTCCACCATTGCTGAATCCTCTAAATTTCCAAGCCATGTACCTTTTCTCCTTATAGATACTATCCTAAGATATGGAATGGATAATTCTACTTCCCTAATCATGTCCCTATAACAAGCTATTAATGGTTTTTTTAATTAAATCATGAAAAGAACTGCTCGAAACAACGATAATGAAATGATATGAAGAGGCATAGAGTATAGCACTACTTTGATTAAAGTATATTTACTTGTAAAGAAAAGAGCTCTCCAGTCCATGTATTAAGCTTGGCATTGATTCTCTCTTTCATAATTTGAGTATCTAATTTCTTGAGCCTAATACCCTTCATAAGAACCTCTAGTATAATTCAATATCCTCAACCATACAAGCACCCAATATAGAAGTAACTTTGTTGCTAAGCAGTTTTTGATTTTCAAACTGAATAGAACCACAATTTCTCAAGGTTAATCATTTGTTAAGACTAGGCATGATAATCCCTTCGGACCTCCTTGAAGTGAATATAATAAAAAACTCAGGCCTTAGAGGACAATAGTATTAATCTATCTATAAATAATAAGTGACTAATTTAGGGGCTCTCCCTTCTTGGACAAATTAGAGATCATTTTGATACTCGTAGTCATTTATAAGCTGAGTCATCGTTTCAGAGCACAAAATGAATAGTTAAGGTGACAAAGGACAACCTTGGTGTAAGCCTATCTAAAAGGTTAATAAGGAAGTTGAGGATCCATTTTTGAGTACACAAAAGGGGGCAATCTTATACAACTTTCAATCGAACCAACCATAGTCTCAGAAAAATGAAAACAATAAAGAACAGCTTCTAAATATTCACAATTAACTCTATCATATGCTCGCTCTATATCCAATTTCATGGCCATTAAAGGCTTATTAGGATGAACTAGTGTAAAGAATGAATAACATCTTAAGCAATAATAGTATTAGCAAAGATACTTCTGCTTGAAATAAAAGTTGAATACTCCTTATAAACCAAGTTAGAGATAATTTCTTTATTCTAAGTGCTAGCAATAATTTTATAAATTGTATTGCATAAATTGGTAGGTCTAAAATGATGGGAAGTGATGGGATTCTTACACTTAAGGATCAAAACTATAAAGGTAGACTCCATGCATTAGGTATTAGTTTAAAAAAAATATTTAGTGCTTTGCAAGAACCGAAGGCTATCAAGCTTAATATTTTGAAAAAAATTAAAGGAAAAAACATCAGAACCTAGTGCCTTTGTAATGCCGCGATATTGCAGCATTACCAATGCAACGCCATGATCATTGCAGTGTTAACAAATTGAGCCGAAGGAGGAGGTTTCATCGCCTCCTTCACTCGCCATTCATCGTGAATCTTGGGAGAGGTAAGAAGATTAAAACTTCTCCCTTTTTCCCCCATCCCTGGGATTCTGCTTCATACCTATGTCTTTAATCGGATCATCTCTATTCCTCGCTGATATTCCCTTTTAACAACTTCATCTGACATCAGGTAAACTCCTTTCCTTCCATGTTTCAACCTTAATGTTTGATCTGAAGGGTGGAGAGATGAGAAAGAGAGAGAGAGATGAGAAGAGAGAAAAGATAGATTAGGTTTAAGAGATGGAAACAAGAAATAGAGAAGTGGCAAAAAAAAAAAAGAAACTTGTTTATGGCTGGCAAGCTACCAAATTTTCATTGGACTGATGCCTTGATGGGAAGGGACTAGTGGCTGATTGGAGAGGGGGGCCATTGGAACCTAGCAGCCATGGTCAGCCTCTAGGCACCGCAACCCCTAGAAGGACTTGAATTAAATCTTTTGAGTTTTCTCCAAAATTATTCTAAACTCAGCCAAAGTTTGAAATCCCCACCCCAATTGAGGTTGGTTGGGATAAAATTATCATCTCTACTGTTGAATCTACGTTTACAATTGCAAAAATTGAAAGGTCATAGTACATTCAAATTCTCTTCATTGTCATGATTAATCTTTCTATTTTTGGTAATAGTGGACCACTTAGCTCCTTAAGTCCTTTATTAATAAGTTGAGATTTGGAAGTAGTTCGCTGATTAATGTCATTTTTTTTAGAGGAGACAATGTCGCTTTAGCGGGCTTGCTCTTTTTTTTTTTTTTTCATTCTTGTCTCTTGAAAGCCTCAAGGTACAATTAAGGTAAACTTCAATGATTTTGTTCGTTCATCTTCTGGAGCATTAGGTTTATTATTCGAAACTATATTGGGTGATCAATCAAAATATCCTTTGTTTCATGTGTTGAAATCATTGTAGATTGATGTCTTTATATATGCCTCTAAAAAAAGATTTTTTATTCGTATATCTTGAAAATGCTAGCAATTAATTGTTAGCACTATCTTATTATTGTGCATAAAAACAAAATATTGATAAAAATGTTCATAGTATTTTTATTAACCTTTTAGCATTCCTTATAAATGTTGTTTATCACTCTTTTGTTGTCATATGTTCTTTGCTTTTTAAATTGTTTGTTTGATAATCTTTATTTTGCTTTAGCATTACCTTGCATGTTCAATACTATTTTTAGAATAAGGAATTTTTGAAAGAGTCTTGCTATTTTTCTAATTTCTTTGTTATATTTTTTTAAGAAAAATCTTAAAGCATGAATCCCGACAATTTTCTCATTATCCCCCCCCCCCCCCTTTTTTTTTTAATCTTTGATCTTTAAATGCAATATAATTTATTTACCTTGCATTATACAACCGAATCAATAGCATAGCATATAGCATTTAGGCAAACAAATGCACTATAATATTTTCTTTAATCAAGACTCTTTCTTTAGCAAAATGTTTTGTAAACATGATCGGTTGCTCCGAATGTCTAATATAGATGTCTACTTCGATCAACATAATGCTTTTCTTCTAGCCTCATCAACATGTCAGATTAGATGAGCCCACATCATAATCTTTCACTGCAACATAATTTATTTTTTTTCCATTATATAATTGAATCGGCACATAACATCTAGGTAAAAAACGGATTATAAATATTTATTATTTAGAATATAAGAGCCGTAGCCCTGCCCAAATTCAGTGATGGCTACATTGCCTCCAAGATACCCATCAAATCAATAAATAGTGGAGGAAAACATTTTATACATATTTTTGATGCATAAAACATGCATCGGATGCGTGCATTGACAGTGCATTCGTACAATGCACATGCAAGACATATTGCAGCCTAATGGATCATGATACATGCATTTATATGGGTGTATGACCATTAGTTGGGTTTGATGTGCACTTTATGCATAAAAGGCATTGCACAAAGACTTTTCGTGGAATAGTTTTGAGACACCACTCATTCAATGTGACGCGGTCCGAACCCCGACAGCATTTCCGCGTCCAGTTGCGTTGATGCCGACCAAATCCCGCGTCTTTGATGCCGACCGAGTGGCAAGAATTTCCATCACGATGGCATCACATTAATGGGTCTCACTCAAACCTTAAATAAATTATCAGAGTAATTAGTGACGCTAATTATCGTGTAGCCGTCGCTCAGCCAAATTAAGCTAAACACCCAGCGTGGGAAAAAGCCCAATGCCCAAAAAGGATAAAGCCACAAGCCATCCATCAACAATCGTACGGCTTAGATGAAGGTCGCCAGACCGCTTTCAAATCAACCGGTTCGTCGGAGTTGGGCGACGAAAGCGGGTTGGAGCCGCCGGTTTGAGATCAAGCGAGTGTGAACCGGAATAGCGTAGATCATCGGATATCAGAGCAACGGTGGCCGTTCGATCGGCGTGGGGTCGTGACGGGCATCGCGCGGGAGACGGGGTGAGGTCACCGTCAAGCCCGATCACGGGATGGTCGGAAACCTTATTTTTGTCTTGCGTTTTGGACTATTGGGTGGTCTGGGAGCGAGAAGGAGGGGCAAGGAAGAAGCGAGTAGGTGACCGAGACGCAATCCGAGGGTTGAGAGATTCGATGGGGGTGGAGATCGAGAGGGAGGTATGGGAGCCGAAGCCGGTCTCGTACGTGTTACTCTTCGCATCCTGCTTCGCATCCATCTTCCTTCTCCCGTACTACTCGAGGGGCGGTGGCACTGGCAGGGGCGCCGCCGCCTCCTCGCTCTTCGATCTCGGGCCTACAGCGCCGTTCCTGCGGTTCCAGAGGAGTTTCTTGCTCTTCTACTCCCTCGCCTCAGGTTTCTATACCCGGTTTCTAGTCTGCCATAACTTGTTTGCCGAATTTTGGTTTTTTTTTTTTTGGTTTTTTGTTTTGTGATCTGTGGGTCGATATGTGGGATGTTGGTTTTGATTTTGATGCTGCTGTAGTTTTCTTGTTCTATGGATTATGTATTGTTTTCTTAGTATTTTGATTAAAGTTTGGATTTTTTCTTTTTTTCTTTTTCCCCTGATTTGCCGCAATTTTCTGGTGTTTATGGATTATTTTGTTTTCCTTTTTCCAGTAATGGAAGGGATGGAATCGGTGTTTGGGGAGTATGAGTATGCACATTATGGAATTAGCAGGGAGCAGATGGCGATGTGTCTCGCAGCTGGAGCTGCTGCCGCTCTCTTTGTTGGATCTTTCTTGGGCATTCTTTCTGATGTCATGTAAGTCCATGATTTTGATTTTGATTTTTTTTTAAAAATCATCTGTTGTAGCGGTGTTATGACAGTGCTCCAAAATATTCCACCTAGGGTGTAGAGCATATTGTTGAATATTTTTCTTGAATATCCTCTTAGGCCAACATTCGTGATGAAATCATTATACTCAGAAGATTGATGAGTTGATGATTTTGGAGAATTGATGAGGTGATGATTTTTGATGTCCACAATCACAATGTTTTTAGTGGTAAATGATCAAAGGTTGTATAAGGTTCTGATGAGAGGTGTTTTTGATCTCCTTCCATTAAATCTGTAAAAAATTGATGGAATAGAATTGGAAAACCATCTTGTTAACTTTACCCATCAAATCAGTTCTTATCTTGCTGCACTTACATCTTCAGTTGGTCTCTGGCTGTGAAAAGCTTTCTCTTAATCATCCACAAATCAGTAGCCTGACTAGTTATCTAGGTTTCTTTAGTAGTTTTTAAAATGTCGTAATTGTTTCTTATCTCCACTTCAGGCAACATCATTTGATTATTGATATGAATTTGAGACTAACGTCTACACGATCTCCTTATTCATGAGAAATCTGGATACTCAATATGGAGACCTTTCTTAGTTTTTCAGTGAATTACTCTCTTACTCTAAAATATCTTCGTTTTGTTGTAGCCTCTGAATGTTCAATGGTGACTTCTCCTTCTCATTTTTAAAATTATGACTAGAATGCTTTACATGCTCCCTCATATTTCCTTTCATCAATTATGCTCGAGAAGTGCATGACTTCTCACTTGGAATTTAAATTTAGTTGGTTGGTTTCTTTGTTGGATGCCAAAAGTCACCTAACACCAGTTGATAGTTGAGAACAGGAAAACCTACTATAGACCAATTGGAATAAGTTTTAATTAAATGACAATGACATATTCAATGTAGATGGAACTATTTGGAGCTTTGGTAATTTAAGAGCTTCATGGCACAATTTGATGCATAACCTGCACCACCTGTCATTGCTGCATATTTACCAAACTATTATTAAGGTGATAAGGCTTATCCATGTTTTAAAACAGTTTGGCAGAGCCTACAGCTCAGTTTCCCTTTATTCATACTAATGGTTGTATCCTTTTTCTGATTTGGCTACATTCGTATGCAGCCAAGTTCAGTTCTATATATACGTATATATGTATGCATTATATTTGTTGCATTGGTCTTTTCTATGGTCTTCCCATTGCCTCGCAAAATTCTTTCTGGCAGGCATATCTTGCAGCTCTCAAATAAATCTGAGCGACTTTTCTTATTAAGGTCTCCTTCCTAAGATTATTGCTACTTGTTGCCATACCATCTCTTTCTGTTTATTTAGTTTGCAAATAATGCAACCACCATCCTCTCTAAATCGTAGTATTTCTAACCTTGTTTTTAGCTTATCAACAGTTATCATAGCAGTCTTATCTCAAGCACACTCCTCTTTTGTGCTTCGGACTTCTAATATTCAGGATTTGTAAAGGTATTCCTTTGTTTCAAGGCATTCTTGACAGATTACTCAATATCATTTACCAATTTTATTTCACTGGATATTTACTCAGAATAAAAATGTTCCCCATCCTATATGTCATTATAAGTATCCATATCCACGATTCCTTTGTCTCACATACTAGATCACTTTTCTAGATGTCAGATGATATGCTTTTTTCAAGCTAATATCAGTTACATAGTGGTTCACTCTCTTCTCTTGAATTTTTATCACTTGTCCATGCATAAATTGTCTCCATGGTTGCCTTACTTATAGACAAAATGGTGTAGTGAATAGTGCTGTTATTGTTCTTAATAAATCTTGCAATCATCCTCTCCTTTTTCTATGTCCTGAAAGATCCTATGATAGTAGATGAAAGCTGTATTTGTTATAAATGGGTAACAAAATCTCTTGAATAAGTTTCATGTAGTAAACATTCCTCTCTACTGGTCTCTTGTGGTTTGTCAGTAAAAGGTCCTCGGGCATTGAATTACAATTGTATATATTTTACAATTTTAATCACTTTGCAATAGGGATTTAAGAGGCTATGGATGTTGATGTAACATCTGGGCAGGATCATGCTATCTCTTGGCACAACTTTTTAGTGCTAACTGATTGGGTGGTTCATTCTGAAATCTCCTTCTAAATGCTTGTCAGAGCAACACATGCCACCCACAGCTGAATGGAATTCAAGTCCTCTCGAGACAGTCCCAAATATTATGGACTTCTTTTATGTATTGTTACTAATGGGATGTACATGTATGAACATCTATTTTTCCAAGGATACAACAAGCATTTGCAATAGTAGCCCAACAAAACTGTTGAGCTATGCCTTTCCCGAGATTGGTCCTGGTTGTCCAGGCACAAAGATTCTCCCTATTGATCTCCTCATATAGGAGTTGCAGGTGATATTGTATTTGTCCCTACTCCCAAGTATGTCCGGTATCTGAACAATAATAGAGAATATGTTCATTATCTTAATTTAAGCAATTACTAAGGGTTCAATTAGGTGTATGACTATTTACATGAGATTGAAGAAAAGCAGTATAGGAAGTGTTGCATGCATAAAATTAGACAAAAACTCATAAGTGGACATGAGAAAGGTATATTTTCATCCAGCTAGGTGGTTGATGGTTGCTTTTGTTCCCTTGAAGTAGTGATATGCCATTTTGACATTTGTATGTCGAGGAAGAGTGAAGGCCCAAATTTTCTTCTCTTTGAAATAGTGCCAAGCACATATTGGCTGATGATTTCCTCTTTATATTTATCTGGGTATCGCTCTTTTGACACTGGAATGTTTCATACTTTGTAAGAATCAAGTAGTTGACATATCTTCATGTAATGTCGCTCTTTGTCCATGTCAATAGGAATACTCGATGATTTAAAGGTGGGCCATGTAACATTGATCCTTATAACTTTTGCTCTTGTCTCCATTCCGATACTCCATCTACCAGCTGATGAAGGAATGCTTGAAGATTAGTTTCCATTTCCAAACAGGAGAAAGTTATTTGCTAGGTGGCATAGCCCATTAACTAGCACTGTCAGTGTTTATTTCTTGAGCTGTCTGGTCCAAAGCTCATTGTTACTCCATAAAAGCTTACTTCTTGCCCTTGTAGAAGAGCAAGCCAAAGAAGTTCTCCATCTCTAACTGCGAGTTCCATGTTTTCCCTTTGTAATAACTTACCAGTTTGGTAGGTGAATGCCTTTGCTGTTCCCATTATTTTTCTTTCCATATAAGTGGTGGGCTATACATCCAATTCTAAAGTTTATTTTCTTGTGTTGGTGTGTGACATAAGTTAATTGCTAGTGCATAGTTTGGGATAGCCTGAAGGACTGCCTTGAATAACCCAACCCAGCCTCACATGGACAAGGTCTTGCTTCGCTAGGCTTAGAATTAGTTCGTTAATTAGTTTACCTTTGTATACAGGACTGTCACATTCTAATGAATCTCTATTGCATCTTTTCCATTATAATTTTGAAGTGACTAGGGAAAATGGATAAACATCACCTCTCTTCATATTAATACTGATTAGTCTTCAGGGGTTTAATTCCTTAGTATGTTTGATGCTCCAATATTCTTTTTGAGCCTTGACAAGTTTGGGCATGATTATCCAGAGAGTACAGCTGTTATTCTATTCATAATCCAAGTTTAATAACGGCCAATAAATAATATCAGATTCATTACCTGTAAAGTTTGAGGCATGGTTGTTTTCAATGTATAGACAGTGTGCTTATTCCATAAACCTAAATATTCTGATGTTTTCGCCATCCTGGAATCTGATCAGTTCTCAATTCCAGCACAACAATTAAAGGTGGCAGCATCTATGTTGTGCGCAAGTGCATACAGAGCTGGTGTAATGCAGATACAGAGTCACAGTCATTGGGATTCTGCCTGGGGTAAAGAAGGACATAGTTATTCTAGATTTCATAGATTACTCTCCTAACTGAGAACTGGGTTCTATATTTCTTAGCAAATTTCATTGATGATTTACAATTAGTTGCTGTAATTGGGAACATGCACAATATTGCATTCGAGTGGATGATTAGGGAAGCAAAGTTCAGAATTCTAGTGTATGGAAGTGGCTGGAAATTGTAGATATGGAATGAAATTTTGTGCTATTGAATAATTTAAATCTTCCTATATGGTTAATTATAAAAGAAGAATCATGATTCATGGATTTGAGCAATGAGAGAATGCTGCAGAATGCATGTAGTAGTTATTCACTAAAAAAGAATTTAACTAAAAGATGAAATGGACTAATTGAGAAAAAGGTATGAGAGTGAGAGCATGGAATAAATGTGATACCCTAGGTAAAATTTATAAGCTATTGAACCTTTTCATCTGATATGAAAGTTTTTAGTTCCTGTAGACAGTTTGTCTTCTGCCATTTTTGCATGGAATAGATGTATTTTGCCCTCTGAGGACTTTGGTACCTGTTTGTTCTTGCAGATGATACAAACTTGTGGCATAGGCTAGTTTTGTGATGTTCTTCATCTGCATTGGTACAATTCATTTCTTCTTGATTCCTAGTGACTAGAGGGTGAATCTTAGCACAACAGTAATGTTGCTTTGTTGTTATCTGGAGGTCATAGGTTTAAAATATGGAATAGCATCTTTGTATGCAGGAGTAAGGCTATGTACATCTAACCCTCTTTAGATGCCGTAATGGTGAGAGCCTCGTGATTTGGGCTATCCATTTTTTTGATTCCTAGTGACCCTTTTTAGAACACCTTGAAAGAAATGCAGTTAGCTATAACTTATAAAAATGCTTCTCCATGTGGGTGGTTCATGTATTCCATGTTCTGCAAGTGTCTTTGACACAACTCCAATTAAAAGGCCTCTCAACCATTCTTAACTTCACATTCTGTAGTTCATCATTGCCATGAAATTGCCTGGTAGAGTTTAACTTGCTTCTTCCTCACAGCTTGACATCTGTATTCTCAGATTATACTTATGTTTCTGTGTCTGGATCAAGTCCACTCCTTTCCTTTTTGTCCCATCTGATTTAGAGGTTTCTTGTTATTTGCATGAGATCAAATTATGCAATTAGTTAATTTGGTTTCTCTTCATGCAATTTGGATTTCAGGTTTACTTCAGATCCATCTCTTGCCTTGATTTTCTTGGCCAAGAACATGGCACTAGTATCTGGAGAGCAAAATTTGGGCTGAAATTCCATTATGGAAAGTTTCAGTTCTTTGATAGATCGTCCTTTGTTCATTGTTGGCATAAGTCTAGCTCACCATAATGAAGATCCAATTTCTTGCTACTCTGTGTCTGACCATGTACCTGTAGCCAATGTTATAATATTAATATTATGACTTACTACTATATGTCTAAGGACAGTCTGGTTATAAATTCTGTTTTGTGCATGCTATCTTGGTATGAACCATCTTTTCCATTGCTTGAAATGAGCTGAACAAATAATTAGCTGCATAGGCTCTGCTTGTTATATGACAGTGTAATTCAAGCTTGGGCCTAGCTCGAGTCAAGCTTGTCTTGTTACAAACTTGAATGAGCTTGTTAGTGAGCTGAGCCTGAGCTGTTAATTAACAACTGGATTCGCTAGCAGCAACTTTGACTGCATACTTTGATATCGAATTATGAATTATCTGCTTGATGTCATTATTTATCCTGTAAAAGATATACTATAACCATTTATTTCTATATATGCTTTACATTATCAAATTCTTGTTCACTGCAATTGACCATGCAGTGTGTCAAAATTAATGATTAATTAACTGATATTTGTAGAGGCCCAAGAAAAGCTTGCGTGCTATTCTGTGTCCTACATCTTGTTGTGGGTGTCTTGAAAAGCATGAACAGGCATCCAAGTATATGGGTAGCAAGTGTATGCCTATCACTTGCCTCGTCTGTGTTCTCTTTCTGTTTTGAGACATGGATGGTAACGGAACATGAGAAGGTTTGTGCCTCAAGCTGTTATGAGCTCTGTGTACTGTTATTTATGGCTTTCAGCTAATGTGCTTTTCTTACTTTGCAGCAAGGTCACAGGCAAGATTTGCTAAGTGATACCTTTTGGTTAATGACCCTTTTTGAATCTGCATCTCTTGTTGGAAGTCAAGGACTAGCTAATTTATTATTCAAAGATTTTGACAAAGGATTCTTTTCGCCCTCTACTCCAGCTGCCCTGTTGGCAATGATAAGCATTCTCTATATCAGGAAAGAATGGAATGGATGTCAGCAACAATCAGTTATTGGGAGTTACAGAAAGTCATTCTCAGCGCATGTTCTTAATGGTAAGGATGACATATTCAGAAAGCATGTCAAGTTGTCTGATGCGACTCTTTTGTTAGCATTGTTTACTTCTGATGAAATGCATAACTTTCTATAGGAAGTGGTCTTGAATAATTTGTAGTTTTCGTTTCTACCTGGATTAACCGTGAGCTGTTATGTTATATACAAGGAGAAGTCATAAATAGGAGCTTAAGGATATAACTCTCAGAATGAATGTAATATAGATTGGCAATGATATATGTCTAAATATCAAAAAATATAAACTCATTTTAGTTCATAGGTCAACCTTGAATATAATAATTTATCAAAGCTCTTTATCTTTGTATATAGTACCACTGTGTTTATTATATAAATCAAACTTGCAGTAGGGTCATGGACCAAGAGTTCAAAAGAAGAAATAAAACTATTGTTGATGATTCAATATCTCCAACAATATCATGCCATCCATGCAAATAAGGCCTGAGGAAAATATAGTACTAAGCATAGTAATAAAGGTTCTTAGTGGATTTATTTCTAGGACCTACTTGATCTGAATGCTTAAACTAAGCAACAAGATCCAAGCTATTCTAAGTGACTTCCAGAGTTCCTTAGTCTAATTTCTTTATTCAGTCTGTTGCCCTACCTATCTGGACTTCATCCTTTGTCTTGAAGGAAAAGTATCTGCACAAGTTGGAAGTCTAATTTCTTTATTCAGTCTGTTGCCCTACCTATCTGGACTTCATCCTTTGTCTTGAAGGAAAAGTATCTGCACAAGTTGGAAAAAGTACAATTGAAGCCAAATTATCTTGATTTATATTCTTTGTGCAATCTTCAAAGCATAAACAAGTGATAGAATGTTGAGAAGGGTGCTGAAAGCTGTAAGGTGAATGCAAGTAGTACTGGGACATTCTTCACATTTTTGGGTTAACCTTGGCAAAGTATTTAAATTCCATTATTTACCTATCTGTACTGTACTCTACATTTTTGTATTGGTTACATGTGAACACAGTACCAGATAATTTACTGTTTTATTGTGTGTGACAGTTCATGCTGGTCCATATCGGTCAGTGCAGATTGATATTAACTGTTATGGGCCCCTATTTTTTGAGAAGGGCCTGGGTATGTTTCTGGGCATGTGAGTGGCATTGTACCATGCCATGCCAACCTGTTCCGAGCAAATTATGCTTAAATCCTTTGCCTTGGTTGCAACAACAACTAGTGCCTTGCTGTGGATGTTTGTCTTGATTAAACCATGAGCATCTTGATTAAACTGTAAGCAACAAAAAAGGTGTTGCAATCCTTACTGTTATAGAGAGTTGACTCAGTAAACTGACATGAAGGAAATGAAAGCATACGCTCTAGGAGGGTAACAAGATTCTGTGCGCATGCTCTGATTGGTGCAGAGAGAGAATAGAGCTCCTTTGTCATGTCATGCCTACTAGTGAGAATATTGAGTAGCTTCTTGGTAGAACATGTGTCGCTACATAATATGAAAAACTGTACCAAGAAGGGTTGTTGGGAGAATTAAATTTACTCAAAAGAAAGTGTTTAAGATATGGAGGATGGCGAGTAAGCTCATGGTGGTAATGTGATATTAAAGGGATTTGATGTGGTGACAACTGCTTAGAGATCTCCTGCTAAAATGTGATAAATAGTTCCATCTTATTTGCTGAAAATGAGCTAGAAGAATATTTTTATATGTTCTTGAGAGATGGGGTGAACCCTGGGCTAGAGGCAATCAATAAAGACTCAAAGAGACATCAAGGGACTGCAGGAAGAATAAACATAAGAGCTGATGACTTTTATTAACTGCAACAAAGATCATCATATCATTCTTTGTTTGCATTTTAAATGTTAAAGGATTTTAAACAGGGTCCAAAACTAGATGCTTTAGACACAAATTATCCTGCAGGAATTAACGGATGATTTAGAAGTGTGAAAAAAATGATGAGGAAAGTGAAGGTGAGACTGGCCTGTGCAGGCAACGAGGTTTTTTTTTTTTATCCATGTTCTGTTTTCATTTTGATCTCCTCTCTTGTTCAGATGCATGGGAGGTCCAATTTTATTCTACTTGTATGGGAGGATGTGGGGTCTTAGGTATTTTACTTATATTTTGAGGAGAGAACGGGGCTCATTTAGTCGCTAAAATGGATAATTTTTGGCTCCTCAACTTATATTGGATTATATGTAAAACAGATCCATGGTGATAACAAGGTTGTGATTGTTGGATCAAATGATAACTAGATCAAATTCTTGAAAACAAAACACTTGACCAACCAAAAAAAATGCATTCACAAATATTTCCTTGGATCGCTAACTAGACACTATGACTATAAATATTACTAAATTAGGTGTAGATCTCTATCCTGCATTGCCTAAATCTCCCTCATCTCATGCCCAAAATATGATCTGGATTAGGTCAATTCTCCCTATTTGCTATGATTCGGAGGACAAGGCCGTCGGTGCTAGACAAGCTATCAAGGGGACACCTAATGCCTAGGCATCATGGGGGTGCCAGATATCACCCCCAATGTCATTACTAGGGGTTACTTGCCCTTGGAAAAGGCATGTGGCCAACTTTCCAATAACCACCACAAAAGCTGACTGATAGAGCATGATTATGTTAATAGCTTAAAACAAATACTATTCCAAACCCTATGGCACTATCAATTTAGAAAAAAAACCTTGACAGAACAGTTAACTGAACCACTTGATAACTGTTGCCGCCGAGATCTGTCCTTCGACTCGGATGCGGCCGGTCTCCTGATCAGGGCTTCCTCCTGGACGGACCTGCACAGAAGTCCTCACGTGAGAGGCGTTGGGGATGACCCTCCGCGGAAGACCCTTCGACGCTCAAGTCAGCAGTGATCAGCGATAAAATTGGAGGAGATCTCTCTGGGGAGTCCCTCCAAGGGTGGCCAATCGGGAGCTCCAGGGGAGCACCGACGAGCAGCGAGTGAGAGTGAGCCAGGGGCTATCAGCGCATACCTGAGAGAATTTGGGAATGTTGTATTTATAGGCAATCACCTGGATCTTGAGCGCCTTCTGGAAGGTTCGAAGGTTGTTGGGATTCGAATCAAGTTGTTATGAAGTCGGTGGGATCCGTATCTTGTTTGTTAAAGGATCGATGGCTGGGAGGGCCCCTTGATGGCCTGAGATCTGATGAGTGCGTAGGTCCTAGGCCGTTATTCTAGATCCTGGACCACTCCTCAATATAATTCTGTTTGGGATTTTGTTACGATAGGCCCAGGCTCTCCCGCGTCGGGTTCCACGGAGGTGAGTATCGAGTCATGGATTGCTTAGGGAAGCCGAGCCATGGGAAGCTCGGGGGAAGCCTATGGGAAGCTATAGGAAGCTCGGGGGAGGCCGAGCTATGGAAGCTCGGGGAGGCCGAGCTATGGAAGCTCTATGGAAGCTCGGGAGCCGGGCTATGGAAGCTCGGGGAGGCCGAGCTATGGGAAGCTCGGGAAGGCCGAACTATGGAAGCTCGGGGAAGCCGGGCTACATTAGTTGGCTCGTTCTTCATAGGCGTAACGTAGCGGGCGGGGGACGGGGCTGGTCTTGACCCCTTCGCACGATTACCAATGCAATGGCGATTTTACCCCTCAACACATGCCCCCCACTCCCTAGTTCGAAGCATAGGTTCGGACGTAGGGAGTATAGACTTGGGTGGCGCGCTACGAACGAGGGGACATCTAGTTAACAGCCCACGCAATGATGCCCTAATTAATGCGGTGGGGTCGCTTTGCTTTTTCGAGATGGATCCGTCATTCCTTAGGGGCGAAGGTAACGGCTGGGAAGCACCACGTGGGAAATCTCGATTTTCATAGCGCTCGTAGCGGCGGTTCCGGATGCCTAGGTTGAGACGCTTCTCCCTCACCCTGAGGCGGTTTCTCTTGAAAAAATGGAGTCGTGGCGGCGCTATCTCTATTCATAGTGCCCTTTTCACTTTCCCTTAGAGAACTTCGTCTTCCCGTTTTTACTGCGATCTTGCTCAGCATCTCCTGCGATTGAAGATATGGTGAGCCCAAGTGATCAGGCTTCGGAGGTGACCTTGGCAGATTTGGAACGGATACGCCGGCTGTACAAGATCCCCCAGGATGTTGTCTTGTTGCTTCCGACGGCTGAAGACAGGGTGACATCCGGATTAGGGGATGGGGCGTTCTGCTATGAGGAAAGTTTGAGGGCAGGTCTCCGGTTCCCTCTTCATCCGTTGGTGCGGGAGGTGATGAAGTTTTACAACATATGCTTACCATGGTGGCTCCCAACAGTTGGCGCAACCTCATCGGGTTTATCTCGTTGTGCAAGCGCCTCGGGGTGACCGCGACCCTTTCGATATTCAGGGTGTGTTTTAATCTGGTTTCCGGGAGGGCCTCAGAATGGCCTTACATCGGTCCCGGAGATCCTTCAAGATGATATCGGATAACCCGTCGTCGATAAAGGAGTGGAAGTCACGATTCTTCATAGTCGAGGGGAATATTGGTTCGGATTTCCCTCGGGTATGGGGGCAGTACGTGAAGGATCCAGAAGCGCACCCGGAGTTAACCGAGTCGGAGAAAAGGGATCTGATCGTGCTGCGCGGCAGTCGGGCGCTTCCAGCCAGCGTTCTCCTATCGGAGGACGCTCTCTTCGCGGCCGGATTGAGCCCCGTCGATCCTCGCGGTGAGTATCACTCCGTGGTCAATAGTTTAGCGTGGCTTCGTCTTTGATTTCTGTGCGAACTAACGGGCGAATCATACTGCCCTCACAGCCGAAAGATCGGCGCTCGCAGATCAGATGAGGGAGGAGCTGGGAAAGCGCCGCAGGAGATCTGGCTCCAGCAGCAAGCATCGGTCCGAGAAGAGGTCTCGCCCTTCTAGCTCCCGCTCTAGGGGGATCGGGGAGACGGTGATGACCGGCGCTCCTGTCGCCGCAGGCCGAAAGTACCGAAGTTCCGGCGGCGCACGATCTTTCGGCGCCGGAGGAGGGTCTGTCCGGGGGCGAAGACCGGGAAGCTGCGGGGGTTTCGGAGGAGGCTGCTGAGATTTCCTCCCTCCGTTGTTTTGTCTGACGATGGCGAAGGAGAAACGCCGGTTGGCTTGGGGGCCCCCGTGGGCGAGGCGGTTCGGCCTCCCTCATTGGAGGCCAGTGGCTCGGCGAGGTTACAGGAGGAGGTGGGAGCGACCTCCGCTTCCATCGAGGTGGGGGAAGAGGTTGCGGCTGCTGAGGTTCGACCTGGGTCGCTGGTAGGAGAGCCAGCAGGCGACGAGGAGATGGCCGAACCTGCCGAACCAACGACCGAAATTCGCGAGGGGCTTTCTGGTGAAGGGCCTTCCGCCGAGGCACAGGAGGCTCCGGGGGGAGCCGAAGTTCCTGAAGAGTCTGTTGTGGGCAGGGGATTTCTGAGGAGATAGAAGCAAGAAGAGGAAGAAGGAGAAGGAGGGGAGCCGGCGAGCAAAGGGGATGCTCCGGTTGGGGCTCTCCTCGCCGGAGTCGAAACGCCCGAAGCTTCTCAAGCGAGGGCCCTGGTGGCGGAAGCTGGCCTATCGAGAAGCTCATGGGTCGCGGGTGTCCAGGCTGGCTCCCTGGGCGCAGACTTTCACTCACGCGACCCGGAAGTGAGCGCCAGGTTCTCCGCTCTGATGCGGTCCGCGTTCCAAGGGGAGGAGAGTTCCTCAACAGGAGGGGGTCATTCGGAGACCTTGTTGAGATAGCCTTCCGCCGCACCGGGGTGCCGAGTGAGGCTTTTCTTCTTCCCGAGATTGACGATCTTGCTCTCACAAGGATCGCCACAGACTACGCGTCTCGGGTAGGTTGTCGCACCGAAGTTGGGTCTTTAGTCGGTTAGTTCGACTATGTCTTTTATGCGTGTAATTTTTTGCAGAATGCCCTGATTATGAGGGCACTGAAATGGCGCTTGCATCTGGCTGTTGGAGCTTGGGCTCGGGCCCGCTATGAGGCCGATCACTTCAAGGAGAGGGCGGGTTCGACTGACAAACTCTCTCGAGCCCTGGTGGTCCTCAGAGGGAGCTCGGGGAAGCTCGCAGAATCCTTGCAGTTGAGAGGGAAAGAGCCCCTCAGCTCGCCATACAGGTTGGTGAACTCCAGAGGGAGCTCGGGGAGGCTCACAGGATTCTTGCAGTTGAGAGGGAAAGAGCTCTCAACTCGCCATACAGATTGGCGAGCTCCAAAGCCTCCGTGAGCAATCCGAGAAGGCTAGTCTGGAGCTTGCTCAGGCCAGGCGGAGCACGAGAGCAAGGTCAAATCCATGCAACTGTTTTTGATAAGAGGTGGGATCAGCTGAAAGCCAGCCATGCCGAAGATAGGGTCAGCTGGAGCAAAAGGCTCGAGGAGGAAGAGCATAAGTGCCGGCGGCAGCAGGACCACCTCACCCGCCTAAACAAAGAGCTCGCCGATACAAAGGATCGGCTAAAGTGGTCGGATGAGCGAGCTGCTCGACTTTCTGACGAGCTCGACTATGCTCATCAAGAGACCGGGGACGCTCAGTCCCGGGTGGACGAGCTAGAAGAGAGCCTTCGTCAAACCCAATCGGCCAAGTCTAGGGCTCTCAATAGGGTCCACGCGCTGGAGGGCGAGCTAGCCCGCGGGACGAGTAGGTAGGGCACCATTTGTCTTACCCATCTTGGTCTTTCAGCTTCCGCTTTACTTGGCTTTTCGTCTGCAGTTGAACAGGGCGAGCCAGGAGTTTCAGGGGCGGTTGGCGGCATTCGGAGAGGACGCGGCCTCGAGGCACCGAAGGATCTCCGAATTGGAGAAGCAATTAACCGAGGCCAACGTGCGGGCCTCTTCGGCGGTGGAGTACAAGAAATCCACCGAATTTGCCGACGAACGCAGGGCGGCCTGCGCCGATGCATTTCGGCTTGGCGAAGATGAGGCGCGGGCTAAGGTTGCCCAGGCTTATCCTGATCTGGACCTGTCTTGCCTGGAAGCCGATTATTATGAAGCGTACACCCGGGGGTCGAGGAGGACGAGTATGAAGAAATATCTGACATCGACCTCGAAGCTATTCTGGGAGCCGATGCGGCTACGAGGTATCCCGTCGTGACACCTTCGAGAAGGGGGGGCCAAGCGATGCCCCTGCTGATGCTGCCGCAGGAAGTGCTGGGTCTGACCCCAAGTCGTGACTCCTTGGGGGTCCGTATGTACTTTTTCTTTCTCTTATTTTGTAGTTTGACTGAAGACTGATAAATGGATCAGCTGCTTGTCATTCATTTGTCCTTCTTGGCCGTAGTTTTCTTGCCTTTAATTTTAGTCCTGACTACGAGTGTCACCTGGTTCGTTTTCTGGAAGAAACATCTTGGTCGAGGCCAAGGCATAGGGATAGTCCTGTCGAGAGAGTCAAGTGACAGCGTAGCTTGGTACAAAAGGTGGAGGTTGAGAGATGATTTAGCTCGGCTTAAGCCGAATGACGCAATGACTCGCCAGGGCCGGAGAATGAAATAGCTCGGCTGGGACCGAGGGTCGGAGTAGCTCGGCAAGGGCCGAGGGACGAAATAGCTTGGCTAGGGCCGAGGGACGAAATAGCTCGGCTAGGTCCGAGGGATGAAGTAACTCGGCTAGGGCCGAGGGACGAAATAGCTCGGCTAGAGATGAAGTAACTCGGCTAGGGCCGAGGGACAAAATAGCTCGGCTAGGTCCGAAGGATGAAGTAACTCGGCTAGGGCCGAGGGACAAAATAGCTCGGCTAGGTTCGAGGATGAAGTAACTCGGCTAGGGCCGAGGGAAAAGGTAGCTCGGCGAGGGCCGAGGGGTAAAAATGGCTCGGCGAGGGCCGAGGGGCAAAAATGACTCGGCAAGGGCCGAGGAGTAAAATGACTCGGCAAGGGCCGAGGGGATTTTCATTGCCAGTAGCCAGACTGTGGTCGTGCCTTCGACGAAGAGAGAGGGGGGTTTGTTGAACCTTCGCTGTCACCCCTTTATTCTTCCTGTCAGAGAATGGGTTTGGCCTTTGCATCCATTTATTACCCCTGTCAGCGTTTTGTCTTTTCCAAGGCGGGTCGATTCTCGTTTCACCGAAGTAGGTGGTACGACCCTGTGGCTAGCAAAACGTCGCCTGGCAATTTCCGACGAGCCTTTATTGTGTCGACCCTTTCCAAGGTAGGTTGCTTTGACGTGCGGTGTTAGTGCTCATTTGCCATTGGAGGATGTCGTTTTCGAAGGACGATCTTCCGGATCTGCCAGTATCCGCAAGGTCGGCGGACGGTTTTATGCATTTAAGGCTCGTGATCCGGGGTCAGAAGCAATCTTTTGGCATGCATCATGGTTCGGCGACGTGCCTGGCGTGCATTGGGGGGCGCTGTTTTTCATTTCAGGAGGCCATGTGGTGGCGTAGGCTTGGCGTTTTAAGTCTCGGCTTTCTGATAGCTGTTCCCGGCTCGCCTCTGCCTATAAAAAGGGAAGGAGGGATGTGTTGGGCCATCCCAAAATTTTCTTCTTGTGAATCATGAAGATACTCATGATGCCTGTCTCTCCAAGGTTTAGAGTGGGAGAACCGAGCTTGTCTCCTGGAAGTCGCCGCTATCCTTCGGACAGCTGGGGTGACAAAGGAGCTGCTGAGGGGTGGCTTGCCCTCAAGAAAGGAGCTTCGGAGATCGTATGGAGAGCGCACAAGAGGTCCGCAGAGATCGCACGGAGAGCGCACATATACGCTTCCCGTGTGTCCTTTGTGGTTCCCCTTGGGGACGTACGGAAGGAAGTGTACGCGGGCTCCCCATGGCTCGCGTGAATTTCTCCTCCTCCCCTGGTTTGGATTCCTGGGCTTGCCCGCCCGGGGAATCTTTCGCCACGTGAGGAGGGGTGATGGTGTGTCGCCCGCGGGTACCTCGCCTTTGAGTTTGGGCAAGGTGGAGCGGTACACACCCGATTTGGGGGAGCGCTTGGTGCCAGGGTCTGCGAGCTTCCTACTCGTCGGAGGGCCCCTCGGTTGGGTGGTTTGGGGTAATATCCCGTCCACCCTTTCTGATTTCTCTGATATCTCGGTTGGGGCGCGAGATATCGTTATTTACCGAAGCTGGTCGTAACGGTTGGGCCATCGTCCGCCCATTATCGGCTCGGGCTGACTGGTTCGTGGTTTGTCTGATTTGTCGGACCTGGACGCCGGAGCATCACAGTTGCCCAGAGCTGCTTTGGAGCAGTTTGCCCGAGTTTTGTATGTTTTTATTTCATGCATTTCAATGCACTTGTAATGCCTCTCAGGCGGTTGTAATTGGTTTCGATGGCAATGAAATAAAGAAAGTTTTGTTCTCTCTTAATTTCTGTCTCTTTTGCGCCAAGAGTTGTTGTTGGCAATGAAATGAGGCGTAAGGATATCTCGTTCGTTCTTGGACGAGGATCCCGCGCTATCCGACCTAGTCTGGCCTCGCAAGCTGCCCGAATTCAGACGGAAGTTTGGAGATTGTTCGGCGGTGGAACATATTCCTTAACTTTGGCCGAAGCTCAGAGATTTATTACTTGACCTTGCTGAGGTTCGAAGATTTATGGGCTCGGCCCTGCCGAGGTTCGAGAACTGTTGCCCGGCCAGCCGAGGTTCGGAGATCTATGGCTCGGCCCAGCCGAGGTTCGGAGAATGGAGCTTGGAGAGATGACTTAGTTGCCACCGCGAGTCACAATACCTGGTTCCTGTGAGACTCGGTGAGGAGTGTCAAGGCGGAACGGGCGGCGCAGGGGTACGCCCATCATTTATGATTTGGCTATTCCCGAGGGGAGTGAATCATCGTCAGGCGCCGACGCTCTTTCTTTTTCGCATTTTCCAAGGGGCGGCCGATTTAAGGCAGCTTGGAGGAGTATCGAGGGCATTTACTACGCGAGGGCCCGGCAGATCGGGAGGAACCCTGTCTCTAGAGGAGGGGAGTTCCGGAGCAATTCGTCGACGTTTACCGATCTTCCTCGGGAAGGGGCATGACCCCTCGCGTCCCGTGGGCGCCCGTCAGAGCGACGACGCGTGGCGAACCCTCATGGGTCGGTATTTATGACCAACAGATCGAGATACCCGCCTGAGGGGTACAAATACGGACGAGCGGGATGCCAGTGCTTACCATCCTTTCGGTTAGCCTCTAAACAACTTCCGATATGGCCTCTCAAGGTGGGGGGCAATCGTCCAACGGCGGTCATAGGGGCTCTCAGGGGGGCCGCACCGCCGTGCTGGTTGATGGTATGTCCTTGGCGTCAGCCTTCGCAAGCCATGAGCAGCTCGAGAAGGCAGTCGAGGAGTACCTCACCATTTCCGTGAGGGAGGCTGAAGCCCTGCGCCGGGTCGTGGGCCAGCAGAAGGAGGAGATAACGTCCCTCTACCAACGAGTCGCCGAGCTATCCCGGCGTTTGGAAGACCCGGCAGCACCTGGTGGGAGTTAGGCCCCTGCGAGGGCCACTTTCTTTCTTTATGTACTTTTTTCTCGTTCTCTTTTTGTACCTTCTTCTCATAATTAATAAAGAAAAAGGTCTTTTTTGGCAATTTATTGTTCTTCTAATGATATTGCCGTTCAATCCGTAAAAGAGAAAAACATCCATTTCTATTCGAACCGATAGGGGATCTGGGTGGTCCCGCGGGTTTTATGCGCTAAGTCATGGCCTCGTTTGAGGCAGGCGTTTTGGGCGGTAGGATACAGGGGCACCGCCCGGGGATTTAGCAGTAGGGGAATTCCCTGGTTTTCGTCTGGGGCCCGCGGGCGACCGTGTAGGGCCTGGCAAGGCCTAAAGGCGCATACCTTGCGTCTGTCAGTGGTTTTGCACAGCGTGCATTTTTTTTTTAACCGGCCAAAGTTCTAGGGACCATTCGGAAGTCCTTCGGCTCTGATCGGGGTTTGCGTGCTTCGGTTTTTACCGGGGCTTTATGCACTCCGACTTTAGTCAGGGCTTCTAGAATTCATCGCTAGGTCTAAGCGAGATTCGGAGACTCGTTGCTCGGCCCAGTCGAGATTCGGAGAATTATGGCTCGGCCCTGCCGAGGTTCGGAGAATTGTTGCTCGGCCCGGCCGAGGTTCAGAGAATGTTGCTCGGCCCGGCCGAGGTTCGGAGATTAGTCGCTCGGCCCGGTCGAGGTTCGGAGATTTGTCGCTCGGCCCTGCCGAGGTTCGGAGATTGTCGCTCGGCCCTGCCGAGGTTCGGAGATTTGTCGCTCGGCCCTGTCGAGGTTCGGAGATTTTCCTGCCTGAACAGGTAACTCGATCGTGCTGAGGATTAGTAAGCAGCATCTGTATCTTTTCGCGATTTTTGGTGATATAACTTGTGGTGATTTATGTCATGAATTATAAAACATTGTGCCGACAAAATATATGGGAGCGAGCCTGTAGAGGGCGTACCCTACTGGTAGTACTTGCTGAGATTGTCCGAATTCCAGGTCCAAGGGATGAATCTCCCGCTTAGATCTTGCAGCTTGTAGGTCCCCGGTCGACGATCTCAGCTACTTGGTAAGGGCCTTCCCAGTTTGGTGCCAGCTTTCCTTGCTCCAGCGGTTTGGAGACAGATGCTTTCCGTAGAACGAGGTCGCCAGGTAAGAAAGCTTTCCCTTTGACTCTGGAGGCGTGGTAGCGGGCCACCCTTTGCTGATAGGCAGCCACTCTGATCCGAGCTTTCTCTCTAATCTCATCTATCAAGTCGAGGTTGGTGCGGAGCTGCTCATCGCTGGCTTCCTCCGAGTAGCTTTCCACCCGCAGAGAAGGGAGCCCTATCTCCACGGGATAACGGCCTCTATGCCGAAGGCCATCCGGAATGGGGTTTCGCCTGTGGGCACTCTCGGGATGGTGCGGTAGGCCCACAGGATATGGTGCAACTCGTCTGCCCACCTGCCTCGGGCCTTGGAGAGTCGAGCTTTGATCCCTTGAAGCAGAGTTCGATTGGTTACTTGGCCGCTTCGTTGGCCTGTAGGTGCCCGACCGAGGTAAGGCGGTGGTGAATCCCGTGTTCCTCACAGAATTGGCGAAACTTCGGATTGTCGAATTGCCTGCCGTTGTCAGTGATTATAGTGTGCGAGAGGCCGAAGCGGCAGATGATGGACTTCCATACGAAATCCTTGGCCCGTGCTTCGGTTATTTGTGCAACCGCCTCCGCTTCGACCGATTTAGTGAAAAAATCGATGGCGACGAATAGAAATTTCCGCTGCCCCGTGGCAAGCAGAAACGGGCCGAGGATGTCCATCCCCCACTGGCAAAGGGCCAAGCGGAGGATATGGGGACCAGGCTGGCGGAGGGGAGCCTCTGAATGCTTGAGTGCCTCTGGCATGGGTCGCAAGCTCGGACAAGGTCGTCTGCATCCTTCTGCATGGTCGGCCAATAGTAGCCTTGACGCATAACCTTGTGACATAGGACCGGCTTCCGAGATGGTTGCCGCAAATCCCCTTATGTACTTTGCGGAGGGCATAATTTGCTTCAGACGGGCGAAGACACCTGAGCAATGGCATGGAGAAGGATCGTTTGTAGAGCTGGTCGTCGATCAACACATAATGGGTGGCCTGCAGCTTTAGCCTTCTGGCTTCTCTTCGGTCGGACGAAAGTGACCCTTCTTGAGGTACCTCAGGACGGGGTCGAACCATGATGGCTCGGCCTCAACTTGCATTACTCGGTCGGCTTCACGACACTGGGTCTCTCTAGGATCTTTAGGTGGAATTTTTGCTCGTGTCCATAGATTCCGCCGTTGCCAACCGAGACAGCAGGTTGGCACGAGCATTTTCAGATCTAGGAATCTGAATAATCTCAAATTCGGGGAAAATGGGAGAGTAGGTTTCGAACCTCTTGGAGATATCGGATCATGTTCGGTTCCCGGGCCTTAAACTCCCCTCGTATGTGACCCGCCACCAGCTGGGAGTCGGTGAAGGCATTTAGTTTCTCCACCTTAAGGCTGCGGGCGATCCGGAGACCGGCCAGTAGGGCTTCATACTCAGCTTCGTTGTTGGAGGCCGGGAAGGAGAAGCGGACACCATACTCAAAGGTCACCCCCTCCGGACTGGTGAGAACCAAGCCCGCACCGGAGCGATGAGCGCTGGATGACCCGTCGATATGGAGGAGCCACCGGGCGCCAGATTTTGGTTTTTTGGGGGAGTCAGGGGTAGGGGTGCAACTTGGGCCGGGTTCAACCCGAACCCGGCCCGCGGAACCCGATTTGTAGCAGTACTCAAACTCTAGTTTGCTTAACCCGAACCCGAAGGATCCGGGTTGAACCCGGACCGATTTGCAACTTGGGCGGGTTAGGGTTGCAGTCAACCCGAACCCGAGAAAACCCGAACCCGCAAAGCCACAAGCAGCAGGCCCACTGGTGTTGTGGAAGTGATGATTTAGCCTTGTTTGTTAAGTTTAAAGCATGTAGTGCTATAGTTTTGTGGAAGTGATTCTTGGTATGAACATTCCACCAGAACCTTCATTACCTTTTAAAATGAGCAATATACCTTTAACCTTTGCATTTTATCATGTAATATTGGTGGGCCAAACTAGTATCTTTATTTTTTTTAATTATCTTCTTCGAGACATTTGTAACTTCTAATATGAAGTTTGCCAAAATTTTATGAAAGCATCTGGGAAGAGGTGATGAGCAAAAAACTAAAACATCTAGGAAAGGGGCGACGAGTAAAAAATCAGAGAGCTTTGGATGGCGAATGCAGTCTCGCTACTTGGAAAGATCTCTCATACCAGACTTATGTGGTCTTCTAACTAGCTCTTTATATCGTCTCAATATTTTCTGCTTCCAAAGGATAAAGGTGACTTCATCAATGCATATAGTGGCTATTGAAATATTATGCAATATTTGGATTACTTTGGATATGTTTTGGTTTAAGAATGTACTTTTTTTTTTTTGTTTAGTCTTATGTAAAAGATGTATATTTTAGACACGTAATTTGAAATGTGAAGCTTGTTTGTTTCAAACTTCAGCTTGTTTGTACAATGTAAAGCTTATTTGTTTCAAACTTTAGCTTATTGTGCAATGTAAAGCTTGTTTGTTTTAGATTGTCATATATATATTTTTTCTATCAACCCGAATTCTAACCCGAAACTCAACCCGAACCCGATTTTTAAAAATAGGGTTAGGGTTAGGGTTGAGGAAAACCCGAGTTTCATGAGCCCGAGTTTGCACCCATAGTCAGGGGTGGAGCCGTCTTCTGGGATGGTACACTCGAGGAGGAAATTGGCTAGCACCTGAGCTTTGATGGCCGGGCAAGGCTGAAAAACGGATGTCATGCTCGCTCAGCTCGATGGCCCACTTAGTCATTCTCCCTGACGTCTCCGGGCGGTGGACCACCGCCTTGATGGGTTGGTCAGTCAGGACTGTCACAGAATGCGCTTGGAAGTATGGCCGTAACTTCCGAACTGAGGTGATCAAGGCCAACACCATCTTCTCAATCCGGCTATACCTTGTCTCCGCATCACGGAGTAGCTTGCTGACATAATAAATT
>UESW01001590.1:361739-410846 GCA_900491605.1 Calamus simplicifolius | reverse complement strand
TTAATCTTGCTGGGATGATGATATGGTATATAGCTGAGGCCAAGGGCAAAAGGAGATCTTCTTTGCCTTATGGGATGATTTTAACTATGGTTTTTAGAAGTCAAGGTATTGTGATTTCTGACAATGAGCCATCAAGAACCTTAGACACAGATTATTATAGCTTGGCTACTGTGCACAGGATGGGGTTCGTAAAAGTGAATGGTCAATGGGAGAGAAAAGGCCATCTGGATGAGAGAGCCGCTGAGATTAGGACTTCTGCACCATCTGAGGTTGGTCCATCAGTGAGGCATCCTTCACCAGAGCCTAACAGATCTTCACCACCTCCAGCTCTGCTCCAGCTCCTGTACCACCACCTATGTCATCTATTGGATTTTCAGATATTCAGTTAGAGCAATTCAAAAGTTTATTTGCTGCTCACAAAGAAGAAATGATAACAGAGATTGATAACAGTTTGATGAACTTAAGAGAATTGTATTACTCTTTGGATGATCGAATTGGTAAGATTGAATCCACCCTTGGAGCCTCCGCATAATCTTTAAGGAATGATATCAAGAATATTTTTGAAGAACTTAAAGATATTGGTGAGATTCAGAGACTTACTCCAAATGTAATGCTGAGCTTCAGGACAAGATTATGACTGCATGTGCATTTGTTGATAGAAGACTAAAGGAATTTGTTAGGACTCAAAGTGATGGGATGGGAAAAATTATAGAAGAGTTGCAAAGACTTCTTAGAGTTAATTTTTGATTATCTTGTAAAGAAGTTTCTTTGATGTTATTAAAATATGATGTAATGAAGTTCAGTTTAGTTCGAAATTTTGATGTAATGAAGTTTCCTTTTGTAATATGATGTAATGCTTAACTTTGTGAAGTGTGTAATGAACCTTTTTAATACTTAATGAATATCATTTGATCTTTGAAGTGTTTCTTAATTTTGTCATTTAATTTGAAACTTCTTAACCTTTTTGTTGATTACAAAAAAGGGAGAAGTAATTGCTAATCGTATATGCATTGAAAGTTACAAAAAGGAAAAGTAATTAGCATTTATAGATGCATTGGAACAAATAAGCTTAATTTGGCATTAATTTGGCATCTAATTAATTGCAAATAGGGAAAAGCAATTGTCATATATGTATCGAAAGGGAGAATACATGTTAAATTTGATATGACTGATTAATTGGTATCAAACATTAAAAGTTTTCTATTCAAAAGGAAGAATAGATATTAAATTGAGTATCATAGGGGAGCTACCTCATTTAGGGGGAGCTTATCTGTAAGGGATAAATATTTGAGAAATTTGATTTGAAAACCTTATTATTTAAATCATGCATATACTCAATGTTTTTATAATCATCAAAAAGGGGAGATTGTTGACCCAATTATTGATTTTGATGATTAATAAATGACATGAGTATATCCATTATGTTTCTAATAGATTTAACAAAGGTTTCAGGCATTAAAAATATTTGATCAATCAAAATGTATAAAGAAACTTGTTTTGAATCAAATGTCAGAAGTATTTTTTCAAAATTCAGAGCCTGGAGTCGACACCTAGATGGTCTGGAGCAGACCCCATGGCGGATCAGATGTTTTCCTGATTTTTGGCACGGTCTGGAGTCGACACCCAGAGTTTCGGACCGACCCCAACCTGAGACACCGAAAAGCGTATTTTGTTTCAGTTTTCAAAGTCGACACCAAGTTTTCAGGAGCCGACACCTAGATTTCGGGAGCCGACACTTACAGTCTGGAGCGACTCTAACCTAAGAACAGAGAGTGTGTTATTTTGAGCATTTCTGGAGCCGACACCTTATGGATTTCGGAGTCGACACCCGAAAGCGGCGAGCCGACACTCAACTTTTTCGGAGCCGACTCCTCAACGAACTTTTACTTTCTATTTTTGGATACTCGTCATGGAGCCGACACCTGAAAAGTTGGAGCCGACTCCAACCTGTAGGAACGGACTTTTTATCTATCAGAACGGACTCCAATGGTAAGATTTCTTCTCACCTAACCTCTAACGGCTATTTTCTTTGTGTGTAGAAGAATCCAAACATCTCCAACAGCTAGTTTTTCCCACTTAAACCTGGATTAAGAGATCTATAAAAAGGGAAAAAGAAGAAAAAGAAAAAGAGAGAAGAGACAGACTAAAAAATCTGAAATATCTCAAGGAAGAAAACAGAGGAAAAACTCAAAGAGCAAATCCATCAATCTCAAAGAGTCTAAAGGAGAGATCCAAAAGCTTCTCAAGAGAAAATCAAGGAGATTTCCACCCCAAGAAGAAAGAGAGCAAAAATCCCCAAATCCTCATCTTCTCATCCGAGCTTGCTGTGAAGAATCTGAGCTGAGGCCCGATTCAATCCTTCAAGAGAAAAGAGGAAAAGAAGAAAAGAAGAAAAGCACACATTCAACAAGCTTCAATCAGGCTTTTCTAACCTTGTCTATTTAAATTGAATATTTTCTCATTTAAGGAGTTATCTTGTGTTGTAAACTTCATTTTTATTATTGTTTGCTAGTTCAATCAAGGGATTGAATTAGTGGAGGTACTATACCTTGGGACAAGCTAAGGACAGCTTGTGTTTTGGGTTGTGTGCTGGTGAGCCCGAAAAACTAGCTGGGTTCGTTTGATCCCGGTGAAACAATAAGTTTTGAGTTGTGAGCTTGCAAAACAACTCGGCTGTAATCAAGGAGATTATAGTGTGGACCCAAGTGCTACTTGGGAGTGGACGTAGGTGTTGGTTACACCAAACCACTATAAAATCTACGTATTTGTAGTGTCTTGATTTCTCTCTCTCTCTTCTTTAACTGCCTGCGCTCAGCTTCGATTAACTCCATTCACTTGCATACTTTGGCATCATTCTATCTAATTCGAAACAGAATTTAAATTTTTAAAGAACCCAATTCACCCCCTCCCTCTTGGGTTGCCATCTGGGCCAACACTGAGGGTTGAGAGTCGTCGGGTTCCTTTTGAACCACCTCGGGGGTTTAAGAACCGCTGCAAGGGGCGACTCGACCGGTTACAGAGCCTTAGGGACTTGAATGACTCGGGAGCACCGCCGTGCCGGGGCCGAGTGGTGTCCCATGGGCCGCGATGCCGGCGAGGTCCTTTTGAACCGCCTTGGGGGTTTAAGAACTGCTGCGAGGGGTGACTCGACCGGTTACGAAGCCTTAGGGACTTGAACGACTCGGGGCACTGCCGTGCCGGGACCGAGTGGTGTCCATGGGCCGCGATGCCAGCGAGGTCCTTTTGAACCACTTCGGGGGTTTAAGAACCGCTGCGAGGGGCGACTCGATCAGTTACGGAGCCTTAGGAACTTGAACGACTGGGGGCACCGCCGTGCCGGGGCCGAGTGGTGTCCCATAGGCCGCGATGCCGGCGAGGTCCTTTTGAACTGCCTCGGGGGTTTAAGAACCGCTGCGAGGGATGACTCAATCGGTTACGGAGCCTTAGGGACTTGAACGACTCGGGGGCACCGCCGTGCCGGGCCGAGTGGTGTCCCATGGGCCGCGATGCTAGTGAGGTCCTTTTGCAAGATCTGGCCTCTGGGTGCAGGGAGGAAACGACTTTAGTGCTGAAGAAGGTCCTTTATTGTTCACATCATGAAGGGATACATCATTGATAATATCGACGGAGGTTGTCTGCATTCCAGGTACGCGGGATGGGTCGGCCATCGAGTTCTTCAACTCGGTACGCTCCTTGACGGAGCGCCTCGGTGACGCGATAAGGACCTTCCCACTTGGTGGACAGCTTGCCCCCCTCCATTGGCTTGGACACCTCAGCCTTTCTTAGAACCAGATCCCCAGGGTGAAACACTTTGGGGCGGACTCGGGCATTATAATACTTGGATGTCCGCTGGCGAAAAGCGGCCATACGCAATCGCGCCCGATCATGCATTTCATCAATGAAGTCGATGTTTGCCCTCAGATGGGTGGAGTTGTCTTCTTGGTTGTAGGATTCCACACGCGGGCTTGGCAGTCCGATCTCTACGGGGATGACCGCCTCGGACCCAAAAGTTAGACTGAATGGGGTCTCGCCTGTCGGAGCTCTTGGGGTAGTGTGGTAGGCCCATAATACACTAGGAAGCTTTTCTACCCATCGACCTTTGGATCTGTCCAGCCGAGTTCTGAGTCCTCTAAGGATGGTGCGGTTCATGACTTCGGCCTCCCCATTGGTCTGGGGGTGGTCGACAGAGGTAAATCGGTGGTGGATGCCCAGCTCGTCACAGAAGGTCTTGAATGTGGCATTGTCAAACTGGCGACCGTTGTCGGTGACGAGAGTATGAGGTAGGCCGAAGCGACATATCACCGACTTCCAGAAGAAGGCTTTGACCTTGCTCTCAATGATTTTGGCCAGCGCCTCAACCTCAACCCACTTGGTGAAGTAGTCGATGGCGACAATTAGGAACTTCCGCTGCCCTGAAGCTGGGGGAATGGTACAAGGATGTCCATCCCCCACTGGGCAAAGGGCCATGGGGCCGAGAGTGGATTCAGAGAAATAGAGGGTTGGTGTTGGATGTGCGCATAACGCTGGCAGCTGTCACACTTCTGAACTAACCTAGCTGCATCCTCTCTCATAGTGAGCCAGAAGTACCCTTGTCGGAGGGCCTTTTGGGCTAAGGACCTCCCCCCAGGTGGTTCCCACAGATGCTTTCGTGAATTTCTCTGAGGATATAGTCGGCATCGGCAGGTCCCACGCACTTGAGCAGGGGGTAGGAAAATGCTCTCCGGTAAGGCGCCCGTCCAGGAGGGCAAATTTGGAGACTCTCCACTTGAGCAGCTTAGCCTCATTGCGGTCGGCGGGGAGAGTGTCGTCTATGAGGTAGAGAACATAGGGATCCATCCAGGTCAGCTCCTAAATGAGCGGGAGGACCTCTTCTTTATCTTCTATGCTGGGTTTATCCAAATGCTCAATGTAGGTGCTCCTTGTGGTGCCATCAGAAGAAGTGGCCAGCCGAGAGAGTGTGTCGGCCTTAGTGTTTTCGCTTCGAGGAATATAGCTGATACTGAAGTAAGAGAGTAGAGAAACTAGGGACCGGACCTTGTCCAGGTACTGGGTCATGGCGGAATCACCTGCCTCATACTCCCCATTGATTTGCCCGGAGACGAGTTGCGAGTCAGTGAAAGCTCTGAGGTGCCTTATTCCAAGTTCATGATGAGCCTCAGCCCCGCCAGTAGGGCCTTGTACTTGGCTTGATTGTTGGTGGCTCTGAACAAGAACCAGAGGGCACACTCCACCATCTCTCCGTCGGGACCTGCAAGAATGAGGCCAGCGCCGCTTCCTTGGGAATTTGAGGCACCATCCACGTGGAGGATCCAAGACTCCCCATCGTTCCCTAGCTTGGGAACAGGTTGCTTCGCGGGAGCATCCTCGTTCGGCTCCTCAGCCCAAGTGCACTCGACCAGAAAGTCGGCCAGGACCTGGGACTTCAAGGCGGGTCGAGCTTGAAAAGAGAGATCAAACTCTCCAAGCTTGATGGCCCACTTAGCTAACCAGCCTGAGGTGTCCGGGCGAGCTAGAATGGCTCCGAGAGGTTGGTCTATAAGAACCACGATCGGATGAGCTTGAAAGTACGGTCGGAGGCACCGAGGAGACAATCAAGGCGAAGATGATCTTTTCAGTTCTGGAGTATCTGACCTCTACATCATGGAGTACCTTGCTCATGTAGTAAACAGGTCTTTGGGTTCCGTCGGCGTCAAGGCGTACCAAAACTGAACTAATGATTTTCGGAGAGGCGGCAAGGTAAAGGAAAAGACTCTCCCCATCTCTCAGCTTCGATAGGAGCGGCGGGGAGGACAAGAACACCTTTAAGTCGTTGAAGGCCTTTTGGCAATCATCCGTCCACTCGAAGCTGTTCACCTTGCACAAGGCTCTGAAGAAGGGTAAACATCGCTCGGCCGACCTAGAGAGGAAATGACTTAGAACTGCCACCCTCCCGGTGAGCCGCTGCACTTCTTTCTTGCTAGATGGCGGCTTCATATCGAGGATAGCACTGATCTTCTCAGGGTTCACCTCGATCCCTCGCTGAGTCACCATGAAGCCCAGGAACTTGCTTGCCGTGACGCCAAAGGCACATTTCTTGGGGTTCAGCTTGACCTAGAAGCGGCGGAGGTTGTTAAGGGTTTCCTCCAGGTCGGCGATGTGGTTGGAAGCATGGGTGCTTTTCATCAGCATGTCATCGACATAGACCTCCATGTTCCGGCCCAGCTGGTCTTGGAAGACTTTGTTCATCAACCTTTGATATATCGCTCCCGCATTTTTGAGGCCGAAGGGCATTACCTTATAACAATAAATGCCTTTCTATGTCACGAAGGACGTGTGTTCCTCGTCACTCGGGTCCATCTTTATTTGATTATACCCGGAGAAGGCATCCATGAAGCTGAGAAGTTCATGGCCGGAGGTGGAATCCATCAGCTGGTCGATCTGGGGCAGAGGGAAACTGTCCTTTGGACATGCCTTATTCAAGTCAATGAAGTCGATGCAGATCCGCCAGCTTCCGTTCGCCTTTCGCACCATGACCACATTGGCCAGCCAGCTGGGATAGTGTGCCTCTCGGATATGGTTGGCGGCGAGTAACTTGTTGACTTCTTCATCAATGGCCTTTTGTCGTTCAGGAGCAAAGCTCCTCTTCCTTTGGCAGACCGGACGGTACTTTGGATCGATGTTCAGCCTATGGGTGATCACCTCCGGAGGAATACCAGGTATATCAGACGCTGACCAAGTGAACACATCCGAGTTGGCCCACAAAAAGGTCAAGAGGCGGTCACGGTCTTCTGGGGGGAGGAGTCCGTCGATGCGCACGGTCCTCGTCGGGTCATCTCCAAGAGGAAAAGTTAAGAGCCTCTCGGCCGGTTCTCCCCCTTTACTGGACTCCTGGGATCAGGCGCTTCTGGGACCGACTCGGCTTCCAGAGGACTTGATGATGCATGATAACAAGGCAGGACTGAGCTGACCTCGCCTCTCATCTCTCCGACACCTTCACTAGTAGGGAACTGCACCAGCAAACTTTGGGTGGAGATGACTGCATCTAATAAATTTAAGCCTGGGCACCCGAGGATGGCGTTGTATGCCAAGGGTACTCACACGACCAAGAACTTCATGATAACTGTGCTTTGGCATGGCGGTGTTTCGGCTGTCACAGGCAAGGATATTTCGCCCTCAACCCTTACTGAATCCCCTATGAATCCGACCAGAGGGGTCTCCATGGGCTGAAGAGAGTCGAGAGACAATTCCATTCTAACAAATGTGTCGTAGGTAAGGATGTCAGCTGAGCTGCCACTATCAACTAATATCCTTTTTACATGGGTTTGGCGATTGTCATGGAGACGACAACACCTTCATTATTTATATTTTCAACATTTGCCGATCCTCCCCTAAGAACTACATCACCCGGCGCCCCCTCCCCTCTCGGCCGCTTAGATAAAGAAGCCGCTCCCCAAGATACCATTCCGACCGTCTGCTCTGTGGGGGCATTGTCGACAGTGGCCTGAGCGAACGGGGGCCCCATGAGTGCCGGTAGTGGTTGTGGTGCCTTCTGGATATACTTCCCAAGGTAGCCCCATCGGATGAGCTCCTCGATGGCACATTTCAAGTTGTATCAACTGTCGGTGTCGTGGCCATAGTCCCAGTGGAAGCGGCAGTAGCGGCTTTTATCGCGGGGGGTGCCCTTCTTCATGGGAGGAGGCCGCTGGAGGTAAGGCTCGCCCTCAATCTCCATAAGGATATGAGAGCGAGGAGCAAGGAGAGGCGTGAGCTCACCCTCCCAAGGGGCGAGGCTTCGACATTCGGTCCGATCGATGGGGCGGCTCGAGCCACTAAGGGCGAGAAGGTCCTCTTGGCTCAGGGAGAGTAGGCTTGCGGCTAGAGCCCCTTGAGGATTCTCGGCGGGTGAGGTCGGCCTCATCCGCACGGATGTACTTCTGAGCCCGGAGGAGGAGGTCGAGTAGGAGCTTGGGGGCTTCTTGTCCAAAGAGAAGGTGAAGCGGACGGAAGGAGCCCTCGCTTCAGCGCCAGAGTTGCCTGCGTCATCTAGATGGTAGACCTCAAGGGCGGTGGCCTTGAACCAAGCCACAAAGTCCCGCAGCGACTCCCCCTCCTTCTGGCGCATGGAGAAGAGGCTGTCCGCGACTCTTGGGATCCACCGACAGGCATCAAAATGTGCCAAAAAGGCCCTTTCCAGCTCTCGAAAAGAGTCGATGCTATGAGGGGACAGGCGTTGGTGATACTCGTCCGGCGGGTGTAAGGAGGACGGGTATCATACTCCTCCTCTGGCTGGTTGTTGATCTTTTTGGAGAGCTCGTCCAGTCGCTGGTGATACTCGTCCAGGCATTCCTCTGCCTGACGATTGATCGTCGGGGCCCTCCGAGACGGCTCGGAGGATGAAGAAGAAGAAGAAGAAGGAGAAGAACGCGGAAGGTGAGACTTCCGCTTTGGTTCCTCCTGGCCGTGCGGCTCTGGAGAAAACTTGCTCGAGCCACAATCAAGGGACCATGGTCGTTTGGGAGGTTCACTGCGAGGCTTCCTAGGGGAAACCTGACAATGACCGGCCTCTTGCTGAGGAGAACCTCCCCTTGCCGACTGCTGACTGGCAGGGGGAGTGGTCTGATGCTGGATGGCCACGGACTGCTGCTGCTGAAGTCCATGGACCATAGCAGTGAGAGTTTGAACTTGCTGGGTGAGAGCCGCCAGCTGCTCCATAGCTGGGGCAGCCGCATCTGGTTGTAGGCAGGTAACGAGAGGATCGACAGCAGGGAGGTTGGTCTCTTACTGCCTAACCGGAGGAAGATGCCCCCCAGGGTGACTAACAGAGGCATCTGAGCCGTGTCATCACCATTGTTGAGAGAGGGAGAGAAAAGAGAGGAGTACTATAGGGTTCGGGTCTTCCTTTTTCCCGCCCCTACCTGGCGCGCCAATCTGATGACGCTCGACCGCCGACGTGGAACACGGGAAGCTTGATCTGGCTGCTGATGAGATTCTCGGGCAGCCGAACGACCTGCAAGAAGTCCCAAGACCGGAGGGGTTCTCCGGTGGAGACCCTCCGATGCCCAAGTCAATGATCGAGGTCACAGCCGAAGAAGAGCTTGAAAGAGCCTTTTAAGGTCCAGAGAACCCTTAGAGATGGAGTTGCTCTGAGTGGAAGAGTGAGGGAGTGCTTTTGTTAGCGTACCTAAACCTCTTGTGGACTCACCCTTTTATAGGCCGTTGAAATCTGCATGGGTTCGGCGCATGGCATTCCGTGAGGAGGGAATGTCTGTGGAACACATGGGGGTTATATGAGCTTGGGCTGGTTGGTGGGTCCTATCCCATCAGAGAGGGAAAGCCAGCGGTTGGTGAGCCAAGTCCTATCAGTCGATGGAATCGGCTGGTAGGTGGGCCTGGTCCCATCAGCAGCGTGGTCAAAAGATGTCAATCTGAGCGGATCAGACGGTTGATGGTTTTGGCAGGCGCAGGGCCAACCTGAAGGGGTCGGGGCCACCACGGCACCTTGGAGAAGCCAGGGCCGCCAGGGCCGACCTGAAGAGGTCGGGGCCTCCATGGCATGCCTTGGAGAAGCCGGGCTGACCTGAAGTGGTCGGGGCCGCCACGACCCGTCTTGGAGAAGCCGGGGCCACCAGGGCCGACCTGAAGAGGTCGGGGCCGCCACGGCGCGCCTTGGAGGAGCCAGGGCCGCCGGGGCCGACCTGAAGAGGTCGGGGCGCCACGACGCGCTTGGAGGAGCCGGGGCCGATCTGAAGAGGTCGGGGCCGCCACGGCGCGCCTTGGAGGAGCCAGGGCCGCCAGGGCCGATCTGAAGAGGTCGGGGACGCCATGGCGCGCCGTCGGGCGCGCTTGTACCACGTGGTTGATTTTGCCAAGATTATTCATGTGGCTTTATTGGCTATATCCTTGGCCACATCAGAGGGCATTGTTCTTTGAAAACTTTAGATAGGGGGCTGTATAAAACTGAAAAGAGAGTTGGCTTGACACGATCAAAACAGCTTTTAGCCTTCTCCAGTTCATGGGCAAAAATCAAAGAGGCTTGCTAGGAACGATCAATTTTTTTATTTTTTTCCTGCATTAAAAACTATTAAATATAACAAGCCACCAGTCAGGTTCATTAGGTATATATATAATAACATCGAAAAAGCTCTATTGAATAATACATTAATCATTTACTAATCCAAAGTTTACTCTATATATTAAAAAAATTATAATCGTAATCTTTCCAATACCTGAAGGAACAATAAACAATAAAGACCCTCTATCCTTTATCAAATCATACAACAAATTGGCACTTTCAGATACTATCCACACTGTTGTGAGGCCAATGATCCAGTCATTTTGGTTCCTGATAGGTAAACTCTGGCTAATCCCTGCACGGTTGTTTATGGTGAGGTATCTTTGCTGGGATAAATTTTAGTCACGAAAGGTTCTTAATATTCCTGTTCTTCACTTCTTCAATGATCTTGGCTGGTGACCTACGAGGTAGCATGATGGAGATGTTCGATGCTGGCTGAGATGTTGTGGTCGGAGAGGGTTAAGAATGGGAGATGATCAAAAAATAGTTATCTCATAATGAAGAGCTAATTAACAGAGAGATCAAGGCAATGAATCCAAAATAAATGAGAGAGAAATCAAAGCTTCCAAATAATTAAGAACACATATATTTATCATATCGAGATGCTAGTATATATATATATATATATATATATCAAGAATCAAAAAACAAGTAAAATTTTGAGATTGAGACCACCTAAAAGCTCAAGAAACAAATAAGAGGCAACGGAAATAACGCAGCATAAAATAGAGGAAGATATTGATGTTTCCAACTGGTACATCACAAATACTTTGAATCACCCGTGCTGTTAGTTATTATTATTATTGGGTCAGCCATGGCATCCTCTTGATTCCTAGCTGTTCTTCACCTCCCAAATGTCCCAAATACCCAACACAACTACCTCTCTAAAATCGGTAAAAATCCCTTCCATGATGAGATGATTTCGTTAATCTATTCATCTTCTAATTAAACAATGCTTTGTGCCAAATAACGCTAGAGTTCTAAAGTGGAATCTTGTCACGCTCCAGACCCAAAATTTTAAGCTTGGGTGATAACCCGCCGCATGTCGGGCATGCAAGGCGTCCCAAAATTTACACATCGATCAATATAAGGCAATAATTATATTTAGGCAATCCAAATCCATAACTTAGCACAAACCATAAATGTAAGTTTGGGCTACAAGCCCTACACACAATCAATATAGTTCTGGGCTACAAACCCTACACACAAGTAATACTGGGGTTACAATGATATCAAGAAACTGATTTATATAGAAGCTCTATCTACCCCATAAATCCATCTTCAATCCTGAGGCTCTGAAAAATATTGAGAGATTTACATGAGCTCACACTCAATAAGTAAGCCTATAATATAATATAAAATAGTCATATATCATCATATCTTATCAAGATATTATCAAGTCATAATTTCATAGTTTCCAATTTCAAATGCATTTATCATGCTATCAGAACAAGCATATCACCACTCAAATTAATTTGGAAGCTTATACAATAAATACCAGAAAATGCATTGTAAACAACCCACTATTTATATGATCATTTTTATATTATATCTTATGTGTCCCACAGCCCTGCTACACCTCAATCAGAGCACATCCTCTAGATGTGTGTGGCCTTCACATGCCACATCATCGTCAATCATAGCACATCCTCCAAATGTGTGGCCTCCACATGCCATATCATCGTCAGTCAAAGCACATCCTCTAGATGCGTATGGCCTCCACATGCCACTTCATAATCAATCAGCACACATCCTCTAGATGTGTGTGGCTCCACATGCCATATCATCGCCAATCAGAGCACATCCTCTAGATGTGTGGCCTCCACATGCCATATCATCATCAAACAGAGCACATCCTCTAGATATGTGTGGCCTCCACATGCCACATCATAGGAAAACCACGGCGACACATATAATATAATTCAAGGTCATCATTATATATGCACATCATGCATCATCATAAGCATAATCTTTTCATATCACATAAACAGTGGTTTGTACAATCTTAATCATTGCATGTAACCAATTCACTTTGCAAAGTTAAAAATAAACATATACATCATATTTGGCATAAGCATAATAAACCATTACTTTGCAAATTAATACCAGCTATTGTAGCAAATATTCAATTAAATACTCATGGTACAGTTTACCAATTTCCAAAATAATCAATAAAACTCCATTTCATAAGTATGCATAAAACTATAAATACAATAATTTATAATTTATAAAATTATTATATTTGGCTTACTTACCAGATTATGCAATAAATACCATATTATGTAATGTAAACAAACCCACTGTTTATGTAATTATTATTTTTGTATGTGTCCCATGGCCCTACAAATTAATCAGAACACATCCTCTAGATGTGTGAGGCCATACATACTCAAACAGAACACACCCTACAGATGTGTGAGGCCAAATGAGAACCGCGGCGACACATACTAGTCTATCGCAATGTTATCATCATACTTGTATGTCACTCATCATGCATCAATTTCTCATATTACATATACAGTGGTTTGTACATTATTAGCAAATGCATATGATCATCCCAACATATTTTGCCAATCAAAGAATTTATATTTTTGCACATACACCAAGAAACTATTTCTTTCAAAATATTATCAGCTACTATAGTCATAATAAATGCTCATATGTAGATTTATGGTACTATTCAAAATAATCAAACCAAATAAACTTCCATTTTTCTTATCTCATAATATACTTGCAAACTATAAAACCATGAGTTATAAATTATTAATTATAAATAGACTTACTTACCTCAGTACGCTAATCCCAAATGGTTAACCAGGTATTTGGACATCTGGGTACCTTAACAATGTTATCTCCATCCAAACAAGCCATCGGCCATCTGGGGAGAAACTAATGGCATTGACCTCAATGACCTCTCCATCTATCCGGCTACATCTGGATCCTCAACCCAAAGATGGGGTCCAATCTCAAAGTGGGTAGCTGCCATTTCAAGACACAACAGATCAATTTCCCAACAAGCTTCTTAATCCGCCTTCCTCCAGCACCATCCAAAATTCCAACCAAAAAAGTGTCCGACTAAACAAACACCGAACCCATGAATCAAATCAAGATTTCCACTGTCGCAAGTTCCAAGATTCGTCACTTCATTTCTCCACCACCCTATGTCGTAGGATTTGGCCGGTGCGGCTCCGGCGATGATAGCTCAAGACTGGGACAGGGTTAGGCCTTCAAAAATAAAAGATCTCTTCCCTTCTGGCGGTGGCTATCCTCCATGGAGTCCTTTTTTGGACCTCCGCTTTGTCCTCTCGCGCTTAGATTCCCTTCCTAACTCTCTCTCTCTCTAGCATTAGGAGGATGGGCAGGCGATTACCTAGAGGAGGTGTGCGCCAGGTGAAGGAGGGAGTCGACCTCCAACTCCTTTTATTCTCCCACGCGATGCCTCAGATCAAGGGAAAACGGGAACCCATCCACACACGAAGACCCGAGAAATCAGACGTCGCATCGGGACCTAAACGTCAGAAGGAAGTCAAGATGCCAGGTGTCCCCAAAATAAATACTAGGAGTTACATTCCCCACAATTAATTACCGGGGGTTACATTCTTCCTCCTTATAAAAATTTCAGCCTCGAAATTGATACACCTCTATAAAATTTGGAATTCAGATATTCTGCATATAATCAACTAAATCTTTATTCAAAGGTCAACAGTCATCGATACATCATTGATATGTATTAAGATACAAATAATTGTAGATATTTCTTTTTCATTTCTTTCTCAAGCTCCCTAAAAACCTTTCTCTCAGAATAATTACTCTACTGAACCTTGACATAAGGAATACTACACCATCTCAGAACTTAATCCTTGCGGTCCACAATGTGCACAAGATGATCTTCATAGGTCAATTATTTCTTAAGCTAAATTGGTTCATAACAGAGCTTAGAATATTCCTTCTCAATCATAAAGATATGAAACACATTGAACACCCCAAAGAGTAATGAAAGTAGTGCTAAGCTATAAGCCGCTACCTATATTTTGATCAAAATCTCAAATGGCCCAATGTATTGTGGCTCAAATCACCTCTAACACAAATCTCATCATATCATTGGTTAGTAAAACTTCCAAATGATCTTCAACCTGAAATTTCAAATCTTTCTTTTTGACATCAACATAACTTTTCTATTATCTCAGAGCTACATGAAGCTGCTTTAATTAACGATATTTTTCATAGTTGCTACACCAGCTCAGTCCAAAATTATCTCTCTCTCACCTCATCTCAATAAAAGGGGATCTATACCTTATATCATAGACAACTTAAATGAATCCATTTGAATATTAGCTTGGTAACCATTAAGATAAGCAATTTCACTAAGGGTAAGAAGCTATACCAAGTACTTTCTAAATCCATCACAAGGCTCGTAGTATATCATCTAAAATCTAATTGATTCATGCAATTTGTCCATCTATTTGAGAGTGGAAGGCTGGACTGAAATTTAACTTAATTCACTAAGCCTTATGAAAACATCATCAAATTAGAAGAGTGAGACAAATGGGTTCAGACTCAATTTACTACTAAACCAGAAACAAATATTAACATCTTTATCTCACTAAAATTTCATCCTCAAAATTAAATGTCCACTAATTTTGTACCATTATAGATACTCACTAGCAAACTTTTATTTCATTCCTAGGTACCCAAATGACGTATCCAACTTCAACAATTAATTTGATCTTTCTACCAAGTAAAATTGAATTCCTTAAGAAGTATTTCTTTCCTGTCATCTTTTTTTTTAAATGCCTTAACTTCTCACAACACAATCATCATAAATATCATAGAGTCCATCACATGTATTATGTCATCCATTAAGGTTAATAACCTATATCAATTACTGTTAATTCCTTGATAAGACAGTTCCAAGTTCTTTTGAATTAAATATAAGATAGTTTTCTTCCCGTGCTCTCTCAACTCTTGATTAGTTGAATGTGCCATTAATCATTATGACACTTATTTCAATCATCATAACATACTAGGTTTTACTCTTGAATACTTCAAGCTAACATCAATGAACATGATGCAATTATTTAGGATATCTTTCATAATTATCATAATTAACTAATTTATTTTCTTTGAATAATAGTGCCATCATTAATCACGGTATAATTAATTTATCAATAATACCACTACAACCAATCAATTTCTCTTGAATATGTCAGTATATTCTCAATAAATATTGTAATTTAAATGATTCAAATCCTCGAATCAATTATTTTGTTACCAATGACTATCAAAATCACCTATAGATTATGCAATCATATCATGGCCAACTAATTTAAACCATTTGAATATCTCAAAGTGACCTTACTGATCTAGCTCAGATGGATACATGACTTATAAGGTCTATAAAGATTGAAAATGCACTTACCATCCAAAAGACATAATTGAGAAATTATAGTAATCTCTTTATGATTTGAAAGTGATATTAGATGTATCCATAACCATAATCCATAACTGATAATAACCAAAAATAAAATCATCTCTCCTTTCTCTTTAAAAATATTTATGCCACTTATGGCTGATTGATAATTTATGCATCCTAAGAAAGATATCTACATAGGAATTATGAAGAAAGGTACAATAAGTAGGCACAATAAATTAATGAATAGATATCTTGATTTAGAAATCTATTAACAGATAACAATCCTCATGAAATTCTTTACCGGTAGAATTTATCTTATTCTTCTTACTAGTAAAATCTTTCACTTTCTACCAAAAAATATTTAATCATTTATAGCCAAAATCAGTTCTAAAGATTAATAGAGTCTACTACTCTCAAAACTTAAATAATAATTGTCTCAGAATTTAAAATTTTATATTCTTCCTAAATAGTCCATCATAATATAATACGCAGTCAACCACATTATTAACATCAGTATCAATCATCTCCATATTTAGCAAGTTAACAATCAGTTTTGAACATACAATATCCATAATAAAAGTTCTCTTAGTAAAATTCACTATATATACTTATCCATCCAGACTCAAATTGTAATTGATCAAAAATATATAATTAACTATCTCATTACCAAAATATCATCAATATTCATCATCTTTATAACCAGCAGATTAGCTCATAATCTTACAATATCAACAATGTAAGTTCTACAATAAAAATTCATTGTATATATCCATATTCAAATTCAGATTTAATAACTCAAAGTCCAAATATCTAACTCAATTGCAATTTGGATATAATGATGTTATCTTAGTCATATTAGTTCTCAATTGCAATTTTCAACTACTATATTCCATATATTCATCTATCTTTTATTGCAATTAAAATTTCATCTACTCATATTATTTAAAGATCTGAAACTGCTATGAGCCATTTCCAACAAGTTTGACGGAGCTAAAACCTCTAGAAGCCCCTAGGCCTCCCCACTGGTCAAGGCTACCAGCCAGGGAGTCCACATAATATCATTGGCTTGCGATGGTTCATTCTTAATTCCTATCAAATTCATATTTCAATTAATATCTTGATAACCTTTAAATTTTAAGCTTCCAAAGCATAATTCCTAAAATTCCTTTAAAGTCATAATTGTCTCAATATCATCCTAGTATTTTGCCTAGAGTGTCATCATGCATGTGTCCCTAAGGTCATAACCTAGGCTCTGATACCATAAAAGCTATCACGCCCCAGACCCAAAATTTTGAGCTAGGTGACAACCCGCCGCATGCCGGGCATGCAAGGCATCCCAAAATTTACACATCGATCAATATAAGGCAATAATTATATTTAGGCAATCCAAATCCATAACTTAGCACAAACCATAAATGTAAGTTTGGGCTACAAGCCCTACACACAATCAATATAGTTCTGGGCTACAAACCCTACATACAAGTAATACTGGGGTTACAATGATATCAAGAAACTGATTTATATAGAAGCTCCATCTATCCCATAAATCCATCTTCAATCCTAAGGCTCTGAAAAATATTAGGAGATTTACATGAGCTCACACTCAATAAGTAAGCCTATAATATAATATAAAATAGTCATATATCATCATATCTTATCAAGATATTATCAAGTCATAATTTCATAAGTTTCCAATTTCAAATGCATTTATCATGCTATCAGAACAAGCATATCACCACTCAAATTAATTTGGAAGCTTATACAATAAATACCAGAAAATGCATTGTAAACAACCCACTGTTTATATGATCATTTTTATATTATATCTTATGTGTCCCACAGCCTTGCTACATCTCAATCAGAGCACATCCTCTAGATATGTGTGGCCTCCACATGCTACCTCATCGTCAATCATAGCACATCCTCCAGATGTGTGGCCTCCACATGCCATATCATCCTCAGTCAAAGCACATCCTCTAGATGCGTGTGGCCTTCACATGCCACTTCATAATCAATCAGCACACATCTCTAGATGTGTGTGGCCTCCACATGCCATATCATCGCCAATCAGAGCACATCCTCTAGATATGTGGCATCCATGCCATATCATCATCAAACAGAGCACATCCTCTAGATGTGTGTGGCCTCCACATGCCACATCATAGGAGAACCACGTCGACACATATAATATAATTCAAGGTCATCATTATATATGCACATCATGCATCATCATAAGCATAATCTTTTCATATCACATAAACAGTGGTTTGTACATCTTAATCATTGCATGTAACCAATTCACTTTGCAAAGTTAAAAATAAACATATACATCATATTTGGCATAAGCATAATAAACCATTACTTTGCAAATTAATACCAGCTATTGTAGCAAATATTCAATTAAATACTCATGGTACAGTTTACCAATTTCCAAAATAATCAATAAAACTCCATTTCATAAGTATGCATAAAACTATAAATACAATAATTTATAATTTATAAAATTATTATATTTGGCTTACTTACCAGATTATGCAATAAATACCATATTATGTAATGTAAACAAACCTACTGTTTATGTAATTATTGTTTTTGTATGTGTCCCACGGCCCTACAAATTAATCAGAACACATCCTCTAGATGTGTGAGGCCATACATACTCAAACAGAACACAACCTACAGATGTGTGAGGCCAAATAAGAACCGCGGCGACACATACTAGTCTATCACAATGTTATCATCATACTTGAATGTCACTCATCATGTATCAATTTCTCATATTACATATACAGTGGTTTGTACATTATTAGCAAATGCATATGGTCATCCCAACATATTTTTCCAATCAAAGAATTTATATTTTTGCACATACACCAAGAAACTATTTCTTTCAAAATATTATCAGCTACTATAGTCATAATAAATGCTCATATGTAGATTTATGGTACTATTCAAAATAATCAAACCAAATAAACTTTCGTTTTTCTTATCTCATAATATACTTGCAAACTATAAAACCATGAGTTATAAATTATTAATTATAAATAGACTTACTTACCTCAGTACGCTAATCCCAAATGGTTAACCAGGTATTTGGACATCTGGGTACCTTAACAATGTTATCTCCATCCGAAACAAGCCATCGGCCATCTGGGAGAAACTAATGGCATTGACCTCAATGACCTCTCCATCTATCCGGCTACATCTGGATCCTTAACCCAAAGATGGGGTCCAATCTCAAAGTGGGCAGCTGCCATTTCAAGACATAACAGATCAATTTCCCAACAAGCTTCTTAATCTGCCTTCCTCCAGCACCATCCAAAATCCCAACCAAAAAAGTGTCGACTAAACAAACACCAGACCCATGAATCAAATCAAGATTTCCACTGTCGCAAGTTCCAAGATTCGTCACTTGTTTCTCCACCACCCTATGTCGTAGGATTTGGCCGGTGCGGCTCCGACGATGATAGCTCAAGACTGGGACAGGGTTAGGCCTTCAAAAATAAAAGATCTCTTCCCTTCTGGTGGTGGCTATCCTTCATAAGTCCTTTTTCTGGACCTCCGCTTTGTCCTCTTGCGCTCAGATTCCCTCCCTAACTCTCTCTCTCTAGCATTAGAAGGATGGGCAGGCGATTACCTAGAGGAGGTGTGCGCCAGGTGAAGGAGGGAGTCGACCTCCAACTCCTTTTATTCTCCCATGCGATGCCTTGGATCAAGGGAAAACGGGAACCCATCCGACACACGAAGACCCGAGAAATCAGACGTCGCATCGGGACCTAAACGTCAGAAGGAAGTCAAGATGCCAGGTGTCCCCAAAATAAATACTAGAGTTACATTCCCCACAATTAATTACCGGGGGTTACAAATCTGAAGAGGCTTAGTAAAAGTTAATGCACCATTTCTGTAACATTAAATATAAATATTATATGTGAAAATAGAGAGAAAATTTTGTTCTTTTTCCCTTTTTCCTCTTTGAACCATAGAAAGCAGAGAGAATTTCTCTGTGCTTCCGCTTTATACATGAAGGGTATGAAGAAAAAAAAAAAACATTAATTACATCACACATGGAGAGACTTACGCTACTTTCACACTTAATATGGTTTATGGTTTGGAATCGATTCATTTCCCACTAAATGACTTGAAAATAGAAGAAAACTCTCTATTATTTCTTTGCTTTGCAAATTCTTTATAAATGAATATAAAATTGTTGACCCAATTATTGATTTTGATGATTAATAAAGGAATTGAGTATATTATTTGATTACTAATGTATTTGACAAGTATTTCAGGGCTTAAAAATATTTGATCGATTTAAAGATATTAAGAAATGAGTTTTGAATCAATTGCAAATCATAAGTTTCAAAGTTTCAGAACCTGGAGTCGACACCTAGAATTCCTGGAGCCGACCCATGGCCAGTCAAATATTCTTCTGATTTTTGATACGTCCGGAGCCGACACCTAGAGTTTCAGAGCCGACACCCAGAGTTTCGGAGTCGACACTTACAGTGTCTGGAGCCGACTCCGATGCGGGGACAGAATGCTTGTTTTCTGAGCATCTTGGAGCCGACACACATAGTATTCTGGAGCCAACACCTGACGATGGCGAGCCGACACCTAACTTTTTCAGAGCCGACTTCTCGACGAACTCAGAACTTTCTATTTTTGGATAAACGACTTGGAGCCGACACCTGAAAAGTTGGAACTAACTCCAACATGTCTGGGACAAAAATTTTAAAATGCCAGATCAGCTCTAACGGTAATATTTCCTTTTTACCTAACTTCTAACGGATATATTTTGTTTTTAGGTACACTCCAACGGCTAGTTTCTTCCCAAAAATGGATTAAAGAAAATGTATAAAAATGGAGAACGCCCGTTTGAAAATAACAACGAAAAAAGAAAAAGAGGAAAAATGAAAAATAGAGAGAATATTCAAATCAAAAATCCGAGAAGTCTTGAGCCTGAAATCCAAGAGAAAAGCATTCAAACTCAAATCCTTCCACTCCACAAAGCTCAAAGAAGAATCCAAGGCGTTCAAATTTAAAAAATCGAAGGATTCGCAAAAAGGGGAAGAAGCTCTGTTTTGAAGATTTTTCAACTTCTCATCTGCAACATTTGCAACGAATCAAAGCTGAGGCCTGATTAAACATCTCCAAAGAGAAGAGGAAAAGAAGAAAAGAAGAAAAGCTCAAATCCAATCCACTTCAAACAGGCTTTTCTAAACCTTGTTCATTTATTTGAATATTTGCTCATTTAAGGAGCTGTTTTGTATCTTAAACATTCTTCTTACTTGTTTTTGCTAGTTCAATCAGGGGATTGAACTAGTGGAGGTTGTATACCTCGGGTCAAGCTAGTTTAGCTTGAGTTTAGGGTTTTGTGCTGGTGAGCCCGGAAAACCGGCTGGGTTCGTTGTGATCTCGGTAAAATAACAAGTTGTGAGTTGTGATCTTGGAAAACAACTCGACTGTAATCAAGTCGATTATAGTGTGGACCCAAGTGAATCTTGAGAGTGGACGTAGGTGTTGGATACACCGAACTATTATAAAATCTTTGTGTTTGTCGTGCTTCTATTATCTCTATCTCTATCTCCTTGTTTGTGCTTTATATTTGCATTGCATTTAATTTATTTATCTTAAAGCCAATAGTTTTTAAAAAGTTAAAAGTTTTTAAAGAACCCAATTCCCCCCCCTCTTGGGTTGCCATCTGGGCCAACAAAAATAGATAACAAATTTGGTATCCACTCTTCATAACGAGCGAGGCATATATGAATGCTAACATAACAATATGAAATATAACACCAAAATGTGCTATTAATTTAAACATTATTACTTTTAATTTAACCAAATTTTTATGCTGGATGCATGAAAATAAATTTTATATGATTAATGATTGTAGTTGATTAGTTGATTAGTCTTCTAAGTAACAGCCTAAAAGGGATTTAGAAAAACTTACAGTAACTCCGAACGCGAAACAATTCCAAAAGAAGAAAGATCGTCGAGGCTAAGAAGCCCGGTAGGAATTGCTCTTCCACAATAAAACAGGGATTGCTTTTCCACAATAAAGCTACTAGCAGACTAGAGGAGGTGTATCTGGTAGGATGAGGAGATCGAGATGTTAAAGGGGTCGCTTTGCTGGCGGATGTGCCCTGGATGACCAAGCCTCGAGCTTGTGGATCTACGGCTAAGTATCCGCTGACCTAGATGGCGATCATCTTGAATCCTGGATTCGTGGTTATTGAGGGACCTGCAAGAACCATCCAAGGGTTAAAGAACAAGAGAGAAAAGTCAGATTAGAGGCAAAAAAGGCAAGGAAGAAGTAGAGAAGGAGGGGCGGTCAAGAGGCTCTTAGGCGTCCACTAGAGGAAAACAAGGGCACGACCAGGGTTTGTTTGGAGATTGGGATGTTGGCACGCGCAGGAGAAGGGAATCAAGAGCACAAGAGAACCAAATAACAAAACTCACAATAACTCAAAACTGAATTGATTAATTAATAATTCAAAGATCCATAATTCATATAAGAGGGTCTCTTTTATTTTTATAGAGCAAGAGACTTAGGGTCCAATAAATACAGATATGGAAAGAAAAGGGGCGCCCATTTTCTTCCTAAAGTGTAGATTAGATTACATAGAAAAAAACTTCATGTCATACAAATCCCTTTCAAAAAAGGCAATTTATGGGCAAGTCCCTTTGTTGCTTTTTGAGCTGGAATTCTTTCAAATAGGGTTGCATGGTTTGGGGGATTGAGGCTTATCTTGCTCTGCTAGATGGCGTATGAATGCTTATGCTGGAGGGTGGTAGGTGTGTGGATGGCATGTGACTTCTTATATAGGTGTGGCGCCAACTTGAATTTAGCAGCTGCTCTGTTTGACTTGATGGCCTTGTCTTCTGCTCAATACTGGTGTCTCCTCTTGTAAGCTGAATGAACTTAATATAATACCAACTGGACTAACACATATAAGACAACTGGACTGGACATGACTCAAATTGACCCAAGCTCATAATGAGCTGACTCAATATGACCCAAACCCTAATAACGAGTACCAACTCAAAGACAGGACTCAAATACCCAAACAAAAATAAAATTGGATCCAAATTAAAATAAAATAAAATAAACCTAGTTTCCAACTAAATCAAACCCTACAAACCTAATCAGATATCCAGAGGATTAAGAATCCTCTGTCTGATTCTGATGCCCACACCAATTTCTACCATAATTCATAAAATTAAAAATAAAAATTCTACAAATACAAGCGCACTACAATTTCATTCAAAAAACATTTCATCTTTTCTTTTAGCTTACATCAAATTCAAGCAGTGAATTGATATATGCCATTCTAGCTGACAATTTATTTAGGGAGTTGAACCATGATCAACACTAAGAAATTTATTTTATTAAATACTATTTAATTTTGGCATGCATATGGTAAGAGAACAGCAAACCTTCTTGACTTTACCATATTAGATTAGATGAGATCCATTTCAAAATAAATTGAGAACCCATTAGCTCCATCCAAGTAACTTTTACTTATCATCATGGATGTATATAAAAAGAATTTCATAAAAACAGGCATGCCAATAATTAGTCTTTTACAATATTCTTTTAAAAAGAAGTTGCCTTGTAAGTTGAATTACCATCATTAAATTATGTAAAAATTTTGAAACGAATAAAAACCTACTCTATTTTATTGCCTTCATCATCATATATTTGTGCTGATCAAACCTGGTGAGGAGGTTAAGACATGAGTCAATCAATAGATATAGGTCATTTTAAAAATATTTTAAAAAATATCAAAAAAATACAATACAAGAAAAATCTGGATGAATATTGATAGCTTTCTAACTTTCAATACTATTGCACTAGATGGATTTGCATTTTACATTACTTTTTAATTGCAATAAAAATGAGAAATTTATATATAATCTAATTTTGTAAAAATAATATAAAAATACATTTTAAAGAAAAATAGATACAATTTTTGATATTTTTAATCCTTCTATATAGAAAAGTTTTAAATTATTCAGTTGTAAAATAAAATATATTTTTTCTTTCATTTTCTATTAGAAGAGACAAAAGATTGATATTTTTGAAAAGAACTAATTATATAAATTCTATATTTTATTTAAAATAACTAAAATTATAATATATTTATAATATATTTATTTAATTAATATTTTTTGTTTAAATTTAGTTCTCAACTTTGTTTTTTCTTAATGCCACATATATGACTACATTAATTGGCTTTTAATATAGTGAGTTTTTCTCACCCAAACTTTTCTTCTTTTTAATTTTATTTTTCATATATGTGTGATATTGCAGTACTTTTCTATAAGGGGTTTGATTTCTTGAATGTACGGTTTTTTTAATTAAAAATTTCAAATCAACTAATTTTATTATAAAATTTTTTAAATATAATACAATATACAGATTTTTATTTTCTAATTTTAATTTAGAACTGATAATTTTAAATTTTAAATTTTAATAATATAAATTTAATGAAATTATATAAATCTATATTTTTATTTATCTTTTTTCTTTTTTATCTTTCTGTTTTGAGTTATGTTTGTTTTTTAAAAAAACTCAATTTTTAGAAAATAAATCAAATATTTCATTTATATTTATATTATTTTTTTAATAATTTTAAAATTTAAATTAAAATATCAAATTAAAGGAATTATATAAATTGATATTTATAATTTATTTTTTTGGTCAAACCTGTATGTTTGAACTATTTAGTTATTGTTTACACATGTAATGTATTGTCATTGTAAATAAGTTTTGTTTTTTCTTAAAAAATATAATTATAAGTAATATTTTATTGAAGGAGGGGTTAAGAAACAAAGTGGTGATTTTATTAAGAGAAAAATTGAGGAACAAAATTTAAGTGCAGTTCATTGGATGCAAGCTTTCTAATTCCTCTTTATCTCTCTTTTATTTTTTATTCTTTTGTGTAATTTGTTTACATTTTTTCTATTTTTTTTATTTTTTTAAAACGAATTAAGAATCATACGGCCCCATACGTCCTAAATAGTTAATATAATTAGTAAATGGTCTTTTAGGCGAGGCAATATATATATATATATATATATATATATATATATATATAGAGTGTGGCCCTAATTTTCCAGACGCTCGAGCCCTTCACCTGAGTTCATATCCCGGAATTGCCGTCTCCGAAAGCGGAAGAAGCCCGGAGGATCGAGCGTCCGCCTCCTTCGTCAAATGGTAAAGAAAATTCTTATTTCTCTCTGTGCTTCTGATCTCTTCTCGATAAAGTAGCCATTCTTGCGTATAGAGGGTTTCGAAATTTCTAGGGTTTTCAGATCTCCCCTTCTTGGATCGAAACGTTTCAGGCACCGAAGCCCATATCGAGCCCGGTCCCCGTCGCGTGGTATCCGTCGCGTGGTATCCGTCGCTGGCCGTGCTGATGCTTTCCATCGGTCTCGTTGTCACCGCTTCCTTCTTCATGTAACCTATCGTTTAGACTCTTAATCTCTTCTTCTTGTGTTGTTCTCGATAATTCTTGATGAAGATGTTGTTGCTCATCGGTTTTTTATGAAGACAAAGTATCTTGGATTCAAATTGATAAAAAGATTGCGCGGACATGAATAGTTCTCAAATCATCAACCTATTTTCATTGTGATATCTGAAGATCCCACATAGAACTGCAAGAAGTTTCTCTGGATCCTTTATTACTTTATTTTTTCCGGTTAAAATTTAAAAATTGTTGTCCTTCTTAGATTGTCAAACTTTAATTTTTTAAATATATTTTCCTTGGTATAAGTCAAGGATTTTTGTATGGGAACTTGGAAAGCTTTTAAAAAGTGTTATGCGTATTATTGGTTTTAATGGATGGCTAATATGACAAGGATTCCGGTATATAACTTAGGAACAAGAGTAAAGCTAAAGCTTTTAAAAAGTGTTATGTGTTTATTAGTTTTAATGGATGGCTAATATGATGAGACTTCCAGTATATAACTTAGGAACAAGAGTAATGCCATGCCTTAGTTTTGGAAGGGGTGATTGAAGTTCAGGACCCTTCATTCTGCTCTTACGGGGGAATGCTGATAGATATTTGCATCACAAATATTGAGATATATGAATTAGTATGAACTCGGGATTTCTTGTGGGAACTGGTTCTTTGTCTGTACTAGTCTCAATCCTTATTTCTTTTTCTTCCCCTTGGCAATGACAGATGTGTCAAATAAGCAAGTTCTAGACTGCGTGCTTTTTATCTTGATGCTTTAGGTTATATGTAGGTTACGACACATATTTAAATAAATTTAAACACCTTCGAGGATTTGTAACCTATTTGATGGTAGCTCATATGCTCTAATTTTATTTTGTTTTATTGCAGCACTCACTTGTCAAACTTTTATAAATCTTGTCCAAATTATAGAAGCTTCTCTATTGCTAGTGTGTCTTTCATTTCATATTTTAGTTATTATATGGTATAACTATTATTGCCTAAGTATGCCTATCACGTCTAATGAGGGAACACGATTTGAGTGTCTGGTTGGGTTTTGGGGATTCATTATCTTGGAAGATATCTTCTTTTGGATTGAACAATGTCATATGCTAAGCAGGTGCCTGTGAATCACTTTTGTTTCCATTAATCAGTTTTAATTTCTTTTCATATACATGAGGAACACTGAAATAAGTTAGTTTATAAATGGTTTGCTTAGTATCTTGTGTTTATCAATGGTTCCCCTAGCATTATTCATTATATGGGTGGGAGCTTTTTTGTGTGGGGTCATTGCTGGTGTAGACACATTAAATCCTGCCATTTAAAGGAGGATATGGGTTAACAAGAAATCAAGACCATGATGATTGCTTGGTTAGATGACACAGTTATAGGCTGTCAATTGTCTTTATGGTACAATGAAGAAATAGTTTTGATATTGCATATCACTCTTTTTTAGCAGAAATGACTTAGAATGATGGCTAAGGAGAGGATGGATTATGGATTTGATAACACCTGGGTTGAATTTTCAGTTTGTGGGTTGACCTATGCATATAAGGTCTTTGCATGTTGAATTGAGATGGCAAATTGATCTAATAATATTGTGACAATGAGAGGTGAGAAGTTAGTTTAGTTTCTAATGTTCTGTTAATACCCTTTTGAGATGCAACCTTAGGGTGAGAATCTTGTTGTCTATCTCAGAAATGATAAGAAAATTGATAGTTGTACATATGGAAGCGCAATTGAAGCTGTGCTATTTTAGTGTTTTTTCTTTTTAATTATTTAGTGGCCATAATCCTCCTCCAACCATGTCCATCTCATAATTGTTATCAATCAGAACCCTACTAGATCTTGTTTGATGGAATACATCATTTCCTAATTTTAGCCTTTTTCCCAGATGGGTCTGGATTGACTTAGTAGTTTCTTTTTGGGGGAATCAGGTACATTGTCCCATTCTAGCATCTTTGAGTGATTGAGCATCTCCATTTATCGTATTAGGTCAAGAAAGTTTTGGACTACTACTTTTGTGAGATCTAAACATATAATTTTATGTTGATACAATGACCATTAGCAGCAATCATCAGATTTATCCATTAGATACATATCTGTGCATGATGAAATCACTGTATCAGAATCTCCCTAGCATTGATGAGAATTAACTTTAATATGAGTCACCAAACAATGCTATATAATTTATTTTATAGATTGAAGCATGCAAATCATCTGACAGTGAAAGTCCTATAAGATTTTTGAAGGTTATCCTTTGTTTGTTATACAAGAGTTTGCATATTACTGCTCTTCTTCTATTAGTGGATTGTATGATTAAGGATTCATTTCAAGGTATGGAAAATTCTGCAGCATCAAAAGTGCCATGGCTTTGGCTAGAGTTAGACATCCAACCTGTTTGATCTTTTTTGCTCTCTTGCTAACATTCCATTTAGTGAAACTTCAGTGGTTGCAAACATTGAGGATTAACTTCTATGATTAGTTAAAAGTAAACAATTTTAGAGTCATATGAAATACAGAGTGATATATTAGGTTTTCCAGAACCATTAAAAATGCATCCAAGCATATCTTGTGACACTGGAGTTTTCAAGACCGGGAAAGAACAAAAAAAAAAAAAAAATCAGTTACACTGATGGCAACGGTACAATATAAAAAGCAATGCTCCAGTTAAAAGAGTGATCTTTTAACAATCAGGATAGAGGTAGAGATAGATCTAAACTAACATGAACAGAAATAATTAAAAAAGATATAACTATTTGTAATTTGAATATTAGCTTGTCCTGAATAGAGTAGAGTGGAGGAAGCATATTCATGTAGCCGACCCCATGTAGTTGGGAAAAGGCTTAGATGAGTTGAGTTGAGTTGAGTTGTATATTAGGTTAGAGGAGTGAATGCTTGTGCATAAATGGGGCTGCTATTGTATGATTGGTAAATGGATTGAAAAATTGATTTTGCCTGATATCTGTTGCTATTAGTAGCCTTTGTTTATAATTTTCTTTTAGTTTTTACATATTGTTAGGGACAATGAGTTTTTCTTTATAATATTGGTATTTTAGAATTTCCTTCAGCTATCGGTTATTCATCTTTGGAGAGGATCTGAAAGAAGAGTTTCTTGGCTGTATTGACTTTCTCAATGCTCTGTTCAAAAGCTTGATCAAAATTTTGTAGAGGGATCATAGGACATTGTAACAATATTCTGAAGGATCAACTGTAGTCGCTTCTCACAAAGCCTCCTTATTAAAGATATGTTTTCCTCCCTAAATGGATACTATGCTTCATATATGGCCTAATTTCTTCTTTGGCTCCTAGAGGGTAATGTGATTCTCACTTCTGAGACATGCAATTAAATGGTTTTTTTTTTCTACATGCTTTATTTGAAGAGGAGTCTAGTATACATGTCTTGTAATCCTGTCACCTGCAATTGGTAAGGGGCAATCTTTTTTGATTCCAGAAATAATCTACTTGCTTCTTTGTATGGGGACATCTTTGTTTGGAAACCTCAGGTCATGTAGATCTTTTTGGACAATTTATTTAAGCATGTGTTTGTACTACAGATTTATATCCAGGAAACACTATGGTTTTGAATTAAAAATTCATCCAAGAAAGATTTTTCTAAGAGGTTAAAAGATTCTGCTTCCTTGTCTAGGTCACCTGTATGGCGAATCAACAGGTTTGTCTTAGTCTCCTTTGTAGCTATGAGTGCTTGATATATCTCACAGCAGCTTGATTAGATGTTTTTTTAGTTCCCGACTACCCCTTTTCTTTCTGTTTATGTGTTATTGTTAAACTTCCATTTGTCCGTATTTTTGGAAAAATATCTCTTGTTTTTCATTCCCATTCCCATAAGAATGAATCTCCTATTTGCCAATAGAAATGTTGGCCTACATCTATGCCCAATATATGTTAATTGCTAAGTGAAATTGTTTACATTTTTTGATTGCTTTTCTTCTGTTTCATCAACCTTTATTTTTATTGGACCCTGGATTGTGTGTGTTCTCATCTCCCTGTAGGAAATTGGATTAAAACAAAAAGGAGAGGGGTTAATGTCAAAATTTCCAGTCAAGTGCTATATTTAGATGGTATTCAAGTGTGGATTTGTAAGTAGTACTTGGTGTTGTTTGCATGTCACTATGTGAGAAACAATTGGGTTTCCATATCATTGTATCAAATTAATATTGACCATCTACTTAATTCAAGCTTCTTCAAATAGTAAAGATTTTATAGAGTAGAAGCAATGCTGCCATTTATAATAATAGTGCCAATGAAACCTGTGAGAGCAACCTCAAATGATGATGCCTTAATAGGTCACTTCTCAATTCCCATGCCCCCTTTAGGTTATCATATGAAATCCTGCCAATCATTAATTTCATGTGGGCAAGCAGTCTTAATTTGATGCTGACCCTTGACGTTCTAGGAAGAAGCTATTATCCTAGGTGAAGGAAAGAGGAAATTAAGAATGAAGTTTGAAGTACTACTAAAGAAAGTGAAATTAGAAAAGGGACCTGAACTAACTTGGTTAAGTGCATGAAGATCTTGTTAAATGCAATGACAGTAGCAAAATGATGTAGCCCAAGGTGATGGATGCAACGTTAAAGATGTAAATGTATTAGGGTTTGGGGAATTTTCAGAATTTGTTGCGATTGGAACAGATAATTTGTTAAACTGGATGTTGAGTTTGGGGTTCATTGATAGATCTAATAATGAAACTATAAAATGAAAAGTGAATTTACTTGTCAAATTTTCCAAAACATAGTATTTAAATGGTTAAGAGGATGATAGGGTCTGAAAAGTTTACGTTTGAAGAAAATTAGTGATTTATAAAGGTCTTGAACAAGTTTATAAGAGACATGCATTGAATTCCTTTTTCTTATTTGAAGAACAGTAAGAAAAAAGTAGAAAAGAGGAGATGTGCTTGTGAGTCCACAGAAGTCGGCTCTAATTAACTAAATTTAATTCAAATCTTGAATTGAAGAGCCACAATTGCATCAGAAGTCTTTGAGTGGTTGTGTATAAAATAGGGTATATTTTAACCTCCTTAATTTGTGTTTGGTCACCACTAGAACTTGAATACATGCTTAACTGTTTATAAATAAAATATTAATTAAGTTGAACACAACTAATACTTCTGATGCTAACTTTATCATATCTCTGAAGACCAGAAAGAGATAGATAAGGTCTATGTGTATGAAGGGGGTGTTTATACTTTATACGGCTACTTCTTGGCCACAATAAGACAGTATTGATAGCTGGAGAGTAATTGAAAACATTTTTATTTGTATTTTCTTTGTTTGGGCTGGACTTTTTTGTGATTATGCCTTCATCATCTTCCAGGTGTTTGTCAATTAGAGAACTGCGATAATGAAAACTTTCCATGTGGCTAGATGAAATTATTATCCATATGGCATGCCAATTGTGTAGCTTTTTCTATGGGCTTCTAAAGAAATGGGTGATCCTTCTCAGCATTTATTATTTTCTGATTATGTCTTCCATCTTATAAAGTTATGATGCTCTTGCGCTCAATGTTTTATCAAAACCATTATAACATTCATTAGATCTGCAAAGTGTTGTCACATTTTTATGTGGTTGCACCTCTCTATTCCTTAACTTGTGGCATTTGTTCAATCCTGTCATAATATATTTTGTTGAATTTCTTTTACCTCCACTAAATAACACACTGTCACTACATCTGACGTACCTATAATATAACTATTATCCATTCTAGTTCCTTTTGCTGCACAAGCCAACTCTGCATCCTTTTTCTTCATTGGTCATTTGTGGTATTTCTGTGTATTTACCTTGTATGACTACAAATTACAAATTATATCTCTACCATTTTGCTTAGACATTCATCTCACCTCCTTAGAAGTGTTTTGTTAATGTACGTATCTTTTGGTGGATATTATTGTGCAGCATCAATACAAGTGACCTTTTAAGCATTAATTGGTGCTATATCGATCATATTGTGATTAATTTTAATCTAATCACTTGCTTTAAATTACTTTTTGAAATGATATAGACATTTTTTTAATAGGTGCAATGCCATTGTGTGTGTATCTTCTATGCAGTTTGATCTTTGTAATTTTTTGGCTTTTATGTCTTTCTCTATTTTTGACATGGGAGATTCTTGGTCAACTATCCTGAACTTTGTTTATCCCAAAATTGCATGTCAAATTGAATTAAATAACCAACTGGCCTCAATGTATCATCTTTTTGTGATTATATGTGCATCATTCTTCTTACATTTTTGCCATTATCCTTTTTAACGTTACTTCAAATCTCTTCCAACTATTTCCTCCAACTTGTCACCCATTCCTTTCATATTTTCCTGTCTGAAAGAAACTGAATTATATTCAAACTCTGTCAATGCTAATGGCATGTAATTTCAATTCTTCTGTTAATTGATTTTACCCTTGTTGGTACTATACTCAAGCAGGTTCTTGCCGCTCCCATGCTTTCTTAATTGCATGTGTTCCTGACTATCGTGTTTTCAAATAATGTTTAGGAATTTTACAACATAACTACTTCTACATCCTCATGTCCATAACTAGTTTTATAAACATATATTCTTTTTTTGAAACCCTGTTTTTGAAGTTAAAGTTTCAATTCGTAGCATCTACTTCACCTCTTATTTGGCAGTAATACTTAACAAAATTGCTGACTGCTTGTTTGGATGTTCCGTCCACTTTTTTTTTCCTCCCTGTGGCTGGGAGTAGCTCTCCTCATATATTCTTTGTAATGTAAGACTTGTGTTATATTATTTTACTATAATCTTATAATAGTAAATTGTGTATTTATAAGAAAAATAATATCAAGTGCCTTTTTGCTATAAATGAGAGAGATTTTAGTCTCCCATCTCACCCCAAGATTATTGTTTTGAAGTGATCTCATCATCTCATGGGGTTGGTAGTGTTTTTAGAGATGGAGGTGATACAGGATCATTACCTTGTGCAAAATAAATGGGGTGCAACTAAACGCCGTGGTCATATCATCTCTATCCAAATAACTGTTGTTTCTACATGGATCATCTCATTCCAAACACACTTATAATGAGAGAGTTGTTGGTGCTAGTTGACGCTAAAGTCTGTTTAAAACATTACCACTGGCTTGCCCCTTCTAAAAGCGGAGCCTCAACTGGACCTTCCATAAAGAACCACCGTATGGAGATGGGTCACTTGGCAATGATGTTTTTCAAGTTGCCATAATGATTCCCTCACCAAAGGACGTGGTGGTAGGAGAGATTTCTCATCCCAAATACTAACAAATACTCTGATTGAATTACCAGAGCACTAGAAACTCTTCTCGTCAGTTCCAAGCGTGGATCACCTAATATCTAGACCCACCTTTTGTTTGGTTGTTCATCCCTTCATGTCATCACAAAATGGAATATTTTGTTGTTTAGAGGATTTCATTCTCTTGCTAATATTTGACGTATGCAGCTATGAAGCTACTTCGTCCAGAAGGAACCGTAGCCTATCAAAGGAGATCGCAACGGGGGCTGTGGCATCTGTTTTCTTGGTAATCAAACCAAGGCACTTCTTTTCCAAGCCTTCAACTTGTAAGCATTGTAAATTTGTTGATACCCGCAAAATTTATGTTCATCTATTACTTTTCTGCTGCAGGGTTTTGGATCTCTGTTTTTGCTCCTTGCCAGTGGTGTCTATGTTTGATACCAGAATTGGCCAAACGTGAAACTTCATTTTTCTTGAAGAACTAAAATATTTTCATTATTCAACATGGTCTCCTGCTATATTGAACTCGAGGACTCTTTGAGGGAACTGGACATGCTTCTTATTGTTCTTTTAGAATAATCTTGTCTAGATTTGACCCTATGAAATGCAACACACTACAGCACCAGTAAATCTAGGAGTTTTTTTTTCAAAAAAAAGCTCTAGGTCCATGTTCTAGTTAGTATGTTATCTTGCTTCATGATTCGTATATTGTTGCTTCGGGTTGGGATATGGCGGTGCGTTGAGCACCTAGCAAGAACTGGTTGGCTAAGAGTGTTGATTTTCACCATTAAATTGTCATGCGTGCCTTGAACTAAAAGATTTTTGAAGAGGGATCCAAACACCAGGTGGAAAAACAAGCGGTGATTTGACGTAATCTACTTGTGAGGCTGTAGGGGGCAACAAGGTATGACATCACTGCTGGGAGGTTTTGTTATTGTAACATCAAATATCTTGGGTTTCATAGGTTTCATAAGGAGATATTTTAACATTGGAGAGTCTGCTTCAAAATCTCTTTTATCAGCAATCGAATTGAAGAGCCTGAGCCTGGGGCTGCAGAAGTAGATTGATGAACCGAAGCCATTCCTTATACTAGCTCTTTTTTGAAAGCTATATTACTTTGCTGCTAGAAGCCCATGCTAGAAGCCCACGGATAACAAGTTGAGAAAAAAAAAAAAAAAGGTTTCATCATATTTGTTCGGTCTCATTTACATTTTTAATAATTTTATACTTAATAATCAAGATTAAATATAAAAATATTTAAAATTTTATTATAAATCCTTTTTTATCTTTAAATGATCCCCTCTTTTGATAAAAATAAAATTCTTTTTAAACTGGATTTAAAATATTATATACATACATACTATAAATACTTAATATATTATATAAATAATTTAAAATAAAAAAACATAAATATTAATAATTTAATATATATATATTTATATATTATTATATGATATAATAATATTTTTAAAAATAAATATTTAAATATTATTTAGTATAAATTAAATTAAATATTATTAAATATTTATACCACTCTTAAGAGTGTAACTCATAAGAGACTTATCTTTCAAATTATCATAATCAAATATTATCATTCATACCTTAAATTACAAAATGGTTTATAAAGCATAGCTAATAAGGTATAGCTAAAATACAAGGTAGAATTAATATTCTTACGAGTAGCATGATAAATAGATATCATTAGGGTTGGGTTTGGTGCATTGACAGCAATTTTGAATGGTAATATGGATTGATAAATTACTATCCAATAGATTACGATTATAGCAAAAATATTACTAGTTATATAACATCAAAATTTTAAAATATTTTAAATTAAATTTATTAAAAAATTATATATTATATATTTGATTTAAAAAAATTATATTTATAAATAATAATGTTTAAATTTATAGGTCACTCTTGTGGCTCATCAGGTATCATTGTCGAAGCAGTCTGTGAGGTTGATCGGAAGAAGTTTCATCTGAAAATGGTCATTGGGCCGATTGGCGGTGGAGATCCGTAATTCGACTTGGCGGAAGAGGGTGTAGCTCGAGACCTTCGACACGAAGGTTCCAGTGAGAACCTTCATGACGAGCTGAGTAATAGGAAGCCAGCCTCTCTACTCCATCATCACCACTACTTTAGGCCATTTAACCAAAAGAGCTTGTCATCCTCACCTAGCAAATCCAAATGGTCATGGGGTCGATTGGCGGTGGAGATCCGCAATTTGACTTGGCGGAAGAGGGTGTAGCTCGAGACCTTCGACACGAAGGTTCCAGCGGGAGAACCTTCATGATGAGCTAAGCAACAGGAAGCTAGCCTCTCTACTCCATCATCACCACTACTTTAGGCCATTTAACCAAAAGAGCTTGTCATCCTCACCCAGCAAATCCAAGCATTAATAGCAGTTGTCCAAAAGCTATAGGAGCAATGTTTCATGGCTGTACAGTAGCACCCATGAGTCGTTCTTCCCATGGTTGTTCAAGCCAACCATCATTCCATTAGTGGGAGATCTTCCCATTGGGAGACTCATCTTGTGACCCTTGTACAGTATATCATTCGGTATATGATAGCCAAGTATCAGAACTTGGCATGGCTTCCTGAGCCACTTGGCCTAAGTAGCATGTATAAAATCGAGAACCTAGCTATCAAATGACATTTAGGATTATATAAACAAATGCACAAACCATAACTTTCATGTAATATATTCACAACTGGAGAACAATATATGTCTAAATTCTTTTGAATGCCTTCGAAGGTAAGCTTGTAGTGTCGGAACATTCTCTTTTCGAAAAATATCCCACAAAGCATCTCCATTTTCTATTGAATCTGTCAGTTCATCACTTTGTTTACCTGAGGTTGCAGTTGAAAGTGATGAACAGATTTAATAGAAAATGAGGTACTTTGTGGGATATCTTCGAAGAGAGGATGTTTCGGCACTATAAGCTTACCTTCGAAGGTATTCAAAAGAATTTAGACATATATATTATTCTCTGAATATATTACATAAAAGTTATGGTTTGTACATTTTTTTATATAATCATAAATGCCATTTTTTGTGTGAATATCTCAGGTCTTTAATCCTCTACATAATGAAACATTTTATTTGACTATTGAACATAAGAGGAAGCTCAAAGAGGAATTTGGTCAGGCAATTTGTTTTTAGCATTATGAGTTTTCTTTTGGGTAGCCTTCGCATGCATATAAAACAATTGATATGCTTGCAGGAATTAAACCATAGACATTTGTACAAAAAATTGGAGAAGCAGTTTTCATACCAGCTGGGTGCCGCATCAAGTGAGAAATCTTAAGGTATGTAGCCTTTGAATCATCATGGACTTGTAAAATCTTATTCAGATAGTGAATGTTCAAATCATTATTATGCTTAAATTTTTTTGATAGTTTACCATTCATTAATTATTTAGTTCTTTATCAGTCATGTACGAAGGTTGCCCTCGACTTTGTTTCACCAAAGAAAAAAAATGACATTTAGGATTATATAAAAAAATTCACACAACCATAACTTTCATGTAATATATTCACTGACCTGTTCAACTGGAGAACAATATAGATGTCTAAATTCTTTTGAATGCCTTCGAAGGTAAGCTTATAGTGTCGGGACATCCTCTCTCCAGAAAATATTCCACAAAGCATCTTCATTTTCTATTGAAAGTAATGAACTTACAGATTTAATAGAAAATGGAGGTGCTTTGTGGGATATTTTTTGGAGAGAGGATGTCCCGGCATTACAAGCTTACCTTCGAAGGAAGGCATTATTTTCCAGTTGAACAGGTCAGTGAATATATTACATGAAAGTTATGGTTTGTGCATTTTTTATATAATCCTAAATGCCATTTTTTTCGTGAATATCAGGTCTTTAATCCTTACATGATGAAACATTTTATTTGACTATTGAACATAAGAGGAAGCTCAAGGAGGAATTTGGTCAGCCAATTTGTTTCTAGCATTATGAGTTTTCTTTTGGGTAGCCTTCACATGCATATAAAACAATTGATATGCTTGCAGGAATTGAACCATGGACATTTGTACAAAAACTTGGAGAAGCAGTCTTCATACCAGCTGGGTGTCCGCATAAGTGAGAAATCTTAAGGTACGTGGCCTTTGAATCATCATGGACTTGTAAAATCTTATCAGATAGTGAATGGTTCAAATCATTATGATGCTTATATTTTGTTGATAGTTTATTATTCATCTAATTATTTAGTTCTTTAACATGTACGAAGGTTGCCCTCGACTTTGTTTCACCAGAGAAAAAAATGACATTTAGGATTATATAAAAAATGCACAAACCATAACTTTCATGTAATATATTCACTGACCTGTTCAACTGGAGAACAATATATATGTCAAATTCTTTTGAATGCCTTCGAAGGTAAGCTTGTAGTGTCGGACATCTCTCCAGGAAAATATCCCACAAAGCATCTCCATTTTTATTGAATCTGTCAGTTCATCACTTTGTTTACTAGAGGTTGCAGTTGAAAGTGATGAACTGACAGATTTAATAGAAAATGAGGTGCTTTGTGGGATATCTTCCGGAGAGAGGATGTCCCTACTACAAGCTTACCTTCGAAGGCATTCAAAGGAATTTAGACATATATATTATTCTCCAGTTGAACAGGTCAGTGAATATATTACATGAAAGTTATGATTTGTGCATTTTTTTATATAATCCTAAATGCCATTTTTTTTTCGTGAATATCTCAGGTCTTTAATCGATAAAACATTTTATTTGACTATTGAACATAAGAGGAAGCTCAAGGAGGAATTTGGTCAGCCAATTTGTTTCTAGCATTATGAGTTTTCTTTTGGGTAGCCTTCACATGCATATAAAACAATTGATATGCTTGCAGGAATTGAACCATGGACATTTGTACAAAAACTTGGAGAAGCAGTCTTCATACCAGCTGGGTGTCCGCATCAAGTGAGAAATCTTAAGGTACGTGGCCTTTGAATCATCATGGACTTGTAAAATCTTATTCAGATAGTGAATGGTTCAAATCATTATTATGCTTATATTTTGTTGATAGTTTACCATTCATCTAATTATTTAGTTCTTTATCAGTCATGTACGAAGGTTGCCCTCGACTTTGTTTCACCAGAGAAAAAAATGACATTTAGGATTATATAAAAAAATGCACAAACCATAACTTTCATGTAATATATTCACTGACTGTTCAACTGAGAACAATATATATGTCTAAATTCTTTTGAATGCCTTCGAAGGTAAGCTTGTAGTGTCGGGACATCCTCTCTCTGAAAAATATCCCACAAAGCATCTCCATTTTCTATTGAATCTGTCAGTTCATCACTTTGTTTACCAGAGGTTGCAGTTGAAAGTGATGAACTGATAGATTTAATAGAAAATGGAGGTGCTTTGTGGATATCTTCCGGAGAGAGGATGTCCCGGCACTACAAGCTTACCTTCGAAGGCATTCAAAAGAATTTAGACATATATATTATTCTTAGTTGAACAGGTCAGTGAATATATTACATGAAAGTTATGGTTTGTGCATTTTTTTATATAATCCTAAATGCCAATTTTTTCGTAAATATCTCATGTCTTTAATCCTCTACATGATGAAACATTTTATTTGACTATTGAACATAAGAGGAAGCTCAAGGAGGAATTTGGTCAGCCAATTTGTTTCTAGCATTATGAGTTTTCTTTTGGGTAGCCTTCACATATAAAACAATTGATATGCTTGCAAGAATTGAACCATGGACATTTGTACAAAAACTTGGAGAAGCAGTCTTCATACAGCTGGGTGTCCGCATCAAGTGAGAAATCTTAAGGTACGTGGCCTTTGAATCATCATGGACTTGTAAAATCTTATTCAGATAGTGAATGGTTCAAATCATTATTATGCTTATATTTTGTTGATAGTTTACATTCATCTAATTATTTAGTTCTTTATCAGTCATGTACGAAGGTTGCCCTCGACTTTGTTTCACCAAAGAAAAAAAATGACATTTAGGATTATATAAAAAAATGCACAAACCATAACTTTCATGTAATATATTCACTGACCTGTTCAACTGAGAACAATATATATGTCTAAATTCTTTTGAATGCCTTCGAAGGTAAGCTTATAGTGTCGGACATCCTCTCTCCGAAAATATCCCACAAAGCATCTCATTTTTTATTGAATCTGTCAGTTCATCACTTTGTTTACTAAAGGTTGCAGTTGAAAGTGATGAACTGACAGATTTAATAGAAAATGGAGGTGCTTTGTGGGATATCTTCCGGAGAGAGGATGTCCCGGCACTACAAGCTTACCTTCGAAGGCATTCAAAAGAATTTAGACATATATTATTCTCTAGTTGAACAGGTCAGTGAATATATTACATGAAAGTTATGGTTTGTGCATTTTTTTATATAATCCTAAATGCCATTTTTTTTCGTGAATATCTCAGGTCTTTAATCCTCTACATGATGAAACATTTTATTTGACTATTGAACATAAGAGGAAGCTCAAGGAGGAATTTGGTCAGCCAATTTGTTTCTAGCATTATGAGTTTTCTTTTGGGTAGCCTTCACATGCATATAAAACAATTGATATGCTTGCAGGAATTGAACCATGGACATTTGTACAAAAACTTTAGAAGCAGTCTTCATACCAGCTGGGTGTCCGCATCAAGTGAGAAATCTTAAGGTATGTGGCCTTTGAATCATCATGGACTTGTAAAATCTTATTCAGATAGTGAATGGTTCAAATCATTATTATGCTTATATTTTGTTGATAGTTTACCATTCATCTAATTATTTAGTTCTTTATCAGTCATGTACGAAGGTTGCCCTCGACTTTGTTTCACCAGAGAAAAAAATGACATTTAGGATTATATAAAAAAATGCACAAACCATAACTTTCATGTAATATATTCACTGACTGTTCAACTGGAGAACAATATAGATGTCTAAATTCTTTTGAATGCCTTCGAAGGTAGCTTATAGTGTCGGAACATCCTCTCTCCGAAAAATATCCCACAAAGCATCTCTATTTTCTATTGAATCTATCAGTTCATCACTTTGTTTACCAGAGTTGCAGTTGAAAGTGATGAACTGACAGATTTAATAGAAAATGGAGGTGCTTTGTGGGATATCTTCCGAGAGGATGGCCCAGCACTACAAGCTTACCTTCGAAGGCATTCAAAAGAATTTAGACATATATATTATTCTCCAGTTGAACAGGTCAGTGAATATATTACATGAAAGTTATGGTTTGTGCATTTTTTAATATAATCCTAAATGCCATTTTTTTCGTGAATATCTCAGGTCTTTAATCCTCTACATGATGAAACATTTTATTTGACTATTGAACATAAGAGGAAGCTCAAGGAGGAAATTGGTCAGCCAATTTGTTTCTAGCATTATGAGTTTTCTTTTGGGTAGCCTTCACATGCATATAAAACAATTGATATGCTTGCAGGAATTGAACCATGGATATTTGTAAAAAAACTTGGAGAAGCAGTCTTCATACCAGTTGGGTGTCCGCATCAAGTGAGAAATCTTAAGGTACGTGGCCTTTAAATCATCATGGACTTGTAAAATCTTATTCAGATAGTGAATGGTTCAAATCATTATTATGATTATATTTTGTTGATAGTTTACCATTCATCTAATTATTTAGTTCTTTATCAGTCATGTACGAAGGTTGCCCTCGACTTTGTTTCACCAGAGAAAAAAAATGGCATTTAGGATTATATAAAAAAATGCACAAACCATAACTTTCATGTAATATATTTACTTAGTGTCGGGACATCCTCTCTCCGGAAAATATCTCACAAAGCATCTTCATTTTCTATTGAATCTATCTGTTCATCACTTTGTTTACCAGAGGTTGCAGTTGAAAGTGATGAACTGACAGATTTAATAGAAAATGAAGATGCTTTGTGGGATATCTTTTGGAGAGAGGATGTCCCAGCACTACAAGCTTACCTTCGAAGGCATTCAAAAGAATTTAGACATATATTATTCTCCAGTTGAACAGGTCAGTGAATATATTACATGAAAGTTATGGTTTGTGCATTTTTTAATATAATCCTAAATGCCATTTTTTTCGTGAATATCTCAGGTCTTTAATTCTCTACATGATCAAACATATTATTTGACTATTGAACATAAGAGGAATCTCAAGGAGGAATTTGGTCAACCAATTTGTTTCTAGCATTATGAGTTTTCTTTTGGGTAGCCTTCACATGCATATAAAACAATTGATATGCTTGCAGGAATTGAACTATGGATATTTGTACAAAAACTTGGAGAAGCAGTCTTCATACCAGCTGGGTGTCCGCATCAAGTGAGAAATCTTAAGGTACGTGGCCTTTGAATCATCATGGACTTGTAAAATCTTATTCAGATAGTGAATGGTTCAAATCATTATTATGCTTATATTTTGTTGATAGTTTACAATTCATTTAATTATTTAGTTCTTTATCAGTCATGTACGAAGGTTGCCCTCGACTTTGTTTCACGAAGAAAAAAATGACATTTAGGATTATATAAAAAATGCACAAACCATAACTTTCATGTAATATATTCACTGACCTGTTCAACTGAAAAAATATATATGTCTAAATTCTTTTGAATGCCTTCGAAGGTAAGCTTGTAGTGTCGGGACATCCTCTCTCCGGAAAATATCACACAAAGCATCTCCATTTTCTATTGAATTTGTCAGTTCATCACTTTGTTTACTAGAGGTTGCAGTTGAAAGTGATGAACTGATAGATTTAATACAAAATGAAGGTGCTTTGTGGGATCATCGCCGACTGGGATCGATCATGGCTTGGATCGATCGCAACCGTCGGATCATCGCCGATCGGGATCGATCATGGCTTCGATCGATCGCAACCGTCGGATCGTCGCCGATCTGATCGATCACGACGATCCGAGATAGGTCGATGCCGACCGGGATTGATCATGGCTTGGATCGATCGCAACCATCGGATCGTTGTAGATCGGGATCGATCATGACTTGGATCGATCGCAACCGTCGGATACTTGCCGATCGGGACCGATCATGGCTTGGATCGATCGCAATCGTCGGATACTCGCCGATTCGATCGATCGCAACGGTCCGAGATAGGTCGTCGCCGACCGGGATCGATCATGGCTTGGATCGATCGCAACCATCGGATCGTCGCCGATCAGGATCGATCATGGCTTGGATCGATCGCAACAGTCGAATCGTCGTCGACCAGGATCGATCATGGCTTGGATCGATCGCAACCATCAGATCATCGCCGACCGGGATCGATCATGGCTTCAATCGATCTCAACCGTCGGATCGTCGCCGATCCGATCGATCGCGACGGTCCGAGATAGGTCGACGCTGACCGGGATCGATCATGGCTTGGATCTATCGCAACCGTCGGATCGTTGTCGATCGGGATCGATCATGGCTTGGATCAATCGCAACCGTCGGATACTCGCCGATCGGGATCGATCATGACTTGGATCGATCACAACCGTCGGATCGTGGCCGATCCGATCGATCGCCACGGTCCGAGATAGGTCGTCGCCGACTGGGATCGATAATGGCTTGGATCGATCGCAACCGTCGGATCGTCACCGATCCGATCGATCGCCATGGTCCGAGATAGGTCATCGCCGACCGGGATCGATCATGGCTTGGATCGATCGCAACCGTCGGATCGTCGCCAACTGGGATCGATCGCAACCGTCGGATACTCACCGATCGGGATCGATCATGGCTTGGATCGATCGCAACCGTCGGATCGTCGTCGATCCGATCGATCGCCATGGTCCGAGATAGGTCGTCGCCGACCGGGATCGATCATGGCTTGGATCGATCGCAACCGTCGGATCGTCGTCGACCAGGATCGATCATGGCTTGGATCGATCGCAATCGTCGAATCATCGCCGACCGGGATCGATCGCGGCGGTCCGAGATAGGTCGACGCCGATCGGGATCGATCATGGATTGGATCGATCGCAACCATCGAATCATCGCCGACCGGGATCGATAATGGCTTGGATCGATCGCAACGGTCGGATACTCGCCGACCGGGATCGATCGCAACCGTCGGATCGTCACCGATCCGATCGATCGTGACGGTCCGAGATAGGTCGTCGCCGACCGGGATCGATCATGGCTTGGATTGATCACAACCGTTGGATCGTCGCTGTCCAGGATAGATCATGGCTTGAATCGATCGCAACCGTCGGATCATCGCCGACCGGGATCGATCATGGCTTCGATCGATCGCAACCGTCGGATTGTCGCCGATCCGATCGATCGCGATGGTCCGAGAGAGGTCGACGCCGACCGGGATCGATCATGGCTTGGATCGATCGCAACCGTCGGATCGTCGCCGACCGGGATCGATCATGGCTTGGATCGATGGCAACCATCGGATACTCGCCGACCGGGATCGATCATGGCTTGGATCGATCGCAATCGTTGGATCGTCGCCAATCCGATCGATAGCCACTGTCCAAGATAGGTCGTCGCCGACCAGGATCGATCATGGCTTGGATTGATCGCAACCGTTGGATCGTCGCCGACCGGGATCGATCATGGCTTTGATCGATCGTAACCGTCGGATCGTCGCCGATCCGATCGATCGCCATGGTTCGAGATCGATCATCGCCGATCATGATCGATCATGGCTTGGATCGATCGCAACCATCGGATCGTCGCCGAACAGGATCGATCATGGCTTGGATCGATCGCAACCGTCGGATCATTGACGATCGGGATCGATCATGGCTTCGATCGATCGCAACCGTCGGATCGTCGCCGATCCGATCGATCGCGACGGTCTGAGATAGGACGACGCCGATCGGGATCGATCATGGCTTGGATCGATCACAACCGTCAGATCGTCGCCGACCGGGATCGTTCATGGCTTGGATCGATCGCAACCATCGAATACTCGCCGACCGGGATCGATCATGGCTTGGATCGATCGCAACCGTCGGATGGTCGCCGATCCGATCGATCGCCACCGTCCGAGATAGGTCGTCGCTAACCGGAATCGATCATGGCTTGGATCGATCGCAACCGTCGGATCGTCGCCAACCGTGATCGATCATGGCTTGGATTGATCGCAACCGTCGGATACTCGCCGACCGGGATCGATCATGGCTTGGATCGATCACAACCGTCAGATCATCGTCGATCCGATCGATCACCACGATCCGAGATAGGTCATCGCTGACCGGGATCGATCATGGCTTGGATCGATCGCAACCGTTGGATCGTCGTCGACCAGGATCGATCATGGCTTGGATCGATCGCAACCGTCGAATCATCGCCGACCAGATCGATCATGGCTTCGATCGATCGCAACCGTCGGATCGTTACCGATCCGATCGATCACAACGGTCCGAGATAGGTCATCGCCGACCGGGATCGATCATGGCTTGGATCGATCGCAACCGTTGGATCGTCGCCGACCAGGATCGATCATGGCTTGGATCGATCGCAACCGTCGGATCATCGCCGACCGGGATCGATCATGGCTTTGATCGATCGCAACCATCGGATCGTCGCTGATCCGATTGAACGCGACTGTCCGAGATAGGTCGACGCCGACCGGGATCGATCATCGCTTGGATCGATCACAACTGTCGGATTGTCACCGACCGGGATCGATCATGGCTTGGATCGATCGCAACCATCGGATACTTGCCGACCGGGATCGATCATGGATTGGATCGATCGCAACCGTTGGATTGTCGCCGATCCGATCGATCGCCACGGTCCGAGATAGGTCGTCGCCGACCAGGATCGATCATGGCTTGGATCGATCGCAACCATCGGATCGTCGCCGACCGGGATCGTTCATGGCTTGGATCGATCGCAACCGTCGGATCATCGCCGACCGGGATCGATATTAGCTTCAATCGATCGTAACCGTCGGATCGTCGTCGATCCGATCGATCGCCACGGTCCGAGATCGGTCGTCGCCGACTGGGATCGATCATGGCTTGGATCGATCGCAACCGTCGGATCGTCGCCGACCAGGATCGATCATGGCTTGGATCGATCGCAACCGTCGGATCATCGCCGACCGGGATCGATCATGGCTTCGATCGATCGCAACCATCGGATCGTCGCCGATCCGATCGATCGTGACGGTCCGAGATAGGTCGACGCCGACCAGGATCGATCATGGCTTGGATCAATCGCAACCGTCGGATCGTCACCGACCGGGATCGATCATGGCTTGGATCGATTGCAACCGTTGGATACTCGCCGACCGGGATCGATCATGGCTTGGATCGATCGCAACCGTCGGATCGTCGCCGATCCGATCGATCGCGACGGTCCGAGATAGGTCATTGCCGACCGGGATCGATCATGGCTTAGATCGATCGCAACCGTCGGATCGTCACCGACTAGGATCGATCATGGCTTAGATGATCGCAACCGTCGGATCATCGCCGACCGGGATCGATCATGGCTTCGATCGTTCGCAACAGTCGGATCGTCGCCGATCCGATCGATCGCGACGGTCCGAGATAGGTCAACGCCGACCGTGATTGATCATGGCTTGGATCGATCGCAACCGTCGGATACTCGCCGACCGGGATCGATCATGGCTTGGATCGATCGCAACCGTCGGATCGTCGCCGATCCGATCAATCACGACAGTCCGAGATAGGTCGACGCCGACCGGGATCGATCATGGCTTGGATCGATCACAACCGTGGATCGTTGCCGACCGGGATCGATCATGGCTTGGATCGATCGCAACCATCGGAAACTCGCCGATCGGGATCGATCATGGCTTTGATCGATTGCAACCGTCGGATCGTCGCCGATCCGATCGATCGCCACGGTCTGAGATAGGTCGTCGCCGACCGAGATCGATCATGGCTTGGATCGATCGCAACCATCAGATCATCGCCGACCGGGATCGATCATGGTTTGGATCGATCGCAACCGTCGGATCATCGCGAATCGGGATCGATCATGGCTTGGATCGATCGCAAATGTCGGATACTCGCCGACCAGGATCGATCATGGCTTGGATCGATCGCAACCGTCGGATCGTCGCCGATCCGATCGATCGACACGGTCCAAGATAGGTCATCGCCGACCGGGATCGATCATGGCTTGGATCGATCGCAACCGTCGGATCGTCACCGACTAGGATCGATAATGGCTTGGATCGGTCGCAACCGTCGGATCATCGCCGACCGGGATCGGTCATGACTTCGATCGATCGCAACCGTCGGGTCATCGCCGACCGGGATCAATCATGGCTTTGATCGATCGTAACCGTCGGATCGTCGCCGATCCGATCGATCACCACGGTCCGAGATAGGTCGTCGCCGACCGGGATCGATCATGGCTTGGATCGATCGCAACCGTCGGATCATCGCCGACCGGGATCGATCATGGCTTGGATCGATCGCAACCGTCGGATCATCGCCGATCGGGATCGATCATGGCTTGGATCAATCGCAACCATCGGATCGTCGCCAACCGGTATCGATCATGGCTTGGATCGATCGCAACCGTTGGATCATCGCCGATCCGATCGATCGCCACGGTTCGAGATAGCTCGTCGCCAACCGGGATCGATCGCAACCGTCGGACGTCGCCAACCGAGATCGATAGCAACCGTCCGACGTCGCCGACCAGGATCAATCATGGCTTGGATCGATCGCAACCGTCGGATCATCGCCGATTGGGATCGATCATGGCTTCGATCGATCGCAACCGTCGGATCGTCGCCGATCCGATCGATCGCGACGATCCGAGATTGGTCGACGCCGACCGGGATCGATCATGGCTTGGATCGATCGCAACCGTCGGATCGTCGCCGACCGGGATCGATCATGGCTTGGATCAATCGCAACCGTCGAATACTCACCGACCGGGATCGATCATGGCTTGAATCGATCGCAACTGTCGGATCGTCGCCGATCCGATCGATCGCGACGGTCCGAGATAGGTCGTCGCCGATCGGGATCGATCATGGCTTGGATCGATCGCAACCGTCGGATCATCGTCGACCGGGATTGATCATGGCTTGGATCGATCGCAACCGTCGGATACTCGTCGACCGGGATCGATCATGGCTTCGATCGATCGTAACCGATCCGATCGATCGCCACGATCCGAGATCGGTCGTCGCCGACCGGGATCGATCAAGGCTTGGATCGATCGCAACCGTCGGATCGTCGCTGACCAGGATCGATCATGGCTTGGATCGATCGCAACCGTGGGATCCTTGCCGACCGGGATCGGTCATGGCTTCGGTCGATCGCAACCGTCGGATCGTCGCCGATCCGATCGATCGCGACGGTCCGAGATAGGTCGACGCCGATCGGGATCGATCATGGCTTGGATCGATCGCAACCGTCGGATCGTCTCCGACGGGATCGATCATGGCTTGGATCGATCGCAACCATCGGATCGTCGCCAATCCGATCGATCGCCACGGTTCGAGATAGGTCGTCGCTGACCGGGATCGATCATGGCTTGGATCGATCGCAACCGTCGGATGTCGCCAACCGGGATCGATCATGGCTTGGATTGATCGCAACGTTGGATACTTGCCGACCGGGATCGATCATGGCTTTGATCGATCGCAACCGTCGGATCGTCGCCGATCCGATCGATCGCCACGGTCCGAGATAGGTCGTCGCTGACCGGGATCGATCATGGCTTGGATCGATCGCAACCGTCGGATCGTCGCTGACCATGATCAATAATGGCTTGGATCGATCGCAACGTCGAATCATCACCGATCGGGATTGATCATGCTTCGATCGATCGCAATCGTCGGATCGTCACCGATCCGATCGATCGCGACAGTCCAAGATAGGTCGATGCCGACCGGGATTGATCATGGCTTGGATCGATCGCAACCGTAGGATCATCGCCGATCCGATCGATCGCGACGGTCTGAGATAGGTCATCGCCGATCGGGATCGACCATGGCTTGGATCGATCGCAACCGTCGGATCGTCGCCGACCAAGATCGATGATGGCTTGGATCGATCGTAACGTCGGATCATCGCCCGACCGGGATCAATCATGGCTTCGATCGATCGCAACCGTCGGATCGTCGCCGATCCGATTGATCGCGACGGTCCGAGATAGGTCGACGCCGACCGGGATCGATTATGGCTTGGATCGATCGCAAAACGTTGGATCGTCGCCGACCGGGATCGATCATGGCTTGGATCCATCGTAACGAACGGATACTCGCCGATCGGGATCGATCATGGATTGGATCGATCGTAACCATCGGATCGTCGCCGATCCGATCGATCGCCACGGTCCGAGATAGGTCGTCGCCGATCAGGATCGATCATGCTTGGATCGATCGCAACCGTCGGATCATCGCTGACCGGGATCGATCATGGCTTCGATCGATCGTAACCGTCGATCGTTGCCGATCCGATCGATCGCCACGGTCCGAGATCGATCGTCGCCGATCGGGATCGATCATGGCTTGGATCGATCGCAACCGTCGTATCATCGCCGACCAGGATCGATCATGGCTTGGATCGATCGCAACCGTCGGATCCTCGCCGACCGGGATCGATCATGGCTTCGATCGATCGCAACCATCGGATCGTTGCTGATCCGATCGATCGCGACGGTCCGAGATAGGTCGACGCCGACCGGGATCGATCATGGCTTGGATCGATCGCACCGTCGGATCGTCGCCGACCGGGATCGATCATGGCTTGGATCGATCGCAACCATCGGATCGTCGCCGATCCGATCGATCGCCGCGGTCTGAGATAGGTCGTCGCTGACCGGGATCGATCATGGCTTGGATCGATCGCAACCGTCGGATCATCGCCAACCGGGATCGATCATAACTTGGATTGATCACAACCGTCGGATACTTTCCGACCGGTATCGATCATTGCTTTGATCGATCGCAACCGTTGGATCGTCGCCGATCCGATCGATCGCCACGGTCCGAGATAGGTCATCGCCGACCGGGATCATCATGGCTTGGATCGATCGCAACCATCGGAGTCGCTGACCAGGATCGATCATGGCTTGGATCGATCGCAACCATCGAATCATCGCCGATCGGGATTGATCATGGCTTCCATCGATCGCAATCGTCGGATCGTCGCCGACCGGGATCGATCATGGCTTGGATCGATCGTAACCGTCGGATACTCGCCGACTGGGATCGATCATGGATTGGATCGATCGCAACCATCGGATCGTTGCCGATCGATCGATCGTCACGGTCCGAGAAAGGTCGTTGCCGACCAGGATCGATCATGGCTTGGATCGATCGCAACCGTCGGATCGTCGCGACCGGATCGATCATGGCTTGGATCAATCGCAACCGTCGGATCATCGCCGACCGGGATCGTCATGGCTTCGATCGATCGTAACCGTCGGATCGTCGCCGATCCGATCGATCGCCACGGTCCGAGATCGATCGTCGCTGACCGGGATCGATCATGGCTTGGATCGATCGCAACCATCGGATCGTCGCCGACCAGGATCGATCATGGCTTGGATCGATTGCAACCGTCGGATCATCGCCGATCGGGATCGATCATGGCTTCGATCGATCGCAACCATCGGATCGTCGCTGATCCGATCGATCGTGACGGTCCGAGATAGGTCGACGCCGACCGGGATCGCTCATGGCTTGGATCGATCGCAACCGTCGGATCGTCGCCGACCGGGATCGATCATGGCTTGGATCGATCGCAACCGTCGGATACTCGCCGACCGGGATTGATCATGGCTTGGATCGATCGCAACAGTCGGATCGTCGCCGATCCGATCGATCGCGACGATCCAAGATAGGTCATCGCCGACCGGATCGATCATGGCTTGGATCGATCGCAACCGTTGGATCATCGCCGACCAGGATCGATCATAGCTTGGATTGATCGCAACCGTCGGATACTTGCCGATCGGGATCGATCATGGCTTTGATCGATCGCAACCGTCGAATCGC
>UESW01001590.1:347099-360512 GCA_900491605.1 Calamus simplicifolius | reverse complement strand
GAGGCCGCCGTCCAACAAGAAGAAAGTGCAACGGCTAATGGGGAGGATAGCGGCTCTGAGTTGTTTCCTCTCCAGATCGGTGGAGAGGTGTTTGCTTTCTTCAAGGCCCTACGGAAGGTGAATGGTTTTGCATGGACGAACGACTGCCAGGAAGCTTTCGACGGCTTAAAGGCGTTCCTGTCCTCCCCACCGCTCCTCTCCAAGCCGGGAGACGGGGAGAGTCTTTTCCTTTACTTAGCCACCTCCTCTGAAGCCGTCAGCTCAGTCCTGGTGCGCCTTGATGCTGACGGAACCCAAAGGCTAGTCTACTACATGAGCAAGGTCCTGCACGATGCCGAGGTCAGGTATTTCAAAACGGAAAAAGTCATTTTGCCTTGATAGTTTCTGCCCGGCGTCTTCGCCCGTATTTCCAAGCCCATCCTATCGTGGTGCTCACGGACCAACCTTCTGAGCCATCCTGGCCCGTCCGGATACTTTGGGTCGACTCGCCAAATGGGCCATCAAGTTGGGGAAATTCGACATCTCTTTCCAAGCACGACCGGCCTTGAAGTCCCAAGTCCTGGCCGACTTCTTGGTTGAGTGCACTTGGGCGGAAGAAGATCTCAAGGAAGTCCCTGGGGAGCAGCCCAGGCTCGAGCCGAGCGGTGATGGAGAGACCTGGATCCTCCATGTGGACGGCGCATCGAATTCTCAAGGGAGTGGCGCCGGTCTCATTCTTGCCGGGCCGGGAGGAGAAAGAACCGAGTGCGCCCTGAGATTCCTTTTTGAAGCCACCAACAACCAAGCGGAGTACGGCCCTGCTGGCCGGGTTAAGATTAGCCCAGGAGGTTGGAGCAAAGCACCTCAGAGCCTACACTGACTCGCAACTCGTCTCCAGGCAAATCAACGGAGAGTATGAGGCACGCGACCCCGTTATGGCGCAATTCTGAAAAAGGTTCAACTCTTAACCTCCTCACTGCCTTACTTCAGCATCAGTTACATCCCCCGAAGCGAAAACGCAAAGGCCGACGTCCTCTCTCGACTGGCTACCTCCGCCAACAGCTTGACAAGGGACGCCTACATCGAATATCTAGAAAGGCCCAGTACAGAGGGCAGGGAGGAAGTCCTTCCGCTCACCCCAGAACCTACGTGGATGGACGCCTATGTCCGCTATCTCACCGACGGCACCCTCCTTGACGACCATAACGAAGCCAGATTGCTCAAGTGGAGGGCCTCCAAGTTCATCCTTCTCGACGAGCGCCTATACAGAAGGTCATTCTCCTATCCGTTGCTTAAGTGCGTAGGCCCCGCCGATGCCGACTACATCCTCAGAGAAATCCACGAGGGCATTTGCAGAAATCATCTGGGAGGTAGATCCTTAGCCCAGAAGGCTCTCCGTCAGGGGTACTTCTAGCTCACTATGAAGGAGGACGCGGCCAAGCTAGTTCAAAGGTGTGACGGCTACCAGCGCCACGCGCACATCCAACGTCAGCCGCCCGCCCCGCTGAGCCCACTCTCGGCTCCGTGGCCCTTCGCCCAGTGGGGAATGGACATCCTTGTACCGTTCTCCCCAGCTTCAGGGCAGCGGAGATTCTTGTTGGTCGCCATCGACTATTTCACCAAGTGGGTTGAGGTCGAGGCATTGGCCAAAATCACGGAGAGCAAAGTTAAGGCTTTCTTCTGGAAGTCGATCATATGCCACTTTGGCTTGCCTCACACCCTCGTCACGGACAACGGTCGCCAGTTCAACAACGAGGCATTCAAAACCTTCTGCGAGGAGCTAGGCATTCGCCACCGATTCACCTCCGTCGGCCACCCCCAGACCAACGGGGAGGCTGAGGTCATGAACCGCACCATCCTCAGAGGGCTCAGGACTCGCCTAGACGGCTTCAAAGGATGCTGGGTAGAAGAGCTCCCCAGCGTGATATGGGCTTACCACACAACGCCCAGAGCCCCGATGGGCAAAACTCCTTTCAGCCTCTCCTTCGGATCCAAGGCCATCATCCCTGTCGAGATCGGATTGCCCAGTCCACGTGTGGAGTCCTTCAGTGAGGAGGGCAACTCCGCACTGATCCGGGCCAACCTAGACTTCATCGACGAGGCGCATGACAGAGCGAGACTGCGCATGGCGACCTTTCGCCAGTGAGCAACCAAGTACTACAACGCCCGAGTTCATCCCAAGGTTTTTCATCGCGAGACTTGGTGCTACAAAGGCCGAGGTATCAAAGCCTACCGAGGGGGCAAGCTATCCCCCAACTAGGAAGGTCCCTACCACATCGCCGAGGCATTCCACCAGGGGGGGGCATACAAACTAGAAGAGCTTGATGGGAAGCCCATTCCACGTACCTGGAATGCGGACAACCTCCACCGATATTATCAATGATGTACTCCCAGAGGCATAAGTAATAAAGAAAAAGGTCCTTTTTGGCGACACAGTTTGTCCTCCCTTGCGCCAAGTCTCTCAAAAGGAGCTCACTGGCATCGCAGCCCACGGGACACCACTCGGCCCCAGCACGGCGGTGCCCCCGAGTTGGTTAAGTCCCTAAAGGCTCGTACCCGGCTTAGTCGCCACCTGGGCGGCACACAAACCCCTAGGCTGGTTCAAAAGGAGCTCACTAGCATTGCGGCCCACGGGACACCACTCAGCCCCGGCACGGCGGTGCCCCCGAGTTGGTTAAGTCCCTAAAGGCTCCGTATCTGGCTAGTCACCACCTGGGTGGCACACAAACCCCCAGGCTGGTTCAAAAGGAGCTCACTGACATTGCGGCCCATGGGACACCACTCGGCCCCGGCACGACGGTGCCCCCGAGTTGGTTAAGTCCCTAAAGGCTCCATACCCGGTTGAGTCACCACCTGGGCGGCACACAAACCCCCAGGCTGGTTCAAAAGGAGCTCACTGGCATCGCGGCCCATGGGACACCACTCGGCCCCGGCACGATGGTGCCCCCGAGTTGGTTAAGTCCCTAAAGGCTTCGTACCCGGTTGAGTCGCCACTTGGACGAAACACAAACCCCCAGGTTGGTTCGAAAGGAGCTCACTGGCATCGCGGTCCATGGGACACTACTCGGCCCCAGCACGGCGGTACTCCAAGTCGGTTAAGACCCTAAAGGCTTTGTACCCGGCTGAGTCACCCCTCGCAGCGGTTCCACACTCCCAAGGTGGTGCAAAAGGAACCTGACGACGCCCAGCTCTCAGGTCACCCTCCGGGGTTCACTCCCGGACCCCGCGTTGGGAAAGGATTACTGGCCGTCCTCAGCTAGCCAAAGAAGGCACGCGGACGTCCATCCAAGGTAGCGCAAGGTGCCAAGGTAAAAGTTCTACACTCCTTTCGCTTAGCCGATGCGGGGCACGCAAGCTCAAGGAGTGTGGGGGGCATTTGATGGGGCCAGTTGACCCCATGAAAAATAAAATTTTTTGGACGGCCCCAAAGGCCGTCCAACTCCAGCGTCGGCCTCCAGCGCCAGCCTCCAACGCTGGCCAAAGACCGACAGACTCCAACGCTGGCCAAAGGCCGACAGACTCCAGTGCCAGCCGTCAGCGTCGGCTCCAGTGTCGGCCCCCCAGCGCCAGCCTCCAGCACTGGCCAAAGGCCGACAAACTCCAGCGCCAGCCGTCAGCGTCGGCCGCCAGCGTCGTCTCCAGCGCGGCCTCCAAGGCCGGCACATCAAAGACCGACACCTGCCAATACCGGCCTCCCCAAGCTAGGTGGCCCCGGTTTCTAGCCGGCCCCGACCTCTCCAAGCCAGGCGGCCCCGGCACATTCCTAGCCGGCCCCAGCATCTCCAAGCCAGGCGGCCCCGGCACATTCCCAGCCGGCCATGGCATGTCCAAGCTAGCCGGCCCCGGCACATTCCCAGCCGGCCACGGCGTGTCCAAGCTAGCCGGCCACGGCACCACCAAGGCGGCCCCTACTTCTCCAAGCAAGTCGACCCCGGCACCGCCCAGGCGGCCCCTACTTCTCCAAGCAAGTCGGCCCCGACACCTGCCAAGACCGACCTCCCCAAGCTAGGCGGCCCCGGTTCCTAGCCGGCCCCGGCCTCTCCAAGCTAGCCGGCCCCTACACATTCCCAGCCGGCCACACGTGTCCAAGCTAGCCGGCCCTGGCACCACCCAGGTGGCCCCTACTTCTCCAAGCAAGTCGGCACCAGCACCGCCCAGGCGGCCCCTACTTCTCCAAGCAAGTCGGCCCCGACACTTCCTCCACGTCACCAGTCCTGCCGAATCGGCCAAGGCCATCCCCGGCCGGCCCGACTCGGCCGCGGCTTCTCCAGTCCCACCGAGTCGGCCAAGGCCATCCCTGGCCGGCCCGACTCGGCCCCAGCGTCCCCTGTCCCGCTGAGTCGGCCAAGGCCATCCCCGGCCGGCCGACTCGGTCCCAGCGTCTCGGTCCCACCGAGTGTCCAAGGCCATCCCTGGTCGGCCCGACTCAGCCCCGGCATTCCCTGTCCCTCCGAGTCGGCCAAGGCCATCCCCGGCCGGCTCGACTTGGCCCCGGCGTCTCCGGTCCCTCCGAGTTGGCCAAGGCCATCCCCAGCTGGCCTGACTCAGCCCGTCGTCTCCAAGTCCGTCGATTCGGGCCGCCCCGGCACTGCCTTGCCGGCTGGACTGGCCCCGGCCATCTCAGGTCGGCCCAGCTTGGCCCTAACAAGATGGGACCCCCGGTTCCTGCCAGATCAGCTCCAGTGGTTCAAAAAACCACCTCTCTAATGCGCGCCACCCGACAACGTTAGATGTGCGCCGCCCAACAGCCCAGCTGCTGATAGGACGTAACCCACCAACCAACCCAAATTCACGCAATGGCTCAGCAGACCTTCTGACTTCACAAAAACCCACGTGATGGTGCCAGCGTCAACCCCTATAAAAGGGTGAATTACGTCAAAAACCAGGTAACGCATTTTTTACGCACTCGATGCCCTAACTCTCAAAGGAACTACCCGATCCTTCTGAGACCTCTCCTCCTCAAGAGCTCTCTCGAGCTCCTTCCCTACTGTGACCTCTGTCACTAACTTGGGCGTCGGAGGGTCCCACCGGAGAACCCTCTCCGGTCTTGGGACTTCTTTGCAGGCAACCCGATGAAGAAGAAGAGCCTCCGTTCCCGATGTCCAGGAGGGGTGATCGAGCATCATCAATATGTATTCATTAAGTGCGATCAATATTTTCTTACAATTGGCCCTTAATCCAATAGGCAAGTCATATCTCTATAAAGGAGTTTCCTTTTTTATTTGAATAGGCCTAGTACCTCACATCTTCTAAACTACACTGACTAAGTTGAATATATTCTTTTTATACATATCTTTGTTTGTATCTTTAGTATAGGTAGAGTACCATGGTTACAATATAAATACTCCTAATATGACTCCAATGTTATTTTGGATATATATTTATACATATATGTATATATACGTGTGCACATACATGAGCTATGAACTAATAAACCATCAATTATCACTACAAGAAAATAATGAAATAGCGACGCAAAGATGCGTCGCTAAAATTGCGACTACATTGCGATGCCTCCGCGTCAAAAAAATATTGCGATGCAACTAGCGACGCATTAGCGACTCAATAAACCATAAAATTAAAAAAAATAATTTTTAAATTTAGCGACGTAAAAATGCATCGCAATATTTATAAAATATGTTTTTTTTAAATATTATTAAAGTAATAAAATATTGCGATGCAGCTAAGTACATCGTAATGTTTTTAAAAAAATTAATTATGTTAAATAGCGACGCATTAGCCACGCAATAAATATAAAATGAGAAAAAATATATTTAATATAGCGACACAAAAATTACATCATAAATATTAATAAAAAAATTAATTTTTATAAAATATAATTATGAAATAAAAATATTGTGACGCAACTCAGTGCGTCGCAATATATTTGAAAAACATAATAATTTTAAATAGTGACGCATTAGCGACGCAATAGACCAGAAAATTGTAAAAATTAATTTTAATTTAGCGATGCACTAATTGCATCACAATTATTTTAAATGAAATTAATTTTTATAAATATTAATATGAAAAAAATATTGCGATGCAAAACAGTGCATCACAATGTTTTTAAAAAACTTAATTATTTTAAATAGCGACGCATTAGCGATGCAATAAACCAAAGAAATATAAAAATTATTTTTAAATTTAGCGACGCAATAATTGCGTCGCAATTAATTTAAATAAATTTTTTTAAGAAAATAGTATTATAAAATAAAAATATTGCGATGCAATCCAGTGCATCGCAATGTTTTGTTAAAAATAAATATGTTAATTAGCGACGTAATAGCGATGCAATAAAATAGTAAAGTAATAAAAAAATTTATTTAATGACGCAAATTAATGCGTCGCAATATTTTAAAAGAAATTCATAATGCCAAATTAGCGAGGCATTAGCGATGCAATAAATTAGAAAATATAATTAAAAATTAATAATGTCCGAGATCGGTCGTCATCGACCGTGATCGATCATGGCTTCGATCGATCGCAACCGTCGGGTCGTCGCCGATCGAATCGATCGCGACGGTCCGAGATCGGTCGTCACCAATCGGGATCGATCATGGCTTGGATCGATGGCAACCGTTGGATCATCGCCGATCGAGATCGATCATGGCTTCGATCGATCGCAACCGTCATATCGTCATCGATCCGATCGATCGCGACAGTCCGAGATCGGTAGTCCGACCGGGATCGATCATGGCTTCGATCGATTGCAACCCTCGATTGTCACGATCTGATCGATCACGACGGTCCGAGATCGGTCGTCGCCGATCAAGATCGATCATGGCTTGGATCGATCGCAACCGTCGGATCATCGCCGACCGGGATCGATCATGGCTTTGATCGATCGCAACCGTTGGATCGTCGCCGATCCGATCGATCGCCTTGGTCCGAGAGAGGTCATCACCGACTAGGATCGATCATGGCTTGGATCGATCACAACCATCGGATCGTCGCCGACCGGGATCGATCATGGCTTGGATCGATCGCAATCGTCGGATCATCGCCGACCGGGATCGATCATGGCTTCGATCGATCACAACCATCGAATCGTCACCAATCCGATCGATCGCCATGATCCGAGAGAGGTCATCGCCGACCGGGATCGATCATGGCTTGGATCGATTGCAACCGTCAGATCGTCGCCGACTGGGATCGATCATGGCTTGGATCGATCGCAACCGTCAGATCATCGCCGATCGGGATCGATCATGGCTTCGATCGATCGCAACCGTCGGATCGTCGCCAATCCGATCGATCGCCACGGTCCGAGAGAGGTCGTCGCCAACCGAGATCGATCATGGCTTGGATCGATCGCAACCGTCGGATCATCGCCGACCGCGATTGATCATGGATTGGATCGATCGCAACCATCGGATCCTCGCCGACCGGGATCGATCATGGCTTGGATCGATCCCAACCGTCAGATCATCGCCAATCCAATCGATCGCAATGGTCCGAGATAGGTCGTCGCTGACCGGGATCGATCATGGCTTAGATCGATCGCAACCGTTGGATCATCGCCAACCAGGATCGATCATGGCTTGGATCGATCGCAACCGTCAGATCATCGCCGACCAGGATCGGTCATGGCTTCGATCAATCGCAACTGTCGGATCATCGCCGATCGGGATCGATCAGGGCTTCGATCGATCGTAACCATCGGATCATCGCCGATCCGATCGATCACCACGGTCCGAGATAGGTCATCATCGACTGGGATCGATCATGGCTTGGATCGATCGCAACCGTCGGATCGTCGCCGACCAGGATCGATCATGGCTTGGATCGATAGCAACCGTCGGATCATCGCCGATCAGGATCGATCATGGCTTGGATCGATCGCAACCATCGGATCGTCGCCAATCTGATCGATCGCGACGGTCCGAGATAGGTCATCGCCGATCGGGATCGATCATGGCTTGGATCGATCGCAACCATCGGATCATCGCCGACCAGGATCGATCATGGCTTAGATCAATTGCAACCGTCGGATACACGCCGACCGAGATCGATCATGGCTTGGATCGATCGCAACCGTCGGATCATCGCCGATCCGATCGATCGCGATAGTCTAAGATCGGTAGTCATCGACCGGGATCGATCATGGCTTCGATCAATCGCAACCCTCGATCGTCACCGATCCGATGATCGCGACGGTCTGAGATCGGTCATCGCCGATCAGGATCGATCATGGCTTGGATCGATCGCAACCGTCGGATCATCGCCGACCGGGATCGATCATGGCTTCGATCGATCGCAACCGTCAGATCATCGCCGATCCGATCGATCGCCACGGTCCGAGAGAGGTCATCGCCGACCGGGATCGATCATGGCTTGGATCGATCGCAACCGTCGGATCATCGCCGACCGGGATCGATCATGGCTTGGATCGATCGCGACCGTCGGATCATCGCCGACCGGGATCGATCATGGCTTGTTCGATCACAACCATCGGATCGTCGCCGATCCGATCGATCACCATGGTCCGAGAGAGGTCGTCGCCGATCGGGATCGATCATGGCTTGGATCGATCGCAACCGTCGGATCATCGCCGACCGGGATCGATCATTGCTTCGATCGATCGCAACCGTCGGATCGTCGCTGATCCGATCGATCGCCACGGTCCGAGAGAGGTCGTCACTGACTGGGATCAATCATGGCTTGGATCGATCGCAACCGTTGGATCATCGCCAACCGGGATCGATCATGGCTTGGATCGATTGCAACCATTGGATCCTTGCCGACCGGGATCGATCATGGCTTGGATCGATCGCAACCGTCGGATCATCGCCGATCTGATCGATCGCCACGGTTCGAGATAGGTCGTCGCCATCCGGATCGATCATGGCTTAGATCGATCGCAACCATCGGATCGTCGCCGACCAGGATCGATCATGGCTTGGATTGATCGCAACCGTCAGATCATCGCCGACCGGGATCGGTCATGGCTTCGATCGATCGCAACCGTCGGATCATCGCCGATCGGGATCGATCATGGCTTCGATCGATCGTAACCGTCGGATCGTCGCCGATCCGATCGATCACCATGGTCCAAGATAGGTCATCACCGATCGGGATCGATCATGGCTTGGATCAATCGCAACCGTCGGATCGTCGCCGACCGGGATCGATCATGGCTTGGATCGATCACAACCGTCGGATCCTCACCGACCGGGATCGATCATGGCTTGGATCGATCGCAACCATCGGATCATCGCCGATCCGATCGATCGCCACGGTCCGAGATAGGTCATCGCCGACCGGGATCGATCATGGCTTGGATCGATCGCAACCGTCGGATCATCGCCGATTGGGATCGATCATGGCTTGGATCGATCGCAACCGTCGGATCATCGCCGATCCGATCGATTGCGACGGTTCGAGATAGGTCGTCGCCGACTGGGATCGATCATGGCTTGGATCGATCGCAACCATCGGATCGTCGCCGACCGGGATCGATCATGGCTTGGATCGATCGCAACCGTCGGATACTCACCGACCAGGATCGATCATGGCTTGGATCGATCGCAATCGTCGGATCGTCGCCGATTCGATCGATCGCGATGGTCCGAGATAGGTCAACGCCGATCGGGATCGATCATGGCTTGGATCGATCGCAACCGTCGGATCATCGCCGATCGAGATCGATCATGGCTTGAATCGATCGCAACCGTTGGATCGTCGCTGATCCGATCGATCGCGACGGTCCGAGATAGGTCATCGCCGACCGGGATCGATCATGGCTTGGATCGATCGCAACCGTCGGATCATCGCCGACCGGATCGATCATGGCTTGGATCGATCACAACCGTCGGATCCTCACCGATCGGGATCGATCATGGCTTGGATTGATCGCAACCGTCGGATCGTCGCCGATCCGATCGATCGCCACGGTCCGAGATAGGTCGTTGCCGACTGGGATCGATCATGGCTTGGATCGATCGCAACCGTCGGATCGTCGCCGACCGGGATCGATCATGGCTTGGATCGATCACAACTGTCGGATCATCGCCGATCCGATCGATTGCGATGGTCCGAGATAGGTCATCGCTGACCGGGATCGATCATGGCTTGGATCGATCATAACCATCGGATCGTCGCCTACAGGTGTCAGAATAAAGCCTACAGAGATGTTGAAACTATTAAGGTGCATTTGTGTAAGAAGGGGTTTGTTCCTGATTACTATGTTTGGTACTGTCATGGTGAACCAGAGGATATTCCAGCAGCTGTTATAGGCCAACAAGAGTCAATTCCCGTAGATGAACCATTTGTGAATTTAAACACATATGAATAAATGGTGATGAATGCATCGGGTAATGAATTCAATCAGAATACATTTATGGAAGAACCAAATCCAGATGCACAGCAATTTTATGATATGTTGCGTGCTGCAAATCAAGAATTGTATCCTGGTTGTGAGGGTCATTCCCAGTTGTCTACAGCTGCTCGAATGTTGAATATTAAGGCAGAACATCGATTATCAGAAAAGGCGTTCAATTCTGTAGCTGGGTTAATCAAAGAAATTTTGCCAAATGATAATGTTGTAGCAGACAGTTTTTACGCAACAAAGAAGTTGTTGCGTGGGCTTGGGCTCCCAGTAAATAAGATCGATTGTTGCTTGAACAATTGTATGATATTTTGGGGTGAAGACTCAGAGCTGAGATGGTGTAAGATTTGTGGGCAATCGAGGTACAAAAATAGCGAAGGAGGAGCCAGTACAAGTAGGAGGAAAAGTGTGCCTTACAAGAGGATGCATTACTTTCCTCTTACCCCACGCCTGCAGAGATTATACAGATCTGAGGCAACAGCTGCTGATATGAGATGGCATGCCGAACATGAATCTAAAGAGGATGAAATGCGGCATCCATCAGATTCAAAGGCTTGGAAGCATTTCAATGAAAATCATCCTGATTTCGCTGAAGATATAAGGAATGTGAGATTAGGTCTTTGTACCGATGGCTTCCAACCATTTGGTCAAGCGGGGCAACAGTATTCATGTTGGCCTGTGATACTGACTGTATATAACCTTCCTCCATGGAAGTGCATGAAAGATACTGCAATGTTTTTAACCGTTTTGGTTCCAGGACCATCAAATCCAAAGGAAAAGATTGATGTCTTTCTGCAACCGTTGGTGGCCGAATTGAAAATGTTGTGGGAAACAGGAGTCGTAGCCTACGACATTTCTATGAAACAGAATTTCATCATGAGAGCTGCTTTGATGTGGACAATAAGTGATTTCCCGGCATATGCAATGTTGTCTGGTTGGAGCACTGCTGGACGTCTGGCATGCCCTCATTGCATGTATGATTCGGATGCATTTACATTGCAGAAGAGTGGTAAGCAGTCATGGTTTGATAACCATAGGAAGTTCTTGCCCCCAAATCATCCTTACAGGCGTAACTTGATCGCCTTCCGGAAGAACAAAGCAGTCACAAAATTTGCCGAACCGGTTAGGTCCGGCACGGATATATTTGATACTATAGAGCATTTGGGGTTGATGTATGCATGGGAACCGGATGCAGATAGAATAAATGGCCGTATATGTAAAGAACATAACTGGAAGAAGCGAAGTATATTTTGGGATTTGCCTTATTGGAGCACAAATCTCATCCGGCACAACTTGGATGTTATGCATATCGAGAAAAATTTCTTTGATAACATATTTAACACGGTGCTAAACATCCCGGGAAAAACAAAAGATACTGCAAAGTCAAGAGAAGAACTTAATCAGTACTGCAGAAGAGGTGATTTGAGAAGGAGTGCCGACGGGACCTATCCTAAAGCCTGTTACACTCTTGACAGAAATTCACGAGAAGTTTTATGTAACTGGCTTAGAGGGTTAAAATTTCCAGATGGTTATGCCTCAAATATCGGTAGGTGTGTGGACATGCATAAGCTCAAGTTGTTCGGCATGAAGAGTCACGACTGCCATGTTTTCATGCAACGGTTATTACCTATAGCTTTTCGTGAGTTGCTTCCGCAACATGTCTGGAAGGCAATTACGGAGCTCAGCTTGTTCTTCAAGGAGTTATCTGCCGCAGTCATTACTTCTGCATCCATGGCAAGGCTTGAGGAGGAAATTCCAATTATTTTATGCAAGCTGAGCGAATATTTCCTCCCAGTTTTTTTGACTCAATGGAGCATTTACCGGTTCACTTGCCATACGAAGCGAGCATAGCTGGTCCCGTGCAGTATCGCTGGATGTATCCTTTCGAGAGGTAAATATATACATCATTAAGATATGTTGACATTTCAAATATTATTTCATTGCAAGAAAATTGGTTAATTTTTTGTTTCAACTTTACATATAGGTATCTTAAGAAGTTAAAAAATAATGTGCGTAATAAGGCAAGGGTTGAAGGTTCTATATGCAATGCACACTTGGTCGAAGAAGTTTCAGCTTTTGCCTCGCATTACTTTGAGGGTCACGTCCACACGAGGAGCCGAAATCTTGGTCGTAACGATGACGTATGTGTGGACGAAGGAGAACCTAATGACGGTAGAATATCAATTTTTAAAGGTATCGGCCGTTCATTTGGGGGCAGAAGTCAAGAAATCTTAGCGATATGGAGTATAATGCAGCACATTATTACATCCTAATGAACTGTAGAGAAGTCGATCCATATATTGAGTAAGTGTATACTTCAATGCTTAATTGGAAATTCTAATTTAAATTACAATATACCATAATATTAATTGCTAACATCAGTTTTAATCCTTATCATCCCATAAGGATGTATTGTGATAGACAACGACAGATGAATCCCGACATCAGTCAAGTTGCAATTGGGCAGAAGTTAGAAACGGAGTTTGCTTACTGGTTTTATGAATTTGTGAGTAGTATCACTCAATCAATTTCAATAATGGCTTTTATTTTTTGAATTGGTTGTGAATAGCTTATTAATTTATAGGTAAACGGTCCATGGTCCACAACCGACAATATTTTCATTAAATGTCTATCGCAATGGCCATTGAAGACCGTAACAACCTCTACTGGCTATTTTGTTAATGGGTACAAATTTCAGATTGAACGATTAGCAGCTTCAAGAGGCACGCAGAACTGGGGCGTGTGTGTTAAAGGAGAAAGTGTTGGAGCAAATATGCAGGATTATTATGGAAAGTTAGTAGAGGTGGTTGAAGTTGAATATCCCGGTTGGCCTATGAAACGAACCGTATTGTTTCGTTGTGATTGGTTCGATCCGACAGTTCCTGTGGGCAAAAGGGTTCATAACGACTACAATTTGGTTGAAGTGAACCATCGACGAAGATTGCAGAAATATGACCCATTCATCCTTGCATCCCAAGCTCAGCAAGTGTTTTACTGCGGATATCCAAGTTTGCGCAACGACAAGCGAGATTGGTGGGCTGTTTCTAAAATCGTCCCACGTTCAACAATCGTATTAGAGGAGAGTTCATCAAGTCAATCAGCCG
>UESW01001590.1:78704-335418 GCA_900491605.1 Calamus simplicifolius | reverse complement strand
CATCTTTTGGTTTTCATGAAATTATCGTTGATCGATGCATTTACCGAAAGATTTAGGGAAGTAAGTTTATATTTTTGGTTCTATATGTTGATGATATTTTGCTTGCTGCTAATGATTTAGGTATCTTGTATGAGACTAAAAATTTTCTCTCTAAGAATTTTGAGATGAAAGATATGGAAGAGGCATTTTATGTGATAGGAATTTTCATATTCAGAAAGAGATCACATGGACTGTTAGGGTTGTCTCAGAAAACTTATATCGAGAAAATTCTTGAGAAATTTAATATGAACAACTGTTCAGCAGGAATTGTCCCAATACATAAAGGGGATAAATTTAGTCTTATGCAATATCCAAAGAATGATGTGGAACGTAATCAAATGGAATCTATTCCATATGCTTTAGCTGTGGGTAGCTTGATGTATTTGCAAACTTGCACAAGACTAAATATCAGCTTCGCGGTTAGGATGTTGGGCCGCTATCAGAGTAATCCTGGTATTGATCATTGGAAAGCTGCAAAGAAAGTGATGAGATATCTTCAAGAAACTAAGGATTATATGCTCACATTTAGAAGATCTGATCAGTTGGAAGTGATTGGATATTTAGATTCAAATTTTGCTGGTTGTGTTGATAGTAGAAAGTCAACTTTTGGCTATGTGTTCCTATTGGGAGAAGGAGCAATTTCATGGAAAAGTGCCAAACAATCAATTATTGCCTCATCCACTATGGAAGCATAATTTGTAGCATGTTATGAAGCTACAATTCAAGCATTATGGCTACAGAACTTTATTTCAGGACTTGGGGTTGTCGACACCATTACCAAGCCGCTGCAAATTTATTGTGATAATTCCGCAACAGTTTACTTCTTCAAGAATGACAAATATTTCAGAGGTACTAAACATATGGAATTAAAGTATTTTACTGTCAAGGAGGTCCAGAAACAAAAAGTATGCATTGAACATATTAGAACGGATCTTATGATAGTAGATCCTTTAACTAAAGGTTTACAACCAAAAACATTTAAAGAACATGTACATAGAATGGGTCTTGGTTGTATTGAAGATTAATTATGATGATGTTATGTATTAAAGATTGATTATGATGATATTATGTTGTGCCACTCTTGAGTCATTAATATGAAATGTTTCTGATTTTATTTCTTATTTCTTGTTCCTTATGCTTGTATACACTTACTATTTTAAACAAGAAATTTACTGTATCTTTCAGATAATTAAGTGGACATTAAGTTATTTATATAAATTACGTGACCTAATATGATAAGTTGCTAATACAGTAGTATATGGAAGGGAGTATGCAAATTGGATGTGTATAATCGCCATAACTCTTATTATGTAATTTATTTTGTTAAAGTCAATCATGATGAAAAAATGACATTATGAAATTTAATTTTGCATGCCTAATGTTTACATTATTAAATATTAATGTTATAAACTTTCGGCCCAAGTGGGAGAATGTTAGATTAACCCTTCAATGCAAAAATCTTTCTTTAATGCAAGATTGTTACAAAGGCGAAGAGTCGCTCTTTTCTCAATCGTGCCTCGAAAGGTGAAGGGCCACCCACTTTTCTATGTGTCCAGAAGATGAAGGGTTACCGGTTAATGGTCCGAAAGATTAAGCCATCAGCATTAAGCTGAGGTATTAAGAGAAATTAAAGATATTAATTGGTGTTTGATGGACATACCAATTGATCGTTATATATATAAATAATTGGTCCTCTCTCTGCCTAAAAAAAAGTAAGCAAGAATCCATTGTTCTCTGCTACAGAAAGGAATGAGGCTAAGGGAGAGAAACTAATTATTCTTCAGAAGAGGCTATCTAAAGACATTCTAAGGCTCAAGTCTACATATTATCATGATGAACTCCGCATCCGCATCAGGTAAATAATATTATGATGAATTTCGCATCAGGTAAGTATGTTATTTTATATGTAACAAATTAATTTATTGAAGATCCTTTATTGCTCACAAGTATGACTAAATATTAATACAAAAGTGTGTAAACTATAAAAATGAGTCAAAGTTGATTGGCCCACACTAGCACTTCCACGTAATAACTCTACCAAAGGCGATCCTATTACAGGAATAGCTTCAGGCACACCTGTCACGATTTTTACTACCCAATAACCAATTTGGTCCCGAGGTAAGGAATAACCAGTCAATTTAGTCATACTTGTAAGCAATAAAGGATATTCAATAAATTAATTTGTTGCATATAAAATAACATACTTACCTGACGCAGAATTTATCATAATATTATTTACCTGATGCGGATGTGGAGTTCGTCATAATAATATGTAGACTTGAGCCTTAGAATGTCTTCAGATAGCCTCTTCTGAAGAATAATTAGTTTCTCTCCCTTAGCCTCATTCCTTTATGTAGCAAAGAACGATTGATTCTTGCTTACTTTTTTTTAGGCAGAGAGAGGATCAATTATTTATATATATAACGATCAATTGGTATGTCCATCAAACACCAATTAATGTCTTTAATTTCTCTTAATACCTCAGCTTAATGCTAATGGCTTAATCTTTCGGACCGGTAACCCTTTATCTTTTGGACACGCAGAAAAGTGGATGGCCCTTCACCTTTCGAGGCACGATTGAGAAAAGAGCGACTCTTCGCCTTTGTAACAATCTTGCATTAAAAAAAGGTTTTGCATTGAAGGGTTAATCTAACATTCTCCCACTTGCACCTAATGTTTACATTATTAAATATTAATGTCATAAACTTTCGGTCCAAGTGGAAGAATGTTAGATTAACCCTACAATGCAAAACCTTTCTTTAATGCAAGATTGTTACAAAGGCGAAGAGTCGCTCTTTTCTCAATCGTGCCTCGAAAGGTAAAGGGCCACCCACTTTTTTGCGTGTCCAGAATATGAAGGGTTACCGGTTAATGGTCCGAAAGATTAAGCCATTAGCATTAAGCTGAGGTATTAAGAGAAATTAAAGACATTAATTGGTGTTTGATGGACATACCAATTGATCGTTATATATATAAATAATTGGTCCTCTCTCTGACTAAAAAAAGTAAGCAAGAATCCATCGTTCTCTGTTATAGAAAGGAATGAGGATAAGGGAGAGAAACTAATTATTCTTCAGAAGAGGCTATCTGAAGACATTCTAAGGCTCAAGTCTACATATTATCATGATGAACTCCGCATCCGCATCAGGTAAATAATATTATGATGAATTCCGCATCAGGTAAGTTTATTATTTTATATGTAACAAATTAATTTATTGAAGATCCTTTATTGCTCACAGTTAAGTCAAAGGACATTGAGTTTTTAATTTCTTCTATATTTGATATGGGACCAAGCCTTACCATCCATGAATCAACTCCCATATGAGGATATGTAAGCTTTGGTGATGATAAGGTTCAAATCAATGAGGACTCGGACTACTTCTAGGAGAATTCCATGCTTGTTGACACTATGCACCTAAGATATGGAAGATCAAAGACAATAAGAAACAATACAGCAAATAAGAGCTCCACAAATAAACAATTTTAAGAGAAAACTTAACCATGATGTTGCAGAAGGTGCAGTATATGTTGAAGACGGTACTGTGAAGACATTCTCACCATGTCCACTAGAACTAGATAGTAAGCTGCTCATAACTATAACAAAAAATAGAACTGGATGGTAACCCACGATGAAGTCGATAGCTATGGGTGCGATCACTCCAAGGTTGCCCTTCTTGGGATCCACCGCTGTAGCATAGACTGTGTACACTAGGCCGAAGGTCATGACGATCTCAAACACCAGAGCGTTCCACACGCTCACATCGGTGGACAGCGAGAAGGCTGAAGTTGTCTGCATAACAGCACAAATTTAATATTAGACTATTAGCCATTAAACCCGTCGATCTGATCTTTACGCGAAATGATCTCCTGCTTACCAATCCTCCAGTGGCCAACTTGAGAAGCAAGCAGGCAACGATCGATCCAAGCAACTGTGCAATCCAGTAGAGTATGCCTCTTAGCAGAGTGATATTGCCACCGATAAAGGCGCCAAAGGTGACGGCCGAGTTCACATGGCCGCCAGAAATGTTTGCACCCACCGTCACCGCCACGAACAGCCCAAAGGCATGTGCCAAGGCGGCTGCAACCAGACCGGCAAGCGTCGTCGAGCCATCGTTTGTGAGCTTGTCTGCCAAGAGCAAGAAGAGGATAAAGCATTAGACTTTTTAATGTCACAGGACCAAGAACACCAGCATTCCATGTCTCAAAATGCTCTCCCACGTTCTATAATGCATTAGAAAGGTAAACACAATGTCTTAGCTATCCTGAAGTTATGGTGTTCGAGATCATGATTTGAGCGGTTAGAATTAACTTACTGGGAGTCCAACAGATTCGCTTAGAATGGAAATAGTGTTGCTGCTTTGCCTACTTGAGGAATTAACCTACTTGATCTTTCATGTTGTGAAAAGTCTACTTGAGGACTGAAAATTCCGGTGCATCATAATATTAGTGTAAGAAGAGGAAGCCAAAAATTAAAACAACTTATAATTCAATTTCAACATCCAATTCCAGCCGGAAAAATAGGAATAAAAATTAGACGCTTATTTTGGTTCGGAAGTCACTGATTGATCTCATGAGGTCTGCTGGCACTCCTGCTACCTTGAGCTCCGCTACACCAATTGGGCTGGCATGCTGCAAAGTTCCATATCAGATTCACTTCTAAACTCATGTGTAAAGATGCAGTGAGACTTATGCTCACTTTACTGAAAAGAAAACAGAAGAAATAAAAAGAGACTTCCATCTTAATTACTTTGATAGAATCATGCTACTAAGAATGCAAACCTGGGTTGATAGGTGATAACTCGTATATTTTATGTTGCAAATGACTAGATCATGGCATGTGCAATGTACTTGATGACATGATGCCAATGTACTGCAAGCATGGTATCAGGAGCTTTGCAAGCAATCTCCATATTAAAAAGTAGTAATTCTTGTCATCTAGTGCTCCAATGGTTAATATAATATGGTTAGATGACATATGAACGAAAAAAATCAGTTCTTTTTTTTTTTTTTTTTTTTGGTTACAAACGGGCGATCATATAAATCTAGAATGAGTCAGTCCAGAAGCATCAGAAATTAAAATCTGCTGAAGGAGAATAGGACATGGGTCGCCTGGCTTCCAGTTCCAAGGACCCGCATGTTGAGCAGCAAACGACGCTACCCAGTCCGCCGCTGAGTTAGCCTCTCGATAAGTGTGGCGAATCTGGGCTGAATCAAGCTCCCGCATCATAGCCCAACAGTCCCTCAAAATCGGATTTGAGGAACCATCTATACAACTCTCCTTTGATAGCCAAGAAATGACAGTCATAGAATCCCCCTCAATCATGATCTTGGGAGCATGGAGGATCCTCACAGCAAAAGAGAGCCCTGCCCAAGCAGCACCAAGCTCCGACAGAGGAACAGTAGAGTCCAGGGATCCAAAGCCTCCCGCAGCCAAAAGATCTCTCATCGGGCCCCGAATGATGAAAGCAGATCCAGCAGCTCTGTCGCGGACGCTCCCATCAAAATTAATTTTGACATATCCTGGAGGGGGGGTTCCCAAGAGACGAAAACCGTACGACGGTTCGCTGTCGAGACAGCAGGGGATCCCCAGAGGCCAGAGGAATCAAAATTAACACCATGAGAGGCACGGGCACAGTCCGAAGTCAATGATCTAATCTGCCTCACAATCCTGTGAAAGGAAAAACCCATCGTCGGAGAATATGATTTGATTCCTCGACAGCCATATATAATAAGCAGTCACAGACCAAAGACCACGCTTGCTCATAGGACCACTACGGATGTCCTGAAGGAAAAAAGATCAGTTCTTTTTCAAGAATGAAAACACGGACAAAGTTTTTTCCAAGCTGAACCATCTTCATGCTTGATGCAGAGAAGCTTGCAAACAAACAACTAGAGATGGCTACTGAATGAAATTTCAAACAAACAATCAGTTCTTTTTCAAAAATAGTATCTGCCCTGTACAATCCATCTTCCATTCTAGTAAAAATGAAAGACCATATGCAATCAAATAACAAAAATGTAAAAAATATATTTGCGCTATATTATCAATAATAAGAAATCAAAAAATAATTCAAAGACAGAAAGATTTACCAGATCACCAACACTGTTGTTTTATACATCAAACAAAAATCTTACCAAGTTTAAGATATAGAAGATCTTGATCCATGGAACTCCTGCGCAAACTCCATATGCTCCATGAAGCGCCTCATCTGCTCCTCCATCTGATGTAGACGCTCTGTTTGCGCATTCAATTCAGCGATCTTCCTATCCATCTCTACTTGCTTCTCTTCGAGCTCCTGTTGCTTCTCTGCAAGCTCCTTAACTTGAACTGCAACCTGTGCTGAACATAAGGCCCTGCTGCTCTGAAATGAAGCTGCCCATGAGCCAAGACCATATATACGCCTCTTCTTCTCTCCACCTGCAGCCTCGATGTAAATAGCATCAATGTCAATTGGTAGAGGTTCTGAACCCTCATCCAAAGACTGAGATGCAGATGACACCAACTCCTTCGTGCGATCCTATAATAAAATTAATTATTTAAGTTAGATTAAGACTTTGCGATTTAAAAATTACAAATACAATAAAAATTAATAGAAATAAAAGATAAACATACATTAACTTTTTTCGATCTCGCATCTACAAAGGTTCCATCTTTTCTGGTGTGCACTTTTTTAAATAGCTCCCAACTGTTGGGCCGACATTTTAACTCTTCAGTCTACAACAATAATAAGTTAGTAATTACATGTTTAGATGATTACAAAATGAAAACAAGTACAATTTAAACCATTAAGACAAATACATTGATACTTTACCATTTTTAAAGAATGCTCCACCATAGATCGAGATCCACATGTATGCTTAGTCACACCGGTACTTGGACCGCCTATCTCAGTTAGACGACTTTGTTTAGCTTTATTAGCTTTATCTTTCCAATCTGGACTGCTCGAAAGTTGTTGCCAAGTATCCCAAATTTGTTGAGTCATACAGCCTGGCTTGCCATTTTTAGAATGCCTCCAACTATGAATATGCTTGGTATACTATATTTTAACATTTTTCTACCAACAGCTCTTAATAGCCTCGTCATCTAATGAGTCCCACGTGTACATCTTCTGCAATAATTATAAGTTATAAGTACAACAAAAGTATTAATTATAGAATATAATTTAAAATCTAAATTTATAATTGTAAAATTTTTTAATTTATTTATATAATAATAGATATATTAAATATTACAACCTTAAACTCCTCCCAATAAAATTCTCTAAGAGCTGGTGAGATATGCTTCCCACTATATGTAGTTGCTTCTTGTCTTTCATCAAATTTTGAAGCCATATAAGTTGATATTGCTTGACCTGGAGGAAATGAACTAGCACCGACGGGAACTAACCTGAAAAAAACCAATGGCACAGATAGAAACAGATACTCTAACATGAAAACAACAAAGTCTTACATGCACAACCGATAAATATATAAATAAAATGAAATAGAGAAATTCTTTACTTATTATCTTCAACTCTAATCAATATTCTGCTACTAAGATTTGTGGATGATGTTGCAGAAGGTGCAGTATATGCTGAAGACGATACTGTGAAGACATTCTCACCATGTCCACTAGAACTGATGGTAAGCTGCTCATAGCTATAAGAAAAATAGATGGAGATTATACCAAAAATAACAAGTGAAAATATAATATAATACTAGTAATCATCATTATCAAATATAATAAAATAGATCCATTGATGTCCATCAGTTATCATCATCATCAAATTGTGCATTTGTTGCTTATATAAAACATGAATCTAGTAATCTAGTGGTCATCGTCGTCGTCATCAAATTGAAGGTCTCCATCATTGTCGTTGTCGTCATCTTCTTCTTCTTCTTCACTGTTAGTGTCTTCATCATCGTCGTCATCACTATCGTCATCATCAAATTCTTGTTCTACATCAATGTCTTCATCATCATCATCTTCAATTTGCAAGTTTGGTTCAATAGTTTTCTCGATTTGAGTATCATCAATATCAATAAATGAACCATTCACATCATTTAGAGACCGATGTCTATCATCTGTTTCTGTATTAATTCCATGTTGATCACAGACATCCTCTTGAAATGCCATCACATCAGAAGGCATGCATGCATTTGAGTCCGGCACCTCCACAATTGACCTTGCTTTAATCTTGCAAACAGCTAGCCAATCAGTAGCATTTCTCTTCAAGTAGGATAACTTACAAAATATACTTGTTCCGCTTGCAACAAAAATAAATGGTTCATATCTATTGAATACTCTTCCTCTCTTGACTTCAACAAGTTTGTATTACGGGTGAATTCTCGTACCACGATTTAAGGTTGGATCGAATCATGAGCACTTGAACAGTACAGTTCGCTTGATTGGTAGAGCAGGGTACTCCAACTCCAAAATTTCTTGCAACTGACCATAGTACTCTAGCTCATTTGCACTATGGCTAGAGCATTTAATGCACACTCCACCATTCATTGTTCTACTATTTGAACCATGTTCCTCTGTATGGAACGTAAATCCATTAACATAATAACCTGGAAATGATTTCACCCTATACAATGGTCCTTTTGCAAGGTCTTTGATCATTTGGTTATGGATGCTACATGATTGTAAACGTGCCTATATAATAAATATAAGAAATTAATTAGTTACAAAATATACTATCTATTAAATCAGTATTATATTTTGAAGTATAGTATACTTACATAATTCTCAAACCATAATGCAAACACTGTCTCAAGTTCTGTATCAATTTGTGAAGCTTCAATATTAGGTCGAAGTTGCCTCAACTCTAATTCAAAGATTCTATAATGATAAAATAAATTTAATGTTATTGTTTAAGATCATATTACTTTGCAATATAAAAAAATACAATAAGAATATTAAAGTATAGTGCACTTACTGAATGTATGGTTTAACTTCTGGACAATTCAATAATATGTATGTATGAGCTGCATTATATTCCATATCATTTAAATGTCTAAATTTGCTTTTCCAAATGATCGACCAGCACATTTAAATATGGAAAGCATTTCAAGATGTTCTTCCAAATCAAATCCACAACCATGACTGTTGCGCGGCACTTTTCTATGTCGTGTATATAGAAGGTTAAAAGTAATGTGCACAAAATGATAAAGCTTCTTCAACCAAGTATGCATTACAAATTGAACCTTCAACTTTAGCTTTATTCCTAACATTATTCTTCAACTTTCGAAGGTACCTACAAATAAGAAACGATTTTAACTATCACATTATACTTAAGTTAATATATAAAAAGAACTTAGTTTCTCAACTTACCGCTCAAATGGATACATCCATCTATATTGCACTGGACCAGCAATTCTTGCTTCATAAGCTAAATGAACTGGAAGATGTTCCATGGAATCAAAAAAACTTGGTGAAAATATGCGCTCTAGCTTACATAGCACAATAGGAATCTCCTCTTCCAAACATTTCATGTCAGCCTCTGTTATGACTCTAGCAGTTAAATCCTTAAAAAAATGCTCAACTCTGTCAAAGCTTGCCATACATTTGCAGGCAATAACTCATGAAATGCAATAGGAAGTAGCCTTTGCATAAAAATATGACAATCATGACTTTTCAATCCATACAATTTATTCCCACTCAAATCAACACATCTTGCTAAGTTAGAAACATAACCATCTAGAAATTTTAATTTTTAATCCACTTGTAAAGCTGTTCTTTCCCATCCTTATCCAATGTGTAACAAGCCTTAGGATATTTATATGCATTTTCGTCCCGATGCAACTCTGGACGATTGCAAAATTCCTTCAGATTTTCCCTGGACTTAGCACTGTCCTTGGTTTTTCCTTTAACATTCATCACCGTATTAAAAATATTATCAAAAAAATTTTCTCAATGTGCATAACATCCAGATTGTGCCTAATGAGATTGGTTTTCCAATAAGGTAAATCCCAAAAGATACTTCGTTTCTTCCAACCACATCCACATACTCTTTGAATTGTATTGTTTATCTTTTCTCCACTAGGTTCTGTTACTTTCTTAAACCCAAAGTAATCAATTTCATTTATCAATTCCATACCTGTCCTTATAGGTGGTGCACTTTTTCAAACTGATTGTCCCTTTCTAAACCATTTTTTATTCCTTCTCCATGGATGATCATCTGGTAAGAACTTACGATGATTGTCAAACCATGATGTTTTTCCTCCTTTAGTAAGAGTAAAAGAATCAGAATCTCCCATGCAATAAGGACAAGCAAGCTTTCCTGCAGTACCCCAACCAGACAACATCGAATAAGCAAGAAAATCACTTATTGTCCACATCAAAGCAGCTCGCAACTGAAAATTCTTCTTCGTGGAAACATCATGTTTCTATACCAACATCCCATAATTCTTTCAGCTCAGCAATCAATGGTTGCAAAAAACATCCAACTTGGACATAGGATTGTTCGGCCCAGGAATGATGACAGTCAAAAACATATACTCTTCCTTCATGCACATCCAAGGTGGCAAATTATATGGAGTTAGTATTATAGGCCAAGATGAGTACTATTGACCTATTTGCCCATATGGTTGGAACCCATCAGTGCATAAACCTAACCTCATATTTCGACTTTCATATGCAAAAGATGGATGTGTCTGATTAAAATGCTTCCAAGCAGGAGAGTTTGAACAATGGCACATGACAACACCTTCCTCACTTGATTGCTCAGCATGCCACCTCATATATTTTGCAGTTGCATCAGACGCATACAACCTCTGTAGACGAGGAGCTATAGGGAAGTAGTACCTCTTCTTATATGAAACATGTCTTTTATGTTTGGAAGATCTACGGCTTTGTCCCTTAAAACGAGGACATGAACAAATTTTGCAACAAGTCAAGTGACTATCTTCGCCCCAATATATCATACAATTTTGCTCACAACAATCAATCTTCTGCACTGGCAAACACAAACCTCGAACTAACTTCTTTGTGCTGTAGAAGCTGTCAGTCATTAAATTATCGGTTGGAAGTAATTCTGACATCAACTTACAAATTTCATCATAACACCTTTCAGAGATATGGTGTTCAGCCTTAATATTCAACATTCTAGCCACTGCAGATAACTGAGAATGGCCATAAGGGTTTTCCTTCCACACCTCTTGTTGTGCTGCTTTGAGCATATCAAAAAGATGTTGTGTTGTAGGATTTGGGGTCTCTTCCATTTCAATCGGATTAAAAGAAGGACCACCAACATCATACACCATAGACTGCATTGCATTGACAGTCTCCCTTTCTTCGCAATGTACAAAAGAATCAGCTTGACAAGTACTTTGTTTCATTGCTTGAGGCACATAAGTTTCCCCATGATGATACCAACAATAATAATCTGCCACAAATCCATTAGTTCCAAGATGTACCTTAACTGTATTCTCATATAGATAATTCTTATTCCGATATTTTCGATGATTACAAGGACATTTAATCTTTTCACCATCCATACATTCCGGATGCATTTTTGCAAAATCACAAATTGCTCAATCCCAAATAGAAATTCAGGTCTTATCCATCCATTTTCTAATCTTGCATACATCCACTTCCTATCTGAACTCATGATTTATTGTCATGATATATGAACAAAACCATGTATAGTTTTCCAAAAATTAGCAATTTTCAATAATCATATCAATAATCAATTGCATGTATAAAATGCTAACAATTTGCAAGAGTATCAAATAATCATTTGCATTTACAGGGTCCTAAATAGTTGCACAATTACCCATAGGTACGTTATAGGTAGGGTATTATAACGGCTATCATCTAATAGCCACCTAAATGCCAAAATGCCAACCTCAAAAACGCTTAAGAGGTTTTCTTTAAAGTGAAGTTTTATGTAAACCGCACCTGTGGTAATCTATTTGAACTTGAAAATGGTTTTTGCAATAAGAACCGGAGCTCCAAGGTCCTATTCCAAAGTACCTTTAAAACAAGAATAGGATAAAAGGTTAATGAACAGAAATAGCTTACTGATCTAAGATAGAAGCAATAGGTCTTATATTTGGAATATGAAAATAATCATGAATGAAACTTTACACAAAATAATCAGCTTTATAAGTTTGGACTTTAAAAGAAACAACCTTTTTATTCAATGTGGAAAGTAACAGCTTCTATTAGATAAATATTAAATAATCTAACATTCCTATATTGCAATTTTTGGATCAAATAAACGATAATAAGTCACAGAGTTAAAAGAATACTCTACTTCACTAATGTTTCTAATGATTGCTATTGCTTACCAATAGAAACCTGAACACCAGTTCTTAGGGACTTTAAACATTGGCCATGCTATAAGCTTCCCACCTGGGCTATTCCTGAAAGCAGCAGGCTATGTCAGACTACTGAATATAAAATTTTTCCTTGTTTGGGACTCCATATCTTGACATTTAACTGGTGTTCCACCAAGTTGAATGCTAAGAAAAAAAGGCTATATTAGACTCGATTAGAAGCTATCCCCTGATAATCCACAAGAATCTATAGCTACAAGGAGTCAAGCTACCTTACAAGCCTGACCATGCAGATCAATTTTTAAGTTATAAATTCTTGGGCTCTCATCATGCCCCACTGGTTCAATCCGTCCCTGCTATACATTTTCAATCATTCTCCTTATGGTACATAATGTCAAATGACAACCATGCAGCTGATTTTAAGCGCTTGCGACTTTTTCTTTTTGTATTTTGAAAGCATAGTAGTAAAAAGTAGTTTATTAAGTTGTGGCATTTCTACTATCCTCTGTACATTGACCAATGCTCAATGTATAGGTGAATTTCTTGGACTGACAATGTTTTCTTATCTGTCTTAGTATCTTTGTTCTACATATATGAATGGGTATTTACAACTATTTCCTTGCATTAAATTGCTCTCTAGGATGCCTTGGAGTTTTTTCAACATTTGCTTGATCAAGTTGAGCAGGCCAATGGTACAAAACCTGAGTTTGACCCCTCAAGGAGTTTCAAGTTTATTGTAGAGGAGCGGCTACAGTGTCCATCAGGAAAGGTTGTTTATAATAAAAGGACTGATAACATTATTTCTTTGAATATACCATTACAAATATATGTTTAGTTGCAGATTTGTCTTTTTGATGTATCCTTGGTGGGATGAAAATGTTATGTTTAATGATTTTCTTACGGGAGAACTCTAACTATTCTGTTCTAGTTCACATTGCATTGGTGCTTGTCCTTGCTTGTTATTCTGATATCACTATAGGAGGTTACAAGCTTCTGTAATGTCATCTTTATCTGAGCTTCCTAAATGAGCTCAACTATCCATGTGCAATTTGCTTTCCATGTAATATCTGTTCTTTGTAGATCATAAGTTGTAATGTTCCTTGTGACTTCAGAGTGTTGTTTATCTTGTGAGATCACATGTTGAATGTTTTCGATGTGCTAGAGAAAGAGAGGCAACATATTGTTATGACAATAATTAAGGGTGCTAACTCTAAACATGTGAGCAGTGAAAGTTTATGCTTTTACTAATAAGCTTCTTTAGGGAAAGTAACACAACTAGCAGAACTACTGTAGTTCTAAAGCCTAAAGCTAGCTAGCAAGTATCAAGATCTGCAGTGGCTTCGAGCTTGAATGTATACCCAAAAAAATGTTGTATGTAACAAACATCACATATATACTTGCATTCAAATCCAAAATATGGCTGTAAAAATGTTGTAGGTACATCACAGACAAACTGGCTTTCAAAACCAGAATGAAACCTATTCCAATGAAATGTGAGACGCCACAGAAGTAGTGATTACACCAGTCTCTAACATATAAGGCCTTGGAAGTATCTAATTGTTGGAATGGACTGGTTCCCAATTAACCAACTAGAAATGGTAAAACGTTTCTAAACTCAAAACAATGAAGAAATATAATCAGATGCAATTCAGCAGATGGTGTATAAGCCATGAAATGTCAAGGTCATAAAAGAGTACAGTATAAAATCAAATCCAGTGACTCCGAACCTTTGTTCATGACTACAGTATAAAATCAAACCCTAGTCTCTCAGATCACCACCAGCACTAAAAAAAATAACTGCACGAACAAAGAAATTATTCTTAACATGTCTTAATCTTCAACAGGGTAAATATTAAGCTCTGCACCATGGAGAGTGATCAGAAGTTGTAAGACAAGATCAGAACAGGGTAAATATTGTCTTAATCTTCAATAGTCTCTCAGAACCTTTTATTATTTCTAGCTTAGATGAGTCACTGTAAGACAAGATCAGAAGCTGCAAAGACTAACTTACCGCCGCCTAGGAGGAATCGAGGAGCGCTTGCGGACCGAACTACCATGACCCCTTCATGGAGAAATCCTATTAAACATTAATGTTATCAATATGGCAACTGACAAGAACAAAAGCTAAGAGAGTACATGGCAAACATTACTAACCGTGCAAGTGATCTATGCCTCCTTAGAGAAGAAGAATGTCTTTTAAGAGGAGATGTTGCTCTCCACCGAGGTCACACTCAGCTACAAGGCCGAATCTACTCTGCTAGGGCACTAATCAAAGAAGGATCGGCTGGATCTGCTCCGCCACTGATAAGGATCGGCTGGAGGGGAGAAAAAGAGCTCCGCTAGGGCATCAGAACGCGGGCGACGGGGGGGATCAGAGAAGGAGGATCAGAGAAGGAGCATGGTTAACGGATTAGAGAAGGAGCCTGGATCAGAACGCTCGTGGGGGGTAGGGGGGATCAGAACGCTCGCGGGAGGGGGGCGAGGGATCAGAGGAAACCTAGCATCGAGGGGCGGGTATCAGAACGCTCGCGAGGGGGGGGGGTTCCAGTGGGCGATCAGAATGCAAGAAGGAGATGCGAGATGAGGACCCCCTTTCTCTTTATTTTTAAGGCCACCCAAGACCCTCTCCAAACGCAGCCACGAGGTCTCCTGTCCTTGCGAGATAGATCCTAGCTTTGTCACGGTATATGCTGCTGCTGGAGTCGCATGCAAGAGAGGAGAAAATTAAGAAGTATCGCTTAATTTATAAGTTTCTTCAATATTATAGCCGGACGTACGTGATCTTATTAATTGCAAGCTTGCCTTCTCCTCGTTCAAATCCTGCACCAAGATGAGAAAGGGGGTTAATTAGATAGGCATGAATGACCAAGCCAAGCCAAGCGAAGGCAAGAAATTAATTGGGAACTTAAGCTGCCAGCTAGCTAGTGCATCAAATTAAAGTTTAATTTGGGAGCGAATTGAATGGAGAGCACAATTAATATATACGTACTGAGTGTATTCAACATTGATCTTTGCATTAGAAAAGCGTGAAACAGCTCCGAAATTTGATTTGATGTAAATTGAATAATAGAATCCTCCTGCATTCATTGTTTTAATTATTGTATATAATTTATTATTTTTAAACAATTAAATATTAAAAATTATATAATTTAAAAACTTTTATTTTATGCATTAAATGGTAAAAAAATATAATTATTTTACATCATTTAAATTAGTTATTTTTTAACTAAATTAAAATTTTTAAATAGCATAAATGTTAGTACTCGATAAAAACCGATTTACAAATTTTTCATCATAATTTTTTTAAAAAAATTTAAAAGTATAAATTTAGTGACGAAAGGGCAATTCGTCACTAATTTAGTGACGGATTAGTGACGGAAAACCAATCTGTCACTAAATTAGTGACGTATGACCTTGTCCGTCACTAAATTAGTGACGGATGGGGCAATCCGTCACTAAATTAGTGACGAATTGCTCTTCCGTCACTATTTTTGTGGTGGATTAGTGATGAAAGGGCAATCTGTCACTAAATTAGTGACAGATTAACTTGTCCGTCACTAATTTAGTGCTAGTTTAGTGACAATAAAGTAATCTATCACTAATTTTAATTTTAGTTACTATTTTGTTACTAAACCATCACAATTTAGTGATAAAAATTTTATCACTATTTTACTATTTTCTTTGCTAGAACGCATATGGGAGAACGCGCACGGGCACGTGGGGACACAGCTTTTTTCATTACAATTTTTTTTAAAAAAAATTAAGAGTATTAATTTAGTGACAGATGGGCAATCCATCACTAATTCGTTACTAATATAGTGACGGATTGCTCTTCCGTCACTAATTTTATGACGGATTAGTGACGGAAGGGCAATATGTCACTAAATTAGTGGTAGATGAAGAAATCCGTTACTAAATTAGTGACGGATTGCTCTTCCATCACTAAATTAGTGACGGATGGGGCAATCCGTCACTAATTTAGTGACGGATTAGTGATGGAAGGACAATCCATCACTAAATTAGTGACGGATGGGGCAATCCATCACTAATTTAGTGACGAATTGCTTTTTCATCACTAATTAGTGACAAATTAGTGATGGAAAGGCAATCCGTCACTAATTTAGTGATGGATTTTCCATCCATCACTAATTTTGATGGATTAGTGATGGAAAATAATTCGTCACTAATTAGTGACGATTATTTTCTATCACTAATTTATGACGAATTAGTAACGAAAAAGTAATCCGTCACTAAGTTAGTGACGGATTGCCCTATCCATCACTAATTAGTGACGGATTAGTGACGGAAGAAATATCTGTTACTAATCCGTCACTAATTTAGTGACGGATTGCCCTTCCGTCACTAATTTGTGATGGATTAGTGACGAAAGGGCAATCCGTCACTAAATTAGTGACGGATGTGACAGTCCATCACTAATTTAGTGACAGTTTAGTGACAGAAAAACTAATTTATCACTAATTTTAATTTTTTGTCACTATTTTGTTGCTAAACCGTCATAATTTAGTGACGAAAATTTTTATCACTAATTTTCGTCACTATTTTGGCATTTTCTTATAGTGAAACATCAGATATTTTCACCAAGCTACGATGGCCAAGAGAGCAACCAATCGAATTAGGCAATTGAGAGGGAAGGATAGCACTCTAGCGATTGATAGTGAGGAGATCAGTAAGTAGATTTTTGAGCACTTCAGATCCAGGTGTAACCCTCCCTTAGGGAAGGTTGCGCATAGTCAAGGTCCCTGCCCAGCGGACCGTGTTTCTAATCAGGAGAACACAGTCCTTTCCCTCCCGATATCTTCTATGAAGGTTCGAGATGCACTCTGATCCCTTGGGGAGGACAAATCGCTCGGCCCGAACGGTTCCCCCCCCCCCCCCCCCCCCCCTCCCCTTTTCTTCCGTCAATACTAGCCCATCGTTGGAGGAGAGGTCGTGGAGGCTGTACAAGCGGCCTTTTACTTAGGCATTCTGATAGAGTGGAAGAAGACACTGATTATCCTAATCCCTAAGAGACCCGATGCATCTAACCCGAGCCACTTCAGACCGATTAGTCTTTGCACCATCATTTACAAAGTCTTACAAAGGTCCTAGTCGGGCATCTACAGATGTGTATGCATCGCCTCATCAACCTTGAGCAAGAAGCCTTTGTTAGAGGATGCGGCATCATTAACAACGTCCTTATTGCTAAGGAATTCATGCATGACCTCAAGCGTGCACTTGCTCGAAGAAGTCTCATGGCCATCAAGTTGGATATGGAGCGGGTTTATGACCGGATAAGTTGGAGCTTCCTTAGGCGGACCCTTCATGACTTTGACTTCTTGGATAGTTGGATCAGGTGGATAATGGACTTCGTGGAAGGCCCTTCTTTGCCATCCTGGTTAATGGCACCCCGACTGCTTACTTCTCTTCATCGATGGGCTTCCAACAAGGGTGTCCTCTATCCCCTACTATTTATTCTTTGTGCTGATGCTCTCTCTCGAGCTCTGAGAGATGCGGTCCAGCGTGCTCTTTCTGGATCCCTACACGGCCGCTCCAGATGCCCGACCCCTTTTGCATCTTTTATGTGCTGATGACTGCCTCCTCAATGGTCGGGCCTCAATCCAAAATGCCAGATGGTTTGCTCAGATTGTAGAATCTTACTATCGCGAGTCGGACCATTTAGTCAACTTGCAGAAATCATCCGTCATCTTCAGCCCCAAATTGAAGCCCAACACTAAAGCAGAAATCCTGGCCAGCCTGAGGATCCCAGAGCAGCAGGGAACCCTATCTTATCTTGGTGTCCCTATGACAAGGGGTCAGCTTCGGAGAGCTGCCTGTAGGCCCTTGGTTCAGTGGGTTTGTGACCGCCTAGAGGGATGGCAGGCCACTTCACTTTCTATGATGGGCAGGATTACCCTCATCAGGTATGTCCTCAGTTCTATTCCGATCTACTTACTGGCTAACTCGTTGATACTAAATCAGGTTTGAGGGAACTAAAACAGATTTTTTGCAACTTCCTGTGGGACACAGATGGGATGGTCAAGACACTCACATGTTGGCCTGAGATACTATCTGCCACCTAACCAGGGAAAGGGGTCTCGGGATTCAGTCTCTTCTTATTAGGAGGAGGCCCTCATTATCAGACATGCTACAAGATATATCCTTTAGCCCAATTATCTGTGGAGCAGTGTTATGAGAGCCCGCTATGGGGTCTAGAGGCTGGGTGCCCAGATCTAATCATCTAGTGGTCACTCCCATATTTGGAGAAAAATCTGTGCCCGTGCTCCTATCGTGATGGCCCATGTCAATGCTTGGTTGAAGATGGGACCACGATCGATGTCACCCAAGATGCTTGGCTCTCGTCTATCCCCTTGGCAAGGTGGCCAACCATTGTGAGTGTGGATGAGATCGAAAACCTCCACGTTTGTGACTTGATGATGGAGGACGGTATGATCTGGAAATCCTAGGAGCTTTCTAGACTATTCGGGTGCTCACTAGCCTCTCGTATCCGCGCAGTCTCGATTCTGCTCCACTGAGGTCACAACCTTAGGATTTGGGGTCCTTCCTACTACCCCAAGGTACCCTCGAGCACCCTCTATGACTTGTGTAGGGGACCATCTGATACCAGCGTTTATGCAGCTTGAATATGTATACTTCCTACTCATCCGAGAGTGCAGTTATTCATCCATGGGATGCCTCCCTACGAGAGCTCTTCTTCGCGGAGAGGTATGGATATTTCGGAGTCCTGTCCGATGTGTGAGTGTCAGGAGGAGACCATAGAGCATGCGATCCTGAGCAGTCCTAGATGAGAAAATTTGGAGACTTGCTGGGACTGGCCCTGTGATGCGATGATGGCGAGCAGCGGCATCCTTTCCTTCAATACCTTTATCAGAGTTTGGCTTAGGAGGCTAGCTACACAGCCTATATTGCTTGTCAGATTTGGCTATCCAGAATACGATGACCTTCGAGGCTGAAACCATCCCAGCCCATCGAGTCTCCAGCAAACTAGATGCTTGACAGCAGAGTATCATCGTTTTAATATGATGTCACCTCTGGCTACCCCAGATTTCTGGACTCCCATGCTATTTCGGTAGCAACCCGCATGGCAATCTTCATATTCTGAGAACCACCTCCCTAAGATCTATAAGGTGAACTTTGATGGTAGTATCGGAGATGTGATAGGTGAAACAGATGTCATTTGGAATGACAAAAGATTCTGGTGGCTAAAGGAACCTTCACGAGCCTTCTATTCCAGATGCTGAGCTCAGAGCAACGTGGGATGGCATGGTATCATTGAAATTCTTCTAGCTGAATACATAATACATAACCTCTGCGATGCACCCCTTCTCTTCTATATTAGGAGACTTCTGCAGGGCCCCTCCTATGTGATATCAGGAAGCTTCTGTAGGGTTCGATGACGGTTTTATCTGCCATGTCTATCAAGAGGCTGTGGGCAAATAGCGGCTGACTGGATTGCCTCGTTCATTGCATAATGCTGAACGGTCATGGTCTCAAGGGGATGGAACCCTTCTCCTCTCCAAAGGTTTCTTACTCTTGATCTCTTGAGCTATCCTCACATCCAATTAGTGTGATTACCCGACTGTACTAAAAAAATACTCTCTCTCCAACCCAGAACGTTATGTATTACTCTTCTTAGTGCGTTTCTATTAAACAATTCTCTTCTACGACATCTTCTAAGAACCCAAACCCGTTCCGGTTGCCGCTCGACCAACAGAGCTAGTTGTTCTCCCTCATTCACTTCTGCAACATGAAAAGCATAGTATTAATACACGCCATGCTCGCAGGGTACATCCTGATGCAACACAAAATTAACACAGTTCTTTGGAAAATTTCAGAACATATGTATATGAGAAAAATATAATTGGAGAATGATCAGGACACTCAGATTCTGTTCGAGTACAAATTCACGACTAAGAACCCTTGACACCATGAAAATTAAAAAGAAAAATAAACAAAAAATTGTCCTTTCGAGTATAAGCCAAATCAAGGATCTGAAAGTAAATTGAACAATAAATCTAATGGCAGCAGACAGACGCAAACAAAGGATTTACCTGTAGGAGATGGATGAAGAATTTCATTTCGGACAAAAAGAATTACAAATAGGGAGCAAAATTCTCAATCAGCTCATTAAATATTCAGAAAGAAGTCGCGCTCAAAGCAAGCCAGCCTCAATGAGATTCCTCCTCCTCAAGGTCTCATCAACCAGCTTGAAAGTTTTCTTTACAAGTTTCTGATCTAAGGCAGTTGTCCTGTAGACTTTGAAGGCCCGGTCCACACAATCCGGTTTGGTGCTTTGAAAGTAGAGTTCCTCAAATTTCTTCTTCACAAACCTGTAAGAAGGTTAGATATTGAGACAAACATATGCAAGCTTGATAATGATGATAAGGGAAGGAAAAGGCAAGAAACTAAGTTTGACATGAACATGTAACATGAATCATACAAAAGTCTAGTCTACATTTATTTCTTGTAGAACGGATGTGAATGGAAGGAAATATGCTGTTCAACAGTGCAGACAAGCATACACCAAGCTTTGTGCTTGCCAACAGATTTTGCCTTGAAGAATCCTTACAATTCATTCTTATTAAGGACTATCCACTTCCTCAACCTAAAGACATTCAAATCTCTTCTTATTAAGCCTCTGCTGTCCACACCTTAGTTGACAGATTAGGAGTGAGTGTGGGAGCAGGTACAGGAGGGCAGTGGATATTCTAAAACGTAGCGACACTGGAAGTACTTAAAAGCCACGTGCGGGTTCAATATTCCTAAAAGATTTCAAAGCTGGTGCATTGACTTGGTCCCTAAGTCGAAAATTTTGCCCACTAAGGTCCATATATATCCATGGCACAGGCCAATACAATCTCAAAAGTTTAATCATTTCTCCAAGTTTGAGGGTTAGGAAAACCTTGGGCCACATTCCTCTAGTAACCTAGATTCTCACCTTGCTCTTCCATTTCAACATTTGTAGCTTTATGTGGGTTGTTTTCATTTGACAACATTCTGAAGCACATAACACAGACTTCTTTGGCATCCTACCTTTTTACCCTTCAGTTGCCAAGTCATGATTCACACCCAAAAGCACCTCTCTTTCTGCTTTCTGCTTAAGTAAACATTATGATTTTGTTGAGTAATTTAATTCAACTATTTTTACACGTAACCTTTGAGTGGTATAACTGACACAGACTTGGAATACAACTCAAGAAAGGAAGAGTAAGAATGTGTTTGGTGAGTACAGTTCCTCTTTATCAAATGCTTCAAACCAAACGACAGAACCAGCAGACCATTTTGAAACCTCATTTAATAGTATGGGTTGTATAGAATAGTTAAAGAAAAAAACAAAATGATAATACAAAGCATCCCTTTAAAGCACAGAATTTATCTGGAAATCTCTCTTTTTTCTATGCACAGGCCTGCAGTGGTATCTCTTGATCCCTATGATATGAATTCTTCTAATGAAATATCATAGGCATCTCTAAAGGGATTTGGTGTAGTTGGGAAAAGGCTTAGATGAGTTGAGTTGAGTTGTATCTCTAAAGGGATTTGAATGATAGCCATTGCATTTCTAAAAGACCAAACCACTTACTCGTATGCATGTTCCACTTCTTGCTTTCCTGATGCCATGGGCTGATAATCCTTGAACCACTCACAAACATTCAAGGGGACCTGTAGTAGACCATATCAGTGTCTTTGCATAAATGCATTAATTGACTGATGATCGGTAGTAGAACTCTTACTTTTTGAACTTTCTTCTCAAATATATCAAACTTGTTTAGGAACAGCATGAACGATGTTTTCTGTCCAAGACGATTTATGGACTTTAGAAAGGGCACACAAATGACTAAATTCTAAAATAAGGATTAAAAATTTCTAAAAGAAGCTATACAAAGACCTCAAAACATGCTTGCTTCAGGACCCAGTCAAAGAGCTCCTTGGTCTCCATCATCCGATTCTTTGTTTCATCCTCAAAAAGCATCTGATCATACCTGTAACAAGAAGTCTCAATAAAAAAGAACCTTGTTTGACAAAACATTCATGCATGGAATAAACACATGGCCCAATCCAGTGGAAGCATATGGCAGTTACTTAGGACAAAGAAGATTTACAGTATTCATATCAAATAGGAGATTTAAGCATCTGATCACAGAAAGCATCAAAACTTCTAAAATAAAATAAATTTTAAAAAAGATTTACAGTATTCATATCAAATAGGAGATTGGAGGCTTACTCGCTAATTGCAGCACAGAAAATTACAGCCGTAACACCTTCAAACAGATGGATCCATTTTCTCCTCTCATTTCTCTGGCCTCCCACATCATACAGCCTATAAACTTCCCCACTTTTTCTACTCTCTCCTACAGGGCTGAGAAGGACCATTCCATTTAATAAAGATCGCCAGTTCAATATAACTTGAAAACTTCATCAAACATCCATAAGAAGATGAATATTTAAAAAATAAGTGTTTGGGGATAATGACTTTAAAAAAAATAACAAATATGGTAAGGAACAGGTGCACAAACCAGAAAATCAGAATTGGAGTGCAATAAGAACATGCACAATTTCACCTTATATAAAATCACACCAACTCATAGATCATGTGTTGCAGAAGATAAATGTTGATAGGTAGAAATTTTCAAAACAATGGCTCAATAGACCCCAATGTTATCATACTTAAAATTTCAGTTTCAGCGTTCTATTAAAATGAAACGAACTTTCAGTTTCAGCATTCTATTAAAATGACAAGAACCACTTACTAAGCCTAAACATAGATCTTGAAATCATTATTTCATGGATACATAAATGACATGGTATAAAGAAGTAAAAAGTTATTTGTTGAAATGATACAGTAAGCAAAAAGACCACCTGAACTGGATCTCTACAACTCCTGTTGTTCGCACTCTAGCATAAAGAACATCCTCCTGTAACATCCAGGGTGTGAAAGAAGCAAATGAGAAAGTCAAAAGACAGATCAACCATTTAGCACCATTATTTCTCAAAGACGATTGGTGCAGCTTTTGCAGAGAAGACAAACTTAAAAGTAGCTCCTTACAAAAGCACAGCCAATCGGCAACCATTGTCCACTTGCCATCATAAAAGTGATTCAAAATTAAATTATAGATGAATAACAGAGAAACAAAGTTTAGATAAAAGATTAAAAGAAAAGGGATCAGGAGATAACAAGGAAAATAACAATTAGGCCCTTCTGTATCAGAATTTGCGGTACATAAATTACACTGAGAAAAAGGTCTAAAATTTACTGAGATGAAGATCCAACTATTTAGTGTAATCTATTTGAGACTAAACTGAGAATCCAGACTTACATGAGTGTAAGAAGGCACATAGACCAAATTTTAAGTTCATGAAAACCCTTAGATGCTCATTTGTTTTTGTTTGTCAAATTACAACAGAAAATCCAAAAGCCATTTAAACTCTGTTGCAATTCTAATATAACCTAACCGATCTACCTCTAATCCAATATCACCTGATAAGTTACCAAAAACTTGTTAGAAACCAAAGAACAATAAACCTTTTCCTTTCTGGCCCATATTCTTGAGACCATTGATAAGTCTATTTATTATCCCAATTTAACTATTAAAATAAATATTTATTACTTTGAATTTATTAAGAATTGATACTTTTTATGGATGTTTGCAGGAAAGGAGCCTATAGATGAAAGAGCTTGATTTTTGGAGTCCAATGATGCAACGACACTCAAATCAGGATTCGGTTTGCCCAAAAAGGAAGAAAGAGATGATTTCGCATGATTCCCTATGCAAACTAAGGCAGGAGGAAACCCTAGATGAGCTCTATAAAAGGAGGACCTCAGGCAATAGTTGGGAGGAGTTTCTACAAAGCTCTTTTTATTCTTTTTTATTTAGATTATTGTATTTAGGCTGGAGAGAAAAATTATGGAGGGGATGCTGGCAGCAGCAATGCGTGGCTAGATTCCTTCAACTTGGGATGATGATGAAGCCTGTAATCAGGTTTTATCTTTTTTTTATTCTTAAATTCTATGCAATAAAAATTATGCTCTTCTTTATTATATTGAGTTATTTTTCTGATTGAGGTTTTGATCTGGCATATATGGCCTGTACCCTCTATCGACGTACCATGATCTCAGGATACGGTACGTGCCTAAGAGAGACAGATCGTAGTATGATAGATTAGACCCTTAACCTTGCAATTATTAGATAGTTTATACTCTAAGCGGACGTACCGTGATCTCCTGATACGGTCCGTGCCTGACAAGAGATAAATTATTCTAATTTTAAATTTATAAAAATTATTACTATTTCAACATTAAAAAAAGAAGATAAAACCTGTTTGCATGGTGGATTCGGATTCCTGGGTTGCTTCTCCTGCTATTTGAATTTTGTTAATTAATTAGTTGTTATCTTTTAATAACCGTTATTCTTAATATAATCCTCTATAGATAAATTTTTTTTTCTCTTTCGTGAAATAATTGCCCTTGATCCCTGAGGATACGATTCCGATTCACCACTAGCTATTAGTGAGTAGGTTTTATTTTTGACCGCCAACGACAGCGATCAAATTTTGGCGTCGTTGCCGGGGATCCAGGCATGATTACTTCACAAAAAAATATTAAAAAAAATTAAAAAAAATATTACAATTTTTCTTAATTTTTTTTTTTTTATTTTTTTTATTATTTCATTATTATTCTTGCTTCTATATAAAAGAAAAGAGTAAAAAAATTCCTTTTTTTTGTTGAATAGTTATTGCTCTCTTTAGCTTATTACTTTTTTTTAGTTACCTTAATTGTTAGATTTTTATTTTCTTTTTAACATAAAAAAATTACTTTCTTCTTATTACAAATCCACTTTTAACCTAATCAACTTTTCCTTTTAATTAACTTACCTTAAAAGAACATGAAATAAAACCCTATGACACTTTCCATAAAAGATAATAATTTAAGAAAAAAAATAATAATAATAATAAAAAAAAATAAAGTATAATAAAAATATTTTATTTCTATGCTTAGATTGACTTAGGTAAATTTATTTTCTGCAAAACTCAAAATTCTTCCATTGACATCTCATAATTTATTAGGAAATTAGAAACTTAATCACAAAAATCTTTAAAAAAATAATTAGATTAATTTTGTTTGACAATTTCAAGAGCGGGACATTTGCTTGTTGCACGTATTTTCATAATTAACTTTAAGGGCACAAACCCTAATCAAGATAAGGTGGGGATTTCATCACCTTCCTTGGCCCACAAACCACATCTTCATTTTGCATTAACCCAAACCTTTAACTCTAAAATTAACTAGACATCAGCCCCTAAGGAACTCGAGCTCAATAAAACAAGGCACCCAAAAGAGTTGGACCGGTCGAGATTGACTGCTTAACTGGTGTCTAGAAAAGGAAAGGAAAGTGATTACTTAATTGGTTCTGTTCGCTTACCTAGTAAGCAACAGGGGGACTCCCACTGACCTTATCCTTAACTGGCTAGTTGATCAGCTAATTTTTGACTTGGAGGGCTCCAAGGCAGTCTTGGAAGTTAGGAGTTGTCTAGATCTAGGTTAAACCTAGGGTAGAGAGTCTAATCTTTGTTAACCTAATTGCTAATTAAACCATAACTAAATTATTCTTCATTGCTCTTAGTTCTATGAATCTTTTAGGATATTTTCTTTAGAATCTTCTCCTTTCTCTTCTATTATATTAGTTTAAAAAAAAACGAATTACTGTTTTCTTTAGAGTGTATTGGTAGAGTATATGCTTTGTCACCGATCGTTACAACCCAACTTCATACCCTTAAACCCTGAAATAGAGAGAACTTGTAGAGCAAACAGAGCACAAATTATGGATCTTAATCAAAAACTAATCCACCACGTCAATTGAAGGAGTACTTTGCCCCTTCACAATATACATATTCACCATGCATACAAGTACCCCCAGTAGAGGCTGTCCAATATAAAATTAAGTCCAGTATAATCAAATGTTACCAGCTTTCCATGGATTTACAAATGAAGATCCTATAAACACTTAGATGAATTCTGGGAAATTTGCTCAACTGTCAAGATTCAAAATTTCTCCGATGAGGCACTTAGGCTTAAGTTATTCCCTTTCTCCCTAAAAGATAGAGCCAAGTATTGGTTAAATTCACTAGACATTATAATTTCAACTTGGGACCAACTTCAGAGGGAATTTCTTAAGAAATACTTTCCTATAGGAAAAACGAATCAAATCAGAAAAGCCATAACCAATTTTTCTCAGTTAGAGGGAGAAATGTTTCATGAAACATGGAGAGATTAAAAGAATTAACTAGGAAATGTCCGCACCATGCAATACCTAAATGGCAATTAGTTCAATGCTTTTATGATGGATTGTAGAAAGGCATCGACAAATGGTGGATGCCTCATGTGAAGGAACATTTATGCTAAAAAATGAACATGAGGCATGGCAGCTTTTTGAAACTCTAAGTGAAAATTCTTGGTACCACATGTCTATTGCCGGTAGAGATCCTCCCACAGAACCTAAGAGAGGGGGAATATACAACATAGGTCAGTCTATAGACATTTCTATCAAAATTGATGAACTATCCCAAAAACTTGATCGAATTCTACAAGTTGGAAACACTCTTTCCCATCTACTCAATTACATGAGGTTTGTATAATCTGTTCAAGTTCGACCCATTCTATAGGTGAATGTCCAGCCGCATACCAATTTCCTGAGCTTATTCAAGAGCAAGCCTACCAAGCCCAAACCCAAATGGCTCCTAGACCAGAAAATGGTCCATATTCAAATACTTACAATCCTACCTGGCAAAATCACCTAAATTTTTCATGGAAACCCCAACCTATCATCGTCCAACATCAATTAGGCCTAACCATCAAGAGACCAATTTAGAAGCATGTCGTATTCCCAATATCCAAGTGCTCCTCAACATTCACCAAATAATTATGATCCTACTTTCGAAGAAAGTGTTACAAGCATTGAAAGGGCTAGAAATGAATACTCATCTTCTTCACTCACACACAATCCATTGCACAACTAGAAACCCAATAGGTCAACTAGCCACAACATTCAGTAAAAGAGAATGGGGTAAGCTACCGAGTCAGCCCGAAGCTAATCCTAGGGACCTAAACATCCAAGGATCAAAACAAGAAGCCCAGATTAACCAACTAAGTGTATTCATACATTAAGATCTGAAAAACAAATAGATAATCAGATGGATACACATGAAGAAGAAGAATTAGAAGTCCCACCACTTGAACAACTTATTGAGCTGGGTCAGCCCGAAACACCTAAGGCAGAGTCTAATGTAATGGCCAACCCACTAGTTGAGCCCATGTCAGAAGAAGATAAACAAAAAATTAGGGTTGTAGCACCATTCCCAAATAGACTTAAGTCCAATCAAAATTCAGCCCAATTTGATAAGATTTTGGAGGTCTTTAAGCAAGTTAAAGAACATCCCCTTACTAACATGATCCAACAAGTCCCAGCCTATGCCAAATTCCTTAAGGATCTATGTACCAAAAAGAAAACCATCAATGTACCCAAGAGAGCCTTTCTAGCAGCCAGTGTGAGCTCTTACCTATCAAACCATATGCCAGTAAAATACAAAGATCCAGGATCACCCACTATTTCATGCATTATGGGGAACACCCTCATAAATAGGGCTCTATTAGACTTAGAGCAAGTGTTAATATATTGCCATACTCTGTATATGAGCAACTAGGGTTAGGAGAACTAAAGCCTACGAAAATGATCCTACAACTAGCTGATCACTCTTTGAAAGTACCCAAGGGAATAGTAGATGATGTATTGATCAAAGTCGGTAACTTTATCTACCCATTGGACTTTGTGATTTTAGAAACTGAACCAGTGACAAACCCAAAAAGCCACATCCCAATGATTTTAGGTAGACCATTTTTGGCCATATCTAATGCCCTAATTAATTGTCGAAATGGATTAATGAAACTCTCATTTGGGAATATGTCAATTGATCTTAATATTTTTAATCTTACCAATACACATCAAACGAGCGACTCAAATTATGTTCAATACTATTTATGATCCAATTGACCTTAGTGATGAAAAGCTTGACCTAAAAACCTGCATAAACCAAGATGGGGAGCAAATTAATGAGGTTGCTATAATTGATGAAAAATCAAGATGGAAACTTCCAACTGAACCACTAAAGAAAGTACCTGAATCATTACCCAAACAATCAATAAAGGAAGCACCCAAATTAGAATTGAAACCACTTCCCAAGCATCTCAACTATGCATATCAGGTCCATCAGAAACCCTACTGTGATTATTTCAGCCGATCTAGACTCCTCACAAGAAGGGAAACTATTGAATGAGAATAAAGAAGCGTTAGGATGGACCATGGCTAACATAAAAGGGATTAGCCCCTCGATCATTCAATATAGATTCACTTAAGGGAGAAAACCAAGCCTATAAGAGATCTCCAAAGAAAACTTAAACCAACCATGAAGGAAGTAGTAAGGGAAGATCATCAAACTCCTTGATAATGGTAATCAAAGTGAGCCATGATGTCTGGCTGAAGACGTTAACTTAGCACTTTTTGGGAGGCAACCCAAAATTTTTATTCTAACCTTTATTTCATGATTCTTATTTTTAGGAATAAGAGACTACTCCGCACGGTCACTCCTAACATTATACAAGGCATATTCATCCAGGTGGTATTTCTTCTTATTTTATTCTTCCTTACTTCATTGAGGACAATGAGAATTAAGTTGGGAGTAAGAGAAACCTTTTTGAAAAATATTTTGAAAACACCTTGGCATTTTTTAAAAAATTTTAAAATTTTTATGCTATGAAAGAAATTCTTGAGCGAAATTGACTAGAAAAATGTAATAGAGTTAGAAAGTATTGACTAATTACTGTAGAGAGCCAAGGAGTAGACTATGGTCAAACTTTTAGTAACCTACTTAGGTCATCTAAAGGCTATTAGCACTTCCATTGCACATGCACACTGACGAGGTAAATTAGGTATTAGTTGTAAGGTCAATTGAAGATTCAATTATTACTGAAAATTGGTAATTGATATACACCAATGAAAAAAACTTGAATTTAAGGAAAGAGCTATGCCTGATAAAAAATAAAAAAAATATATATATATATATATATATATATATATATAATAAGTTTAAACATTGGTTTCCCATCGAGTAATCGGCACCTTCGCCTAAGTAAGCGTTGTTGTTCGCGTCAAAAAATGGGCAATGTAAAGATATCGCTAAAAAAAAAAAAAATAATAAAAATAAATAAATAAAAATATATATCAGGCAGTATGAAAGCTACCTTAGGCATGTGCTTAATTTGAGGGTGTATAAAAGTTGCTCAAAGTAAGTGATAAGCGAAGATACCATTGTTTCTTACAAGCTAGTACCGAAATGCTAAGTTAGCATTACAAACATAAGTGCTGTAGATCTATAGATGAACTCTAAGAAAGTTTCTGATAGTTCTGACAGCAAAATTTACTTCAAAAACTCAATACTTAATTAGTGATACTAGCTATCTTCTTTCAACCTTAAGCCTAGATTTAATTTTGCAAAAGAGAATTTTAGTGATGCATGGTTTTATTTTAATTACATTGCTAAGGGACTAGCAATGATTAAGTTGGGGTGTGATAAGTCTATTTATTATCCCAATTTAACTATTAAAATAAATATTAATTACTTTGAATTTATTAAGAATTGATACTTTTTATGGATGTTTGCAGAAAGGAGCCTATAGATGGAAAGAGCTTGATTTTTGGAGTCCAATGATGCAGACGTCACTCAAATCAGGATTCGGTTTGCCCAAAAAGGAAGAAAGAGATGATTTCGCATGATTCCCTATGCAAACTAAGGCAGGAGGAAACCCTAGATGAGCTCTATAAAAGGACCTCATGCAATAGTTGGAAGGAGGAATTTCTACAAAGCTCTTTTTATTCTTTTTTTATTTAGATTATTGTATTTAGGCCTGAAAAAGAAAAATTATGGAGGGGATGCTGGCAGCAGCAATGCGTGGCTAGATTCCTTCAACTTGGGATGATGATGAAGCCTGTAATCAGGTTTTATCTTTCTTTTTGTTCTTAAATTCCATGCAATAAAAATTATGCTCTTCTTTATTATATTTTGAGTTATTTTTCTGATTGAGGTTTTGATCTGGCATACACGGCCTGTACCTCTATCGACGTACCATGATCTCAGGATACGGTACGTGCCTAAGAGAGACAGATCGTAGTATGATAGATTAGACCCTTAACCTTGCAATTATTAGATAGTTTATATTCTAAGCGGACGTGCCGTGATCTGATACGGTCCGTGCCTGACAAGAGATAAATTATTCTAATTTTAAATTTATAAAAATTATTACTATTGCAACATTAAAAAAAGAAAATAAAACCTGTTTGCATGATGGATTCGGATTCTTGGGTTGCTTCTCCTGCTATTTGAATTTTGTTAATTAATTAGTTATCTTTTAATAACTGTTATTCTTAATATAATCCTCTATAGATAAATTTTCTTTTTCTCTTTCGTGAAATAATTGCCCTTGATCCCTGAGGATACGATCCCGATTCACCACTAGCTATAGTAGTGAGTAGGTTTTATTTTTAACCGCCAACGACAGCGATCAACCATGCACCCAACTTGTGGATGTTCAGGTCCAGGACCATAAGCAATAAACCCTTTGCACTCATAACTCTAGGTTCAGACATTCCTAATCCATCAGCCTCCCACCCAATACCCTTTCTGAACCCCGAATTCTTCAACTACAAATTTCAGAACAGAATAATTCCAAAACCAGGAAAAATAAGATAAGCCCTCATCCACTTAAAATTAACATTACAATATGCTTGGAGAACACAAACTACCCTTTACTTTGGTTATGAATAAATGAAATGCTTTTGAATGGGTACATAGAATTGATACAAGATATGTATGATAGAGCAATAACTATTGTTAAAACAACAATAAGAGAAACTAATGAGTTTTCAAATATTGTAAGTTTACATCAAGGATTTGCCTTAAGTCCGCATCTTTTTGTATTAGTTATGAATGAATTAACCAAACATATTCAAATAATATTCCATGGTGTATGTTATTTGCCAGATAATATAGTGTTGATTGATGAAACTAAATCTGGAGTAAATGCTAAGCTAAAAATTTGGAGAGAGGCTTTAGAATATAAAGGTTTTAAGATTAGTAGAACTAAAATTAATATATGAAATGTTATTTTAGTGGAAGTAGAAATATAAATGAACAAACAGTGAAGATTGCAAGCCAAAAAAATATCAAGCAGTGAAAAATTTAGGTATTTGGGATCAATTATCCAGCAAGAATGTGAAATAGGTGAAGATGTGAATCATAGCGTTAAAGAAGAATGGATTAAGTGATGAGTACTTCGGGAGTATTGTATGATCGACGTATCCCATTAAAATCAAAAGAAAAATTCTATAAAACTGCTATTAGGCCAGCTATGCTATATTAAACAGTGTTGGGTAATACTGAAACAATATGTGAATAAATTAAGTGTAACAAAAATGCGCATGTTAAAATGGTTATGTGGTAAAACTTTAAAAGATAGAATTAAAAATAAACATAAAGAGAAATAATAGGAGTAGCTCCAATTGAAGATAAAATGAGAAAATTGATTGATGGTTTGGACATATACAATGAAGACCTTTAATACTCTAGTTAGAAAGAGTTATCTTTTAACAATCCATGGTAAAGATAGAGGTAGAAGTAGACCTAAACTAACATGAATAAAAATAATTAAAAAAGATATAACTATTTATAATTTAAATGTCGACTTAGTCCTAAATCAAGTAGAGTGGAGGAAGTAGATTCATGTAGCTGACCCCATGTAGTTGGAAAAAGGCTTAGATGAGTTGAGTTCTGAATGGGTCTGTGAATTCCACTTCTGTAACATGATTTCTGATAACATGACAAAGCAGATATATGCAAAAGCATAATCAAAATGCTCTGAACAAAACCAGAAAAACATTGCAAATTCAAAGTACAATATTGAACTGATATGTAAAGGCAGGATGTTTTTTTGCATATACTAAACCTTAGTTGGAACATAATCTTCTTCAGATAATCGTTCCAAATTCTCCATAAATATTGAGCACAATCAGGAACTTGTAGCATATTTCCACGAGCACAAGTTTCCTGCAAATATACACCACATCAACTGACAAGAATGATTAGATGAGTGTTCTGACCCATCTACATGTAAAACAGTGAGAATTTCACCATTTCATGATAACTTGCATATATGAGAATTTACCTGAATAGCAGCATCACTCCATAAATTATGTATCTCATTTGCAATCTCTTTAGTAAGATACGGATAATCCAACCTGCTTCCAATTTCTGACAGTTTTTCTCCAATAGCCTGATGTCAAGGGGACCACAGTATGTTCTAGACTTAGACCAAACCTCACAAAAAGCAAAACAGAAAGAAAATGAACGCAAGTAGATGACAATTATGACTCTAAACACTTGACCTCTCCGACAAAAAAATGCCTTTCACTTGAAGTCTATAGCATAGGACAAAAACACTCTTGAAGTGTTACAAAAGTCAAAACCATCAAAGCAGCAAGCACTTGCTAGTTATCCAAAATTAAAATTCAGGAATATTTATGGATTAAAAACTAAAGTAAGTTCTAGGAATTCATACATGTAGCAGTTCTGAGATTAGTGCAAATATGATGAAATATAAAGCATAAGGCAATTTAGGTAAGTTATGCTCAGTATGATGTTAGCTAGGCGTCCAAGAAACATCAATACAACATTGGGTTACGCACTATATTCTGAAAAAAGTATGTCAACAATATATTGCTCTGACATGAAGTGCTCATGATCAAGTTCCTGGTCTAAGTTATGGGATTACCAATAAGTCACTAAAAATGAACAACACTTAACAGGCTTAGTCCTCAAGACAAGATCACAAGTAGACAAGTGCAGATAATAGTTCAATCCCTAGTCCCTTGTTTGTGGGGATTTATGCAAGTAGGGAGTGCATGAAGAGTCAAGAGACAATTTGAAAAAAGCAAAGGCATAAACAAACCTTATTTTCAAGGGATACAACATACTTTGATGAGTCTGATTCATTTTGGGCCAATTCCTTTGCTCCATCATATAATATCTGTTTGTGTCCAAGCAATTTAGCCCCAGGAAGGAGGAGCATATGAATGATCATATTGAAAGAATTTTCAACTCTTCCAAGCTCTTGACACTAAAGAATCCTAATACTTGAATAAGAGAAACAAACAGACACACCCTTTTCAGTATTGCGTACTTTAATTGTCTGATACACATTAGCATGGATAACTGATGTATAACTTCTAAGTTCCGCCTCATCAAAGCCAGTTTGAAAGAGTAGCTTTATCTGCGGAAAAATCAATCACAGGAAATGTCAGAATTAAACTAATGCAGCAAAAAAAAAAGGTTTATTCATTATATCAAAGAAAATTTAACCATGAGACATGTCAAAATTAATTTTAATTCAGAAAATGTCATGAAATCAGTTATCTGACCTGCTTAAAAATTGTAGATTTTCCTGATTCTCCTGCACCTTCAAACCAAAGAAAAATCATCAAGATAATAAGATAATGAAAGGATCGCCTGACTTATGCACAAAACTACAAGTTACAAATAAATACAGATAATGGAACCCAACAAGAAGTGAGAAATGTAAAACATAATTCTAGTACTTTACATCAGTTTCTGTTTATCCTGCCGTGTAGCATATACCATAGTTTTGTAAATAGTGATGCTTTCTATGCTCAAAGTTGAAGACAAAGTAGTGCAATCTGCTATCATGATCAGCTCAGAGCACAGTAATATATTTTTTTAAAAAAAATCATGGTAAGACTTATTTAGTTATATGCAGCACTATTCAGCATGTCACTTACCACCATCAAAGCCTATATATAAGATTATCACCTTTATATCTTTATATACTTTAAAAATAAAATAAATTATCAGTACATGCATAAAAGGTTTTCTGCATGTTCATGACTATATGTAACAAGTTATAAAGACAGAAGAACTTTTCTTCTGTATTAACAATGCAAGACTATCGTACTGAATGGACATTCTAGAGAATTTATGGTGACATTAAAAAGGAAAATTTTAAGTATGAGAGGAATTAGAGGAGCAGAAGTTGCACCAGCTGATCAGAAAGGAAAACCCAACTAATATGTCCACATGCAATGAAAATGGGTATGGATCATGTAGAACAAGTCTACAAGCATAAACATACAAAACATCAAGGATTGGGTCCTGCAGGAAGCAAGAATGCACATCAGCGAGACCCTCTTTGTCCGTAAATACCAAAAAAAATAACATAAAATGAACCCTTCATCCATCGTAAACCAGCAAGATGAACCTTCCATTTTCATGAACCTGTGCAATTCCCAATCACAATTTTCCTAACCACAAAAACCCTCCTCAGTTTCCCTAAACCGCTACTACCACTAACTCTAGTTGTCATGACAGAACATCGATGGATATTTAGCCTCAAGCCAACAAAATCATTGAGGTGGCATCTCTTGACAAACTATTTATTAGCTCCAAATTATTAACACCATTTCTAGCAAGAGATGTCATTAAAAACAGGCACATCCAAAGAGATATTAGTCATCAACCTATTAAACATGTCATGCATAGATCACTAAAGCAACACTCGTCCACCTTCCCAGTTTAATCCTCCATCATCTCTGAACCATTATAAGGATTAAATACAACATGTAGATGTTCCAACACACCAAGTTTCAGAATTTGCAATTTTTGTGCTCTTTCCAATGTCTAAAGTCCAACTTCACATTACTCTCTTGGAATTGCATGAAATCTTTAATAGCTATGTAACAAAAATACCTCTTTTCAGTTCCTTATTCCATCTTTCTTCTATACAATTCAGCACCAGAACAATCATATATCACTGCAGTCCAGCTAAGGATCCTTTAAGGCCATGACACCACCTCATGCAAATCTTGGTTTTACACTGATCTAACTTTTGTACCAAGTAGAGCTCTTTCCTCATCACAGGCCTCAAAGGAGAACCCCCAAAAAAATATTAAAAAAGACATTTTTATACACACAAACCTACATACATATACATGTCTTACGGAGGCTTGCACGTATGTACACAAATACACACTGCTTATCTTCATTCCTCTTCCCACTATTTTCTTGGCAAAAGGCACAAGTTGTGCCAAACTCTTCTTGCTTGCTCTTCAATCATTTTCATGATTCTTTCCTCTAGAAAGCACATAAATCTATCCAGTAACCTTCACGGAACCTATACTTTCTGTGCTGCAAGTTGATTTTTCTTTCCCAGCCATTTTCATCAATAAAAATCATACGAATTATTTTATTGGTCTGGAAATAGGAAGAATTAAAAAGAATAACAGTTTCAGATCATAGAGAACAAACACCATCTGGGTTTATGAGCAACAAATGCCTGAAATTGCAAGTTTGTTATTATCTACTTGGGATCTAGGAAATAATAAACCACAAGCACAAACAAGAAATACATATTCTGCTTCCAATTTGAATTTCTAATGCCTTTTATCTTGATTGAAGAAATCGCTATTATATCCTAAATATTCATGATATCTGTATAAATGACAATAAAAAAGTAAATGTCAAGCATACCAAGGAGCAGAAGTTTATGGATATGTTGCTCAGCCTTTGTTTCTTTAGCAATTCGCCTCTCAATTTCTGCAGCCTGAAAATGCTTAAATAAGACAGAAAGGTGAAACAATGTGAGAAGCCATGGGCACAAAAATCTTAAGGCAATGCAAAACATTACAAAGGCAGAACTTTAAAGGGTCAAATATGCCAGTGAAACTTATAAATGCTGATGTTCAATGTTTTAAACAGTGAGGATGACTACCTTTTCATTTTCTTTGGCATCAGCCTCGTTGTAAGGTTTTTGTCTGCTGCAGAATGAACCCATGCTGTCAAGAACACAGGAAAACATGGATGCAATACTATATGTGTCTTGTCTGGTTTCCTAGTGAACTTTGCATACAGGATAACTCCATCTCTAGAAGAATCTGGATGTGTCCATGCTACCTATCTGCAAGCTATAACATGTCAGGATGCACCTAAAATATGTTAAGAGTTAACTCATAAAGAAAGCTACATAGAGGTAGATGATGACAAGATGATAATGACAACTTAGAGAGGAACCCATTTCACCATAACTAATTGCAAAAGAATCTACAATAAGGATTCCAGTGACTCCTATTTCTTGCTCTTATCAAAAGATTTATCTCTTTTCATTCATCTCATTTTTTTCATGACTGGCTCCAAGGAGATAAAGCTTTAGCTCTTTCCTCAAAATGTTCCGTGTGTCCCTTAAGATTAGCTCAGAGCATATAGGTTTATTATGACTTGTTCACTTTGCGCGCCTTCACATGTAGCAGTATGTCATTCTATTATAGAAAGCACTATATTAATCCTCATCCACTTCCAACCTCTCTTTTATGGATTCTTAATATATTCTATGTTTCATTTGTTCCACAAGAGCCCTTTCATATTTCTTCTCGATTCCTTATTGCAATAAGACGCACATGTGATTATGATATGGAGAAATATGTATTTGAAAAACTTGTTTTTTTTATGTTTTTAGAAACAAAGATAAAATCCAAAAGTGATGCTATTTTCTCAACATAGGAGAACAAAAAAGGCATGCAAGTTAATGACAATACGCCCCTGGAATCATAGATGCATTGCATTGGGATGATCTTGAAGACTAACATGCATGTGTCAGCTTGACTCCATGAACACAAGCAAGCCAAATCCACGTGTCTTAGCCTTCAAGTATTCCTCTCCAACTTTGAAGAATTTTTCTTTTTTCTTATCTGAAGCAAACTCGTTAAGAATGGTCAGCGCAGAGATTGTATCAGAAATGTGATAGCAATCTGGAAAATGTATGGAGCCAATGGAGGTTTTTCTTGAGAACTAAAACGAAGCCATAGGAAAGCATTTATGACCAAAGTTTTGCCAAATTAATTTAAGCGTATTGCCAAAATTGCTGCTGTTTATGGTACTCCAGCTGAAGCAGGACACTCTCTTGATACGTGTTTCGAAATTCACCATTGGAATTTAAGGGAAGAAAGATTCAGTCTTAAGGGAGGCCTCAAGAAATAGTATAATTATTGGAACTAGTATCTCCCAGTTACAAATGTAACTGAACAAAGACACCAAGACGGTTATTCGGATCTAACACAGCGGCTACTTAAAGGATTCAGAATTTATTACAGTGGATGCCCCAACCGATCAGCCGGAGACTAGTGGAATCGAATTTTAGAAAATTTACATAATATTATTATTAAAGCACAACAGATTAAAATGAGAAAGTAGCAAACTAAGAATGCTGCTAGTATCTGTAATTTAAAAGAAAAAAGAAAGAAAGAAAAGAAAAGAAATTAGAATAATTTTGAAACCAAAAAATCTTGACTTGATTCAAACAACATAAAATTCTCCAAATTTTTTTGCTTTATGCGAAATAAATAACGCAGATACTATCTGAATTGGAGCTTAATATAACGAAACGGAAACAGTAAACACTGATTCATATCCAAAAGCAGAAAATTTTCTAACGTGATCAAAAATAGAATTCGTAAAAGCTCACAAGAGCTGGATGGCAGATATGAGGTCAATGAGGTCTAGAGAACACGAGATCCCTCGAATGTATCTAGGCTTTCTCAGAATTCGCAGAGAAAACTTCTCCTCGGCGGCGATCGGAGGCCGGCCAGATGAGGGAAGATCGAAACTCTCACCGCCGGAGCGCCGTTCCCTCAGAGTACAAGTGGAAACCCTCACGGATCGTCAGGGCCGTGCTGTGGCCGTCCTCTTCTCAACCCTATGTGTAATCTCGGCCTTCCAAACCCCAATCGGGCGAATCTGAAGGCTGATATCGGATTTCAGCTGGACCCAAGGGCAAGTTAAAAAGAATAATACTATTAGAAAAAGGAGAGAGCAAAAAAAAAAAAAAAACTCAAGCTCTCCCCCGGAAATTCCATTCATGAATTCTAATTTTTTTATAATGTTTAATTTATAAATATATATTTTTTCCTTCCCCCTTGTATTAATAATATAGAAGTAGCATATTCAACTATTACTAGAGGACAATATGGTAATATTAAAAATCATAATAAATATAAAATTTTAGTAGCCGATTTTTTGTTGCACATTGAAGTCATAAATTTTGATAACAATCAAACAAAAAATTATGTCATCAATATTAACATAATTAATAAAGATAAATAGAGAACTATACATAACTAATTCTTCAATAAAATTTGCACCATTAATATCAATTCTATGTGATGTACTATATATATATTTACTTTGTTCTAACTTTTTTGAATATGATAGTTAAATTTTTGTAGCACATAATTAATACCAACATTTATATAGTGGATGAAAAACTCTGCAAGCCTTTGTATAAAAGCTTTTGAAATTAGTACCAATATTGTGTAATGCATCAAATATAATTTTTCTCTTATTTTTTAATGTATATTATTATTAAAATATAATAAATCAATATAACAAATTAGAGTAAAAAGAAAGCTTTAACTAAATATATAATGCCCATAGGCAATGAATTACACATTAATATCCATTGCATATCGCGAAATAAACTTTAATTATTGTTGAGGCCATCAATATCGATATCCACAACAAAGATAATATGCATGATAAAAGATAATAAAAGTAGATGATATTCTTATTTCTTCTACACATGATATGGCCCAATAATAAAAACTAAATATAAAAATAAAATCTAAAGCAAATGTCAAGAATTGGGTTCAACTTAGACTCATCAGCCCAATCCTTTCATTAGATTGGGTTAAGCTACGATTTTATGGATCACAATTGAGCTTAGACTCTAAAACATAATTTGATCTGAAGTTGAATTAGGCTAGGATTGAGGTTAAATATAATCCTAAATTAGTTTGACCCAATCAAATCTAATACATAGATAAATATATAATTATTTTGATATTAAATATTTATATCTTTATTTGATTATATCTTTACTTTTACTGAACTAGGGAAATATATAAGTGTATTCAAATAGATCCTAGCTAATACAATACTAACAAAGAGAAATATCCGAAACACTTTTCTATTATAGATAACCTATCTATCTAACAATCCATTGATTTTAGCATACCTACCAAATGTAATACAAACTCGAGCTACTCTTAATTTAGTTTAGCATAGGTTTAAATGAAAGAAATTCCACCCAATGGCGAGGTCAAGTTTGGTTGTGATTGAAAGATGCAGAAGTTAGGCTTGTCTTAGTTGCAACTCTGAGCTCTCTTTCATCCATAACCAAGCAAAGCAATATTAAAAAGCTTAGGCTTAAACATTTAGTTTAAATTAGTCACTACTATCAATTGCAACAATTCCTCAGCTTTATTGTTCATGCTTTTGATAAATAGTTAACAAATAGTCATGACCAAGCAATTTTTATATTATAATGATAACTAAGCAATTGAAATACATGCTGGTTAAGATTTCTATATTGTATTCCTTTGAAATAATGTTTTAGTTGAAGTATTTATTAAGCAACAAACACAATGTCAATTTGTAGATGGCCAAACATGCAGGAAAACAGTCTTATTTTATCATCATTGCTTGTCATAGCAATTGATAAGTGAAAATAGCTAACTTCACAGGCATTATATATTTCAAAACAAAAATCAAAAACTAAATTAAGATTAAAAACTTGTGATTCTGATTTGGCTCACTCTTTATTTTGATTTATATTATATTTTTAACTCAAACAAATCAGCTTAACTACCTACCTATCCATCATGCATGCATAAACCAGAGTGTCAACTATATGCAAAATCAAATGCTAGAATAAATTGTCAAAATATTCTTCTAATATTTGAAGCATCAAAATCACTCATATTACATTTATTTAGCTGAAATAATAATAAAAAAGAAAAAAAATAAAAGTTTTCATGAAGATGATGTTCCTTATTTTTTATTAAACAAAATGATCACAATCATTTTTTTTGTCATTGGCGAATGAATAGAACTTGCTTCCAAATCACTTTCTTAACTCTCAACTATCACTAATTCGATGATGACTCAGCTTAACCCGATAACTTGTCTTAATACTTAATATAACTAAATTAATATCTTAAAAAAAATAAAAAACTAAAAGTATAACCTTTTTTATTACCTGTCAAGATAAATTCATTTCAAAGCTGGATTTAGATGGAAATGCATGATTCAATTTTGTCTCACTTTTTATTTTTGTTTTTTTAAACTCAAACAAGCCAACATCATGATTAAGAAGAGTCATATTTTTCTTTATTATATACATACATATTTGCCCATATGATGCACATGCACTGCTTCGCTATCAGGTCAAAAAAAGTATATTAGAGTTAATAAAATTAAAAGAATACTAAATGTAGTTTGACACATGGCAAGCATGGACTCTATAAATGCAAATCTCTTGACTTTACTATGTTATATTAGATTAAATATTAGGTATGTATGTATATACTCCATAGCATCAACTATATTACAAAGCTAAATGGTAAGAGAAATTGCCAAAATAATCATCTAATATTTCAAGTACCAAAATCACTCACATCCAAGTCCTTTAATCTAAAATAATAATTCTAACTTAATAAAAAGAAAAAAAAATTCTAATCTCTGAGCTTATTATTTGTGATCAACAAACAAAATGATAACAATCAATTCTGTTGCTGTGGATTTTCATTCTCTAACTTGGATTGAGATGGCAGTACATGTGGGAGTCCAAGTGGCATCCTCTCATCCTTGTGAACCTGCAAAACAATGTTCACACAGGTACTGAAGTGGGTGGTCTCTAAGGAGAACCCTTCGTCATCAAGTCAGTGAAAATCCTTGGCTAGAAAAAATGTGAAAAAAAATTCTAGAAAAGAAAACTCAAAGAGAATTATCTCTCTCTCATCATGGTGTCAACAAGAGGGTTTATCTAGATCGTATTTGAGGGCTCCTATGACATGATATTATTGTTACCTAGTTTTCAGGTAGCAGTTACAGGATCTGAAGGAGGATAAGGCCGATTTTAACATATACCTTATTGGGGGATTTCAAATCCCGCTAATCATAAAGGGGGAGCCATATCTGGCTTTGTTTTCATTTAAGAAGGATTACAAGAAGGAGCTCTGAGATTCCTGCGATTCTAATGATATGATGTTCAAGATATTCAACACGGGTCGAAGGTCGGCAAAGAGAACAATCGGTCGGAAGACTTTCGACTATTGAAATTCAATAACCCTGGTTCGGGGTGCAACTTGGCAAAGAAAATCGAAGGTCAATTGATCGAGGTTTGGTCTGGCGAGATTTGAGCGAAAATGCTAACTGAGTAGTTTGACGAAGCATCATTTGGCTCATATGGGTCGGTTAGCCATAACCCAAGGGTGGGGCCCCATTGCCTATCCGCATCAGCCAACCATGTGAAAACTTTTTTACCCTGCATCACTTGCTCCCCCACTCCCTAGTTCGAAGTTTACGTTTGGGCTTAGGGAGTAGGGTTTGGTGGCTGAATTCCATTGGCGAAGGTTGGATTCGGAGAGATGCTGCATGATGATGCCATAAATGACGAGACGACGCTGTATGATAATGCCATAACTACCAAGCTGACATGCTGTCGCTTCAGCCTGCCGAACAAGAGGAGCTTTTTTGAATTTGACTAAAGGTGGCCGGTTAAATGACACGTGGCTGAGCTAAAGATCATGGTGCTTGAACTGAAAGGTCACGGCTCCTAGGTTTTCCCAATAATGATGTCTTCTATCTTTTCGTGCAGCAGTTTAAAAAGGAGGGGACCAGCATCTTTCGTAGTCATATCCTTCAAATCCTTAGTGTCTTGCTCTCTTCTCAGACTAAGTATCCTCGACTAGAGGAAGCTATGGCCTACCCTATTTTTGTCTGTTCCAAAGAAATGGAGCATCCAACTTGCATCACCTCATCAGTAACCCTGGTGGATTTGGAGAGAATCATGTATTAGATTCCTAGCAACTACCATATGCAAATACAAGGTCCCAGACAGAGAGCTTCAGATCAGTTGGAGTCTGGGGTTTTCTTCTACGAGGAACACTTCAAGGTGGGCATCTACCTTCCCCTTGTTTGACGATTGAAGGGATCATGGAGTTTTATGGTATCTGCCCCATAGTAGTGGCACCGAACATTGGTGCTACATCATGGGCTTCATCTCCATGTGCTAATTTATGGCGATGATAGCCACAATGCCCTATTCCGAGCATGCCACAACATCATCTTTTTCGAAGAACTCTTGCTAGTCTTACATTGGACCTCGAAGGTCCTTTAAAAGAGTTTTGGGGTTCCATCCTCAATAAATGGATGGAACCCCGCTTTTTTATCCTCCATTGGAGTGATGGGTGCCGCTTTCCTCGATCATGGTGGGAGTTTCTCGAGGACTTGAACAGAGCTCCTCGGCTATCGAAGTAGGAGATCGAAAACCTCAAGATTCTTTTCAGCAGTAAGGTGCTCTCGGTTGGAGTTCTTCTGGCCGAAGATGCACTCTTCAATGTTGGACTCAGTAGCATCGACCCTCGGGGTAAGCTTGATCTTCAATTTATTGAGCCTTGAATTTATCTGCCGGTGCATGACTAATTGTTTGAGTATTCTCTATTCTTAGCAGCCAAGTCAAACCTTGGGGTCCAAATGAGGAAGTTGCCGAAGGGCAACTTGGGCAAAAAAAAAGGGGTGAGAAATGGTCTCATCCAGCCCAACCGAGCCCTTTGAGGAAGAAGGAAAGGCTTGGCTCCCTGAGCCCTCCGAGATAGGGCATTGAAGGAGGCTCGGGATCGAGCTTTGCTTTGATTCCAGCACTGAAGAAGAAGGCATCGATGGAGAAAATAAAGGATGCACTAACCCGGAAAGAACCGGAAAGCATTTGCCTATCCGAATTAGAGGATAGGTTTTGGGAAAAAGAAGATTTTTTGGTAAGTCAAGACTATACTATGGGTCCCCACCCGATCGTCTGTGGCCCGATGCACGTTGTCCCATATAGTCAACAAACTCCTAAGGAACGTCAGGAGGATCAAAGAATAAAGTGGCTAGTCGAGTCCAAGGGGTTGGAGGCTGCCATTGCTGCGAGCGGCTAAAATTTCCCCCCATTAACGGAGGAGCCTCTCCCCAAGGAGCAGGAGAAGCCAAGAGGAGCGCTGGGGCTAAGAGGATCCCTCAAGAGGGAAGGTCAACGAGCAGGGACCCTTAGCCAACTCTGAGTTAGAGTCGTTGAGGTCACGGCTCAAGGTATTCTGATTCATTCTTCATCCAAGAGGGGATACCTCGAATGCCGAACCTACATAAGCCAACCAAGAGATGGTCTCTTTCTCGATCGAGGGGTTTGAGATCCTCAAAGACCTGGAGGACTTATCGTTGCTCGATGATGATGCCCTTCTGAGGGATATGAATATTTCGGCCTTCCGGATAAGTGATGATGTCCTCTTTCTTTTCTCTTTGATATATTATGTTATCTTCGAGCTTACTCATTCCGTTCTATTGTAGGCAATCATTCTCCAAAAAGTGCTTTATGGGCGCTTGAGCACTGCAAGAGAAGCTCACGATCGAGCCTTGGGCGAGGTCGAAGAGCTTCGAAATATGGAGGGCTTAGCTAGCCAACAATCTGAAGAGCTAGCCAAGACCCAAGCTGAAGTTTAAGAAGCCTGCAAATTGGCTAAGAAAGCCTTGTCAACATTGTCGAAGTTCCAGACTGAGGCCACTGAAGAAATCAATACAATAAATAATAGCCTTATTGATGAAGGTCGCAAGCTTGAAGCTTGCCAACAACAGGTTGAGAGGGCTTTAAGTGAGCCTACGTCCACCCAAAAGCAAGCGGAGGAAGATCGGGTGAAGCTGGAGTATGCTTGGGGGAAGCTTCACCAGTATAGAAAGGAGAGGAGAAAGCTCCAAAAGAAGGCCATGGTAGGCATTGGGTATAGACCTCATTCATAAACTCAGCCCTACTTTTATCTGAATGGGATCTAATGGCCTTACTTCTCAGGCAAAGAAGAATGAAGCTCGGGAAGCAGAGCATATAGAGATGTTATCTGAAGAATTGACCATGCGTTGTCTACAAAGCTCCGATCTTCAAGATCAAATGACCAAGGCCAACAATCAAGCTGCCCTTGTGGTAGAGAAATATAAAAGTCCAACCGAGTTCCTTGAGGAGATTTCTTTCTTGAAGGAGGCCTATATTTTGGCAGCAACCAAGATGCATCAGAGGATTATCTAGCAATACCCTGACTTAGACCTCTCATTCTTAGAGGTCGAGGGCTATTATGTCCCTTCGACTCCAGCTGATGCCTCGGTTGCCACTCCTCTATCCTTCGAAGTCGGTGCCGACGGAGATGATGCCTTGGAAATTGAAATTTAAGAAGTTACAAAGGCAAACTCAGCTGAGGTCCTCTCGTCCATTGCCAAAGAGATAAGCAAGTTTGCTCTAGCTATCCCTCCTTCGGCAGCTTCCCCCGAGCAAGGCATAGCGCCAGCTAAACCAGCAAAGCCTCATATTTAACTTTTCTTTTTGTTATATATATATATACACACACACACACACACACACATATCATGGGGCACTTGTTAGGAAATGTGTCCTACAGTCAATCGTCTAGCTTGTAGACGGTTATGAGTTGATGTGAATGTACATGATTTATTCAATAAATAAAAGTCTATTTTGGCAGTATAGCATATAGTTTACATCTTCCAGTAGAATTCCAATATGTTGTAGTCCTTAGAGTTACATGTATTCGACAATGGAGGAATTGTTGAGTAACTCTTAAATCTGTTCGCGACCAAATGATACGTTGTTACCTAGGACGACGACGTAAACAAGTGTAGGTCGTTGTGTGCCATATGGGTTGGTTTATTCTCTTAAACCAAGGAGTGTATAACACTGGTGTGACATGCGGGTGAGTGTAGGAGTACATTCACTGAACAGTGACTCACCTCAGCTGAGTGCTCAACTGCTAGGAGCAACTCACAGAAAGGCAATGGGTATAAGTGTCCCTTTGATATGAGACTATCATGTTGACTTGATAAGCAACTCACTGTACTTAGATACTGGACCATCCGGATTTCTAATCCGGTGATGGAAGGTTGCTGGGTGCAGTTAAGTACTTATTGGGTCAGTGATGAGTCAAGATGGGATTGTCCACTCTAAGTGTTAGAGAGAGTGCTCGAACTATGTTTCAATTTAGCAAAACCTTGGCCAAGGTAATCTTTGTGAGGTGTCACAAGATTCTTTGCATTGAAACATACTTGGGTGATTTACTCGGAGTTGGCAGTTAACTCCGTATTCGCTCTGAGTACTAGGACAAGGGGATGAATTATACGGTAACCATAGCCTAGGTTCTTGAATATTGCTTTGCATATATTCGGTCTATTCGGACATCGGGTACCATTGCTAAATGGTCACATCGATTGGTATAAGAAGTGTTCCTATGATATCGACTTAGATTCGAACCTATGGAGTCACGCACATAGTCAGGTGACCTGGAGACATGCTTTATCCATGATCTAAGTGGGACTTGGTTATATGGGTAATACCGAGTTTGTACTAGCAATGTCTAGCTAGCACTGGGCATTAGCGGTAGTACTTATTCTGGGGATGAACTTGAGTTAGTTTGTAACTCAAGTGAATTTTTGGGATTTATTCAGACCCATTGTGGGATAGGACTTAAACCATAGACCAATGGTTGGTTTGACGATATAGTGGTTTAGATCTGGTTTCAAAGTGGTTTGAATTGGATATCCAATATAGCCTCTGATCGTTTATTTATAAATTTTGAAATCATAAATTACTTTACTTAGAAATTAAATAAGTCCAATGCGAAGTATGGTTCGAGATCTTCGTATAGGTTCTTTTGGATTTCAATTTGGACTTCAAACGGATTTAATCTAATTATTTTTGTATTTATAAATATTTTAAATATTTTTTTATTATCGTTGCGGGCAGCCAACTAGACTTTAAAACTTCAAAAAATTTATGATTCTACCAATTTCATGTAAATTATGATTGTACCATTTCGTTTAAATTACGGTTCTATCATTGAGATGACGTAAATTTAAAACTTTGTATAAATTATAATTTTGTCATTTCGAAAATGTGAATTTGAAACTTCGTATAAATTACGATTTTGCCATTCCATGAATTTGAAACTTTGTTTAAATTACGATCTTGCCATTGAGATGATATGAATCCGTAAATTTATTTTATAAAATTTTCTTTACGCGTTAACAATGTGTGAATGCCCGTAACCCATCCGTTTTTGAAGATCGGATATTATCGTATCGTAAAACAAATTCAAAAGGTTGTTTTGGGTTGTTTTACGATGAGTTTATTTAAGAAACTTTTCTCAACTTGAGAGAGAGTGTAGCCGAGAAAGAAGAGTCCAAAAACAGAGAAGTCCAAATAGAGAGGGACTCCTCTCTTAGAGAAGAGTTCTCCAATTCCATATCCCCTGTCTCAAGGTTTCCTAGCGTACGTGTGATATAGAGGAGCGGCGCGTGCGGCTCTTGCAAGGCATGAGTAAGAACTTCTCCCTGCATATCAGATCTGCTACGTTCATCATCTACAGCTTTCGCATCGAGAGGTATTGTTTTAAACTTATTTTTACATACTCTTAAATTTTAGATTTGCTAATATGCTTTAATTTATATTCAATGTGAATATTAAAATTAAATTACATGCTTTCCACCTTGAGATTCTGTGCATATGAAAAGCAAGTTTTCCCTTCAGCACTTTTGTAATGAACACTTTGATGAATAAATTTTCTAGAAAACTCTTTCCCTTTGTAATGAACAACTTTGATGAAATAGATTTGACCAAAAAAAATTTCTTTACTTTTCGTAACTTGCTGCCGAATATTAGCCTTGTTGTTTTCTTAAAATATATGGCAATCGTTGAACTTAGCAGCTTAGGCTCTGTGGGACAATAGGATATACTCGACCCAGCTAAGGTTAGGAGATAGAACAAAAAAAGACATACTCGGTCCTGTCGAGGTTTGGAGAGATAATGTAATAACATACACTCGGTCTTGCTGAAGTTTGGAGAAATAATAATAGAACACCCTTTGCCCTACCAAGGTTCAGAGAAATAATAATAGAACGCGCTCGGCCCTGCCAAGGTTCGAAGAAATAATAATTGAGCATGCTCGGGGCTACCGAGGTTTGAACAAATAATAATAGAATGCGCTCGGCCTTGCCGAGTTTCAGAGAAATAATAATCGAACGCGCTCGGCCCTACTGAGGTTCAAAGAAATTATGTAAAATGACCTCAGCTCGGCTGAGGGTTTGGAGAAATAATTTATAGACTCTCGATCGTATCAAGGTTCAGAGATATAATATAATATTCTTGATCCTACCAAGGTTCGAAGATTAAATTCATAGAACATACTCGGTCCTACTGAGGTTTGGAGAAAGAACATAATAGGACATACTCGGCCCTATCGATGTTCGGAGATATAACGTAATAGAACGTACTCAGCCTTGCCGAGGTTCAGAGATATCGTGTAGTTTGCTTGGCCCTACCGAGGTTCAAAGATTTAATATAATATTCTTGGACACCGTCGAGGTTCAAAGATTAAATTCGTTGAACCAGCAATTGAAAAAAACCTATTTCTCATTAACATCTCACTGATAATATGTTCGGAGGTTGTTCGAGTTCCATGTCTTGGGAATGGCTTTCCTATCGAGGTCTTGGAGTCAGTAAGTACTGGGTATGATGACCTCTACAATTTGGTAGGGGCCTTTCTAGTTCGGAGTCAGTTTCCCTTGTTCTGTCGGTTTAGAGACCAAACCTTTGTGAAGCACAAGATCACCGAGAAGGAAGAGCTTCCCTTTCACCCAAAAATAATAGTAGGGGGCTACGCACTATTGATATGTAGCCACCCTGATTCGGGCCTTTTCTCTGACTTCTTCAATTAGGTCAAGGTTTTTCTGTAGCTATTCGTTATTTTCTTCTTTAGAATAGCTCTTGACTCTAGGCAAGGGTAGGCCCACCTTGACCAAAATGACGACTTCAATGCCGAAGGCCATCCTGAATAGAGTTTCACCAGTGAAAATTCTTTACATTGTTTGATAAGCCCAAAGAACATGGTGAAGCTACCTTCGCCTTTAGTCCTTGTAGCAATATTCAGTTAGCTACCTCCGCCTCACTGTTGCTTTGTGGATGCCCAACTGAGGTGAGCCGATGACTAATGCCATGATCTTGAAAAAACTCTCAAAACTTTGGGTTGTTGAACTGCTGATCATTGTCAGTAATGATGGTTTACAGAAGGCCAAATCGGTAGATAATTGACCGCCAAACAAAATATTTAGCTTAAGCCTTAGTGATTTGGGCAACTGCTTCGGCTTCGATCCATTTGGTGCAGCAATCAATGGCCACAAACAGGAATTTCCTATGTCCAAGGGTGGGAGAAAATGGACCAAAAATGTCCATTCCTCACTTTACAAAAGGCCAGACAACTATGATCGGTGTCAAGAGCATGGACGAGAGCCTTTAGATATTCAAATGATGCTGCATGAGTTAGATGTTTGAACAAAGTTATTCAAATCTCTCAGCATGGTGGGCCAATAATACCTTTGTCATAGCACTTTGTGGCAGAGGGCCCGGCCTCCCAAGTGGTTGTTGTAGATACCTTCATGGACCTCTCATAGGGCATAGTCGACCTCTAATGGTTTGAGGCACTTGAGTAGTAGCATGGAAAAGGAACGCTTATAGAGCTGTCCATCATGTAGGACGTAATGGAAGGCCTACATCTTTAACTTCCTAACTTCTTTTCTATTTGTGGGGAGAGACCCATCTCTAAGGTATGCCAAAATAGGATCGATCCATAATGGTTCGGTTTCGAGCTGGATCACGGAGTTGGTGTCTACTATACTAGGCTTCTCTAGAACTTTAAGATGAAACTTTCGCTCCAAATCCATGGAACCGGTGTTGGCCAGTTTGGAGAAAAGGTTCGCGTGAATATTTTCTGCTCTCGGAACCTGAATAATTTTAAACTCAGAGAAGCCAGATGATAGGTCATGTACCTTTTATAGATATTGGACCATGTTCAATTTTCAGGCCTCAAATTCTCCCGTACATGTCCAGCTACTAGCTGAGAGTCAGTGTAGACATTCAGCCCTTTGACCTTCAAATTTTGGGTGATTCGGAGCCTAATAAATAGAGCTTCATACTCGGCCTCATTGTTAGAGATCAAAAAATCGAAGCGAATGGCATATTCAAACATGGCTCCTTCCAAGCTTGTAAGAATCAAACCCGCACCGGAATCAGCTGCATTGGCGGATCCGTCTACATGTAGTAGCCACTAAACCTCGGTCCTCACTTGCTGAGGTTCTTCCAATGCTGACCCATCCTTCAGGATGGTGCATTCAAGGAGAAAATTTGCTAGAACTTGTGCCTTGATGGCTGGGCAAGGCTGATAATGTATGTCATGCTCGTTTAGCTCTAAAGCTCACTTTATCATTCTCCTCGATACTTCTGGACGATGGAGGATTATTTTGATCGGTTAGTCGGTTAGAACTACTATGGTGTGCACTTGAAAGTATGGACGCAGCTTCCGTATGGATGTTACCAATGCAAATACTGACTTTTCAATCTTGGTGTACCTAGTTTCAGCATTCCGAAGTAGTTTGCTGATATAGTAGACCAGCTTCTAAATTTTATCTTTTTCCCAAACTAGCACAGAGCTAACAAAATTCTTTGAAATAGCCAGGTACAAATATAAATGTTCTCCGAGCTTCGGACTGCTAAGCAACGGAGGCGAGCCCAGGTATTTCTTTAGATCTTCAAAGGCCTTTTGACAATCGAGGGTCCACTAGAAGTTTTTTGCCAAACGAAGTGCTTTAAAGAAAGGCAGGCACTTCTCAACGGATCGGGCAATGAAGCGGTTGAGGGCTGCTATTCATCTCGTGAGGCGTTGAACCTTCTTGACAGATCTAGGTAGCACCATTTTCTGAAGGGCTTGGATCTTTTGGGGGTTTACCTCAATGCCTCTTTGGGAGACCATAAAGCCCAAGAATTTTCAAGAGTTCACTCCGAAAGCATACTTGGTTGGGTTCAGCTTCATTTGATATCTTCTGAGGGTGACAAAACTTTCTGTTAGGTCAGATATATGATGAGCTGTTTCTCTACTTTTTACCTACATGTCGTCGACATAGACTTCCATATTCTAACCTATCTGATCTTTAAATACTTTGTTGACCAGCCTCTGTAAGTTACCCCAACATTCTTTAGTCCGAATGGCATGACTCGGTAGCAATAGGTACCCTTATTATTGATAAAGGTTATCCTTTCTTAATCATTGAGGGCCATCAATATCTGGTTATAGCCCGAGTAGGTATTCATGAATGTCAGCATCTGATGGCCGGATGTAGCATCTATTAACTAATCGATCCTCGACAAGGGGAAGCTGTCCTTTGAGCAAGCTTTGTTGAGGCCTGTAAATTCTATGCAAAATTGCCACTTGTCATTCACCTTTTTCACCATGACAACATTTACTAACCAGCTGGGGTAATTTACCTTCCGGATGAAGTTTGCTTTGAGGAGTTTGTCGAACTCGTCTTCAATTACTTTCTGGCGTTCATGAGCAAAACTCCTCTTTATCTGTTTAATTTGTCTGAATGTCTCATCTATGTTGAGAAGATGGACAAGAATATCCAATCTGATCCCCGGCATGTCAGAGGTGGATCAGGAAAAAACATCAATAATTTTGCGCAGAAAGTCTACCAGGTTCTGTCAGGGCTTCCCTTATAATTGTGAACCGATACGAATGGTTCGATCGGGCCGGTCCTCCTCAAGTGGGATTTCCTTAAGTTCCTCGAGTGGTTCCCCTCTTTTCCTGGTGAGGTCTTCCTGAGAATTGAGCATATCAACTTCCGGCCTTCGAGATCGAAGGTCGGCAATAAAGTAATACTACGCGGTAGCCTGACTTTCTTAGATAGTCCTAGCACCCCACTATGTGGGGAACTTCATAATGAAGTGTGGGACGGTGATCATTGCTCCATGAGACATCTACCCAGGCTTTCCGAGGATAGCATTATACGATGACCAAAGTTTGGTTACAAAGAAGTCCATATGGACAATTGCTATACATGGCCATTCGCCTGCTCAAACTATTAGAGCAATCATTCCTTCTGACACAATGGTGTCGCCGATGAACCCCATCAAGATAGAGTCCACTATCTAGAGGTTTTTCATTCTCAAATTTATTTTCATAAAAGAATCAAAATAAAGAACATTGACAGAGCTTCCCTATCAATAAGAAACTGGTGTACATCATAATTTTTCATATTTAGGGATACAATGAGGGCATCGTCATGGGGGTACGTATCCCTTGAAGATCTTTCTCTGAGAATCCGAGTCCCTCGCATTTGGTTCTCTTGAATGGGTTTCTTCCTCGTCCGGCCTACTCTTAGATGGGCCGATCATGGCAATCATATATACGTTGCTTGTCATTGGTAGATTTGGTGGGGGTTGTTGTTGAGGCTCGGATAGATGCTCTACTTTGGCTTCTACTCCCGGGGATCCTCTGTAGCGCTTAAGCCTTCCTCGGTGGATCAGTTTCTCGATCTCTTGCTTGAGCTGCCAACACTCATCGATATCATGCCCGTGGTCGTGATGATTCCGATAGTATTTAGCTATATCACTCATGGCCGAATTCCCTCGGACAAGCTTTGATTGAGGGAGCTGATGCTCTACCTCCATTAGGATTTGGGTCCGTGGAATGGTAACTGGAGTAAACTGATTAAACCTTCATGCCAGGCTTTTGGAGTGCTATTTGGGTGATGGAACCCTTTGGCAATGAGGGCTCGCAGGACGAGTCACTCGGCTTCTATCTAAATTACCTCTCTCCTTCTTCTTCGGTTGTTTAGCTCGTGCCAACCTTCTAGACTCTTCTACGCTGGCATATTTGTCTGCTAGGGCTATCATATCGGGGAGACTCCGCGGGTAATTCACCTTCAATGCCAGATAGAAGTCTTCCTCCTTCGATACTTTGCCTGTTAAGGCGGACATGGCCACCTCGTGATTGAGGTGTTGACCTCCAACATGGCTATATTAGAATGACCTAAGAAGTTCTTCAAGGATTCCTCCTCCCATTACTTTAGTTCAGAGAGAAAATCCAACCTTCGCCGATAACGACGGCTACTGACAAACTGACTGATGAAGGAGTGGCCGAATTCGTTAAAAGAGCTGATAGAATTCGGCTTTAATGTGCTGAACCATACTCTATTGGGTCCCCTAAGAGTTGAGGGGAAGGTCTGGCACAAGATCGCATCTGAAGCTCCATGAAATAGCATTATTGATCAGAAGTTGCTTAGGTGATCGTCCAAATCAGTTGTCCCATTGTACGGCTCGATTGCGGGGAGCTTTATGTGCAACAAGACAGCTTCACTCATAATCCTCTTGTAAAGGATGGATCTCGTTCCACCAAAATTCTGGCAGAGATGCGTGCTTAACAGCGTCCAATTCGAGGTGCTTCTCCTGGATTTTTCGTTCAAAAGCCTCGGCTTGTGCTGATGGAAGAGCTAGGAGGGGAGATCAATGTCTAGGTGTCAAACTGTGATGAGAGGAAGCCGGGGACAAGGAGCGGGCTCGGCGAGGTCGGGGGAGGCCCTTGTCTCCGGCTTTCAGCGGGATTGGTTTTGTTTTCCCTACTTCATGGGCCAAGTTGTCATGGGGGAATCGTAGTTTCAAACTGATTAGATGGAGGAGCCGTTGGTTGAACTGGCATGACTGCTCCATTGGAATGTTGCTGCTTGCCCACAGGAGATTGAGAATTGGGTGCATTCGAGGGATGGGCTTCTTGGAGTTCTTACACCATCTACATCAAAGCCTGGACTTGTTGGACCAATATGTTAATTTGGTCTTGTGTAATAGGTGCTACGAGTGGCGGTGGAGCAGCGGGCTAGGTTGGTTGTGAGGATGCCATGTTTGCGAGGAACCAGGCCTTTGAGAAGTGGCTGGTTAGGGGCATCTATGAACACCCTTCTGTGGGTCGCCATTCAAGCTTATATCCTTCTTTTTTGAGCCTTTTCTCTCAAAATTTTAAGTTTTTGGGAACTTGGTCCTTCCTCTAGTGCCAATCTATTATTATGGATTTTCGTTCTCGAACTTGGGTTGAGATGGTAGTGCATCTAGGGGTTCGGTGGCATCCTTCCGTCCATATGGACGAGCAAAACAACGTCCTCACGAGGGACTGAAGTGGGTGGTCTCTACAGAGGACCTTCTGTCGCCCAAGTTAGTGAAAATCCTTGGCCACAGAAAATTTAGAGAAGGTTACTAGAGAAGGAAACTCAAAGGGAATTCTCTCTCTCTCGTCATGCTGTCAATGAGGGGGTTTATCTAGAGCGTACCTGAGGGCTTCTGGGACTTAATATTATTGTTACCTGATTTTCAGGAAGCAATTATAGAATTTAAAGAAGGATAAGATCGATTTCAACGTATATCTTATCGGAGGGATTTCAAATCCTACTAATTATGAAGGGGGAGCCATATTTAGCTCTTGTTTTCATTAAGGAGGATTACTTTAGGAAGGAGCTCCAAGATTCCCACAATTTTGGTGATCTGATGTCCAAGATATTCGGCAAGAGCCAAAGGTCGGCAAAGAGAACAGTTGGTTGGGAAACTCTCAACTATTGAGATTTGGTAACCCTGGTTTAGGGGTGAAACTTGACAAAGAAAGTCGAAGGTTGTCGACCGAGGTTCGGTCTGACGAGACTCGAAAGGAGATGCCGATGAAGTAGTTTGGCAAAGTATCATTCCACTCGTATGGGTCGATCAGCCATAACCCAAGGGCAGGCCTCACTGCCTATCCGCATCAGCTGACTTATACAGAAAATTTTTTATTCTGCATCAAATTCTTATCATTATTGGTAGATGAATTAAACCTACTTCCTTCCTTGTTAATATCTTAGTAACAGAAAACATGACTAAATTAAGATTTTGAGTAAATAAAAAATTGAAAACATGGCTCTACCCTTGTTCTCCCTCACTAGTCTGACTGGGTTATGAAAGACTCAATAAAACTGGACCTAGTTGGGTCATGACTGAATAATATATTATTTTTAATTCAATTCAACTAAGACTCACTGAATTTTACGATCTTGGATTAAATTGACTTATTTTCATTGCATGACACATGATAATTTCTAGGCCGACTAGTGTATTAATATCATTATTCTGTTGTGATGTGACTGGTGCAGCCACAAGGGCAATTTCGGTAAAACATTAGTGCGCACGGCGTCTCCAAGCCCGCCGAGTCGGCCCGACCATTCCTGGTCACCCCGTTTGGCCCCGGCGTCTCCAAGCCAACCGAGTCGGCCCCGACCATTCCTGATCGGCCCCTCCCGGCCCCGGCGTCTCCAAGCCCGCCGAGTCGGCCCCGACCATTTCTGGTCGGCCCTTTCCGGCCCCACGTCTCCAAGCCCGCCAAGTCGGCCCCAACCATTCCTGGTCGGCCCTTCTTGCCCCGGCGTCTCCAAGCCCGTCGAGTCGGCCCCGACCATTCCTGGTCGGCCCCGGTCTCCAAGCCCGCTGAGTTGGCCCCAACCATTCCTGGTCGGCCCCTCCCGATCCCGGCGTCTCCAAGCCCACCGAGTCGGCCCCGACCATTCCTGGTCGGCCCCGCACCGGCACTTCCTAGTCGGCAAGGCTGGCCCGGCCACCCCTGGCCGACCCAACTAAGCCTTGGCTCCCTCGGGAGAGTCGAGACTCCCGGTTTCCTCCAGATCTGCCCCAACACTGCCCTGGTAGCTCAGGGCACTACCTCTCTGACCCGCGCCACCTGACAACGCCAGATCCAACTACCCACTGGCCACGCTGCTGATGGGACTGGACCCAACTACCCAATAGCCCCACTAGCTGATGGGACTTAGCCCACCGACCGCCATTTTCTTCCTCTTCGATGGGATAGGACCCACCAACCAGCCCAGGTTCACACAACTCCCAAGAACTCCATGGACATTCCCTTTTTCACGGAATCCCACGTGATCATGCAGATGTCAACCCCTATAAAGAGGTGAATCCACTCATTAATCAGGTATGAGCAAGAACCCCAAAAAATCGCTATCCTAACACCCAGAGAGGAATCCCTCCTCCCCGGGAAGACCTTTTCATCTAAAAATAGCTCATTCGAGCTCCTCTTCTGCTGTGACCTCGATTGCTGACTTGAGCGTCGGAGGGTCCCATCGGAGAATCCCTCCGGTCCTGGGGCTTTTTTGCAGGAAACTCGTGAAGCAAAGATCCTCCGATTAATCCGCTTTCTCATCCCAACGTTCAGGATCAGTGATCGGGCGTCATCAGATTGGCGCGCCAGGAAGGGGGGCGCAGTGCAGTACGCAGCAGGTATCTCAGGGCCTCCCTGTGCTACATCTCGCCGAACTCTACTCCCCCTCTTTTCTTCTTGAAGCCATGGTGGTAACACGAGCTCAGGACGCTTCCATTAGCTGTCCAGCGGGGCTTTCCCCTAGTTAGGCAGCAGGAGGCCAATCCCCCTGCTACCCTCCCGTTACCTACCCACCGCCAGATGCCGCTGTTCAGACTGCGGAGCGACTAGCGACCCTCTCCAACAAGTCCAAGCTCTCACTGCTATGGTCCACGGGCTCCAGCAGCAGCAGTCCGTGCCACCCAGCACCAGACCGCTCCCCCCGCAGTCAGCAGTCGGCGAGGGAGGCTCTCCTCGCGGGAGGCCGGTCGGTGGGAGGCCGATCGTCGCCCAGCTTCCCCTAGGAAGCCTCGCCGTGAGCCCCCCAAGCAGCCACGGTCCCCCGATCGTGGCCCCAGCAAACTTCCTCCCGAGCCGCATTATCAGGAGGAGCCAAAGCGGAAGTCCCGACTCCCGCATCTTTCTCCTTCTCTTTCTTCCTCTTCTTCTTCCTCCGAACCATCCGGAGGGCTCCGGCAATCAGCCGCCAGGCAGAGGAACGCCTGGATGAGTACAATAGGCGACTAGATGAACTCGCCAGGAAAATCAATCACCAACCGGAGGAAGAGTTTGACACACGTCCTCCTTACACCCCCGGATATTGGAGGAGCCTGTTCCCTCCCGATTCCGCTTCCCCCAGGTAGATCCGTACGATGGTATGACAGATCCTCTCGACCATCTCGAAGCTATAAAGCGATGATGCAAGTCCAAGGTGCTTCGATGCCCTTCTCTGCAAAGCCTTCCCTGCCACTCTACGGAAGGCCGCTCGCGCGTGGCATCGCGCCTGCCCCCTCACAGCATCGATTCCTTCCGAGAGCTGGAGAAGGCCTTTCTGCCGCACTTCGATGCCTGCCGGCGGATCCCAAGGGTAGTGGACAGCCTCTTCTCCGTGCGCCAGAAGGAGGGGGAGTCGCTGCAGGACTTTGTGTCCCGGTTCAAGGCTGCCGCCCTCGAAGTCTACCATCTCGACGATGCGGCAGCAACATTGGCGCTGAAGCGGGGACTCCTCTCATCCCGCTTCACCTTCTCCTTGGACAAAAAACCCCCAGCTCTTACTTCGACCTCCTCTTCGGGCTCAAAAGTACATCCGTGCGGATGAGGCTGACTTCACCTGCCGAGAATCTTCAAGGAGCTCCAGTCACAAGCCCGCTCGCCCTGAGCCGAGTGGGCCCCCTCGACACGGCGATCTGACCCGCCTCGCCGACCCGACAACAGCGCCAGAGCCCTATCCCGATAAGAGCAAGCTCACGCCTCTTCTCGCCCCTCGATCCCACATCCTAATGGAGATCGAGGGCGAGCCTTACCTCCAGTGCCCTCCCCCATGAAGAAAGGTCCTCCCCGCGACAAAAGCCGTTACTGCCGATTCCACCGGGATTATGGCCATGACACTGACAGCTGCTACAGCTTGAAGCGGGCCATCGAGGAGCTCATTCAGCAGGCTACCTCGGCAAGTATGTTCAGAAGGCGCTGCCACTGCCGACCCTCATGGGACCTCCACCTGTTCAAGCCGCGGTCGACAACGCCCCCACGGAGCGGACGGTGGGAATGGTGTCCTGGGGATCAGCCTCTGCATCTAAGCGGCCGAGGGGAGGAGGCGCCGAACAATGTAATTCCTGGGGGGGAATCTGCTGTTATGGAAAATGTCAACAATGAAGGCGTCGTCGTCTCTATGACGATCGCCAAGCACCCTGTAAAAAGGATATTAGTTGATAGTGGCAGCTCAGCTGACATCCTTACTTATGACGCTTTTGTTCGGATGGGATTATCTTTAGACTCCCTTCAACCTGTGGCAGCCCCGTTGGTCGGTTCACTGGGACTCTGTAAGGGTTGAAGGCGAGATGCTTTTGCCTGTGACAGCCGGAACGCCGCCATGCCAAAGCACAGTGATCATGAAATTCCTGGTCATGAGGGTCCCTTTGGCGTACAATGCCATTCTCGGGCGTCCAGGTCTGAACCTTTTGGATGCGGTTATCTCACCCGACGTTTACTGGTGCAGTTCCCCACCAGTGCAGGAGTTGGAGAGATGCGCGGTGAAACCAGCCCGGTCCTGCCCTGTTACCACGCGGCATCAAGTCCTCTGGAAGCTGAACCAGCTTTAGAAGCATCCGACCCCAGGGACTCTAGCAAGGGAGGGGAACCAGCTGAGCACCTCTTAACTTTCCCTCTTGGAGACGACTCGACGAAGACCGTCCGTGTCGGCGGACTCCTTCCCCCAGAGGATCGGAGCACCTCTTGACCTTTTTGAGGGCTAACTCGGACGTTTTCGCTTGGTCAGCGTCTGATATGCCCGGCATCCCTCGGAGGTAATCACCCATAAGCTCAACATTGACCCACGGTACCGTCCGATCCGCCAAAGGAAGAGAAGCTTCGCTCCCGATCGGCAAAAGGCTATTGACGAGGAAGTCAACAAGCTGCTCAGTGCCGGCCATATCCGGGAGGCACACTACCCTAGTTGGCTGGCTAATGTGGTCATGGTACGTAAGGCAAACGGGAGCTGAAGAATTTGCATAGACTTCACCGACCTCAACAAAGCATGTCCGAAAGACAGCTTTCCCCTGCCAAGGATAGATCAGCTGGTGGATTCTACCTCCGGGCACGAACTCCTCAGCTTCATGGATGCCTTCTCCGGATATAATATGGACCCCAGCGACGAGGAGCACACATCCTTTGTAACGGAGAAAGGCATTTATTGCTACAAAGTGATGCCTTTGGCCTCAAGAATGCGGGGGAAACCTACCAAAGGTTGATGAATAGAGTGTTCCAGGACCAGCTAGGCCAGAATATGGAGGTCTATGTAGATGACATGCTGACAAAGAGCACCCACGCCTCCGATCACGTCTCCGACTTGGAGGAAACCTTTAATAACCTCCGTCGTTTCCAAGTCAGGCTGAACCCCAAAAATGTGCTTTCGGGGTCACAGCAGGCAAGTTCCTGGGTTTCATGGTGACCCAGCGGGGGATCGAGGTGAACCCAGAGAAGATCAGTGCCATACTCGACATGAGGCCACCATCCAGCAAGAAGGAAGTGCAGCAACTAACAGGGAGGATAGCAGCTCTAAGCCGTTTCCTCTCCAAATCGGCCGAGAGATGCTTGCCTTTCTTCAAGGCCCTGCGAAAGATGAACAGCTTCGAGTGGGCGGACGATTGCCAGAAAGCCTTCGACGGGTTGAAGGCGTTCCTGTCCTCTCCGCCGCTCCTGTCCAAGCCAAGAGATGGGGAAAGTCTCTTCCTCTACTTAGCCACTTCTCCAGAAGCCGTTAGCTCAGTCCTGGTGCGTCTCGACGCCGACGGGACCCAGAGACCCGTCTATTATGTGAGCAAGGTCCTCATGACGCATAAGTTAGATACTCCAAGATAGAGAAAGTTATTTTCACTCTGATAGTTTCGCCCGACGCCTCCGCCCATACTTTCAAGCTCATCCTATCATGGTGCTCACGGATCAGCCCCTTGAGCCATCCTGGCTCGTCTGGATACCTCAGCCGACTCGCCAAGTGGGCCATCAAGCTAGGAGAGTTCGACCTCTCCTTCCAGGCACGGTCGGCTCTGAAGTCCCAAGTTTTAGCTGACTTCCTAGTTGAATGCACTTGGGCGGAGGAGGCGACTGAAGAGGTTGCCAAGGAACAGCGCGAGCCCGAACCAATCGGCGATGGAGAAACTTGGATCCTTCATGTGGATGGCGCATCAAACTCTCAGGGAAGCGGCGCCGGCCTCATTCTTGCCGGGCCAGGGGAGAGAGGATAGAATGCGCCCTGCGGTTTCTATTCGAGGCCACCAACAATCAAGCTGAATACGAAGCCCTGTTGGCCGGATTAAGGCTAGCACAGGAGTTTGGAATAAGGCATCTCAGAGCTTTCATAGACTCGCAACTCGTCTCCGGGCAAATCAACGGAGAGTACGAGGCGCGTGACCCTGTTATGACCCATACTTGAGCAAGGTTCAGCTTTTGATCTCCCCGCTACCTTACTTCAGTATCAGTTACATTCCCGGAGCGAGAATGCCAAGGCCGACATCCTCTCTCGTCTGGCTACCTCTGCCGACGGCATGGCAAGGGATGCTTACATTGAATATTTAGAAAGGCCTAGCATAGAGGATAGCGAGGAAATCCTTCCACTCACCCAAGAGCCCACATGGATGGATGCCTACGTCGCTATCTCACTGATGGTACACTCCCTGAAGACCGCAATGAAGCCAGGCTGCTCAGGTGGAGGGCCTCCAAATTCATCCTCCTCGACGGATGCCTGTACAGAAGATCGTTCTCCTACCCCCTGCTCAAGTGTGTAGGACCCGCCGCCGCCGACTACATCCTTAGAGAAATCCACGAGGGCATATGTGGAAATCATCTGGGGGGCAGATCCCTAGCCCAAAAGGCTCTTCGTCAGGGATACTTCTGGCTCACTATGAGGGAAGATGCGGCTAAATTAGTTCAGAAATGCGATGGTTGTCAGCGCCACGCACACATTCAACATCAACCATCTACCCCACTTAACCCACTCTCAGCCCCATGGCCTTTCGCTCAGTGGGGAATGGACATCCTCGGGCCATTCCCCCCGGCTTCAGGGCAACGAGATTCTTGCTAGTCGCCATCGACTATTTCACCAAATGGGTCAAGGTCGAAGCACTGGCCAAGATCACTGAAAGCAAAGTCAAAGCTTTCTTCTGGAAGTCGATCATATGCCGATTTGGCCTGCCTACACCCTCGTCACGGACAACGGCCGCCAATTCAACAACGAAGCATTTAAAGCCTTCTATGACGAACTAGGCATTCATCACAGATTCACTTCTGTCGGCCACCCCCAAACCAATGGAGAGGCCGAGGTCATGAACCGCACCATCCTCAGAGGACTCAGAACTCGGCTAGATGGATCCAAAGGTCGGTGGGTGGAAGAGCTCCCCAGTATGATATGGGCTTACCACACGACCCCCAGAGCCCCGACGGGCGAGACTCCCTTCAGTCTTGCCTTCGGATCCGAAGCCGTCATTCCCGTCGAGATCGGACTACCCAGTCCACGTGTGGAGTCCTTCAACGAGGAAAACAACTCCGTGTTGATTCGGGCTAATTTAGACTTCATCAACGAGGCGCATGATCGGGCGAGGCTGCGCATGGCGACCTATCGTCAGCGAATGGCCAAGTACTACAATTCTCGAGTTCGTCTCAAGGTTTTTCGCCGTGGAGACTTGGTGTTGAGAAAAGCTGAGGTTTCTAAGCCTACAGAGGGAGGCAAGCTATCCCCCAACTGGGAAGGCCCTTATCGTGTCGCCGAGACACTCCACCGGGGGCATACAAGCTAGAAGAACTCAATGGACAACCCATTCTGCGTACCTGGAATGCAAGAACCTCTGCCAATATTATCAATAAAGTATTCCCCTGGGTATAAGCAATAAAGGAGGTCCCTTCTGACGCCACAGTCTACTCTCCCTCGCACCCAAAGACCAGGTCTCTCAAAAGGAGCTCGCCGGCATCGCGGCTAATGGGACACCACTCGGCCCTGGCATGGTGGTGCCCCCGAGTCGGTTAAGACCCTAACAGCTCCGTACCCAGTCGAGTCGCCCCTAGGCGGCACACAAACCCTTGAGGTGGTTCAAAAGGAGCTCGCCGGCATCGCGGCTAACGGGACACCACTCGGCCCCGCACGGCGGTGCCCCCGAGTCGGTTAAGACCCTAACAGCTCTGTACCCGGTCGAGTCACCCCTCAGGCACACAAACCCCTGAGGTGGTTCAAAAGGAGCTCGCCGGCATCATGGCTAATGGGACACCACTCGGCCCGGCACGGCGGTGCCTCGAGTCGGTTAAGACCCTAACAGCTCCGTACCCGATCGATCACCCCTCAGCGGCACACAAACCCCTGAGGCGGTTCAAAAGAGCTCACCGCATCGCGGCTAATGGGACACCACTCGGCCCCGGCACGGCGGTGCCCCCAAGTCGGTTAAGACCCTAACAGCTCATACCCGGTCGAGTCACCCCTCAGCAGCACACAAACCCCTAAGACGGTTCAAAAGGAGCTCGCCAGCATCGCGACTAACGGGACACCACTGGTCCCGACACGGTGATGCCCCCGAGTCGGTTAAGACCCTAACAGCTTCGTACCCGATCGAGTCGCCCCTCAGGCGGCACAAACCCCTGAGGCAGTTCAAAAGGAGCTCGCGGCATCGCGGCTAATGGGACACCACTCGGCCCGGCACGGCGGTGCCCCTGAGTCGATTAAGACCCTAACAGCTCCGTACCCGATCGAGTCATCCCTCAGGCGGCACAAACCCCTGAGGCAGTTCAAAAGGAGCTCGCCGGCATCACGGCTAACGGGACACCACTCGGCCCCAGCACGGGTGCCCCGAGTCGGTTAAGACCCTAATAGCTCCGTACCCGATGGAGTCGCCCCTCAGGCGGCACACAAACCCCTGAGGTGGTTCAAAAGGAGCTCAGCATCGCAGCTAACGGACACCATTCGGTCCCGGCACGGCGGTGCCCCCGAGTCGATTAAGACCCTAACAGCTCCGTACCCGATTGAGTCACCCCCAGGCGGCACATAAACCCCTGATGTGGTTTAAAAGGATCTCCGGCACCGCAGCTAGCAGGACACCCCTCGACCCCGGCACGGCGGTGCTCCTCCTAATACCTCCATATGCATTCAGGTCACCCTTCATATGGAACCCAGATCATGGAGATAGCTCCGAAGGCTCCGTGTAACCCTCATAGACTTCGAGTCGGCCGGCTCAGCCACAGCCTTTCCCGGTCGACCCTGACCAACCCAGGCACCTCCAACACTGACCGAGTCGGCGTAAGCCACCCCGGTCAACCCCGCTCGTACTTGGCGCCCTTGCGATGGCCGAATCGGCCTTGACCATTTCTGACTACAGCATCGTGAGGCCTCTTGAGTAACCTTCCACATGGCCGACTTACATTCGGGGATGCATTCCAACATCATCCAATCCGAAGTCGCAGTTCGGCGGCGGCATAGTCAACACATGCAACATTTGAAGCTAAGAAAGTGTTTCAGAAGATACAACGTTCGGCCGTGATGTTCTCAGCATATGCGATCCGGCCGTGTGAAGCAAAAACACAGTTAGGCGATTTTCCCCAAAAGAAGAAGGAATGGATAGAGCAAAGTCTGATAAAAATCTCTTCTTTATTAGTAATCAAGAAAAGGTGCTAAACTGAGAAGCCTTGACAGAAAAGTTTCTTCATTAACAGTCAAGGGTAAGTACAAAGTCGGGCCTAAAGCCAGTTACACAAGACAAAAAAGAAAAAAAAATGAACAGTGGGTCTTCAAGGCTCGCCGGGGCCGGGCTTCTTCTCGTCTTCTTTCTCTGCTGGCTCCTCATCAGGCTCCCCAGGCCGGATGTCTTCAAGTTCAGCAATGTCGATCTCGAGGGCCGCAGATACCTTGACCTTGCACATCTCGAAGCCTTGAGATAAGCATCAAGGCTGGCCTCGATGACTTCTTGCTTAAACTCGGCGAGGCCTTGTAATTGGAGACGGCCTGCCCCGCCTCGGCTTCAGCCCGCTGCGCTTTGGCCTCGGCCTCCTTGGCTCACGCCTCGGCCTCCCAGGCCCTGTTCTCGGCTTCTTCGGCACGGGCACTATCCTCATCGGCACAGGCCACCCCCGGCCTTCTCCGAGACCGCTTTCGCTGCCGCTTTCTCCACGGCAGCAGCCCTCTCCCCTGCGGCCTAGACCTCCTCTCGGCTCTCTAGAGCCGTCGGGTCAGCTCTTCATTCTACGCCATGGCAGCCTTCGACCTTTCTGAGGCCAACTCCATTTTGGCCTCAGCCATGGAGACCCGGCTCTCCATCTCCCTTAGGCGGCCGGCCGCGCTCTCCTCCCGGGCCGAGGCCTCTTGATGAAGGCGAGCAAGGCTCTCGGCCTGCGCCATGCTCTCCTTCTTATATTTGTGGCCCTCGCCAGGGCCTTGATCATCATATTTGAAGAGTGGGAGAGTGCCTCACGAAGACCAATTGCACCGTTGGCCATCTGTAGCAGAGGAAACATGTTAACTGCGGGAAGGAAAAAACATTGCGGAAAATGAGGAAGATTCAAAAAGTACCTGGACAACGGCGACCATGACCATATCCAGGAGTGCGGAGTGGCTCAATCCCCGCATCTCCTCTTCGAACTCGGCGGTCCGAACTCCCGACAGGAGGTGGGAGGCTTGTGCGGTGTCCGCCATCGTGCCGATTGTAGGGACCAACCGTGTCTGTCCCTCCTGCGGACCTTCGGCTTGGGGGGGACCGGGTGCCGGGCCGGTTGAGGGGATGAGCTCCTCGGCTCACCCCTCCGCTTCTCGGTCGCCTTCCCCATCCCAGGCCTTCCTGGCGACTCGCTCCCCCTCACCGGCAGTTGGGGGAGCGCTCTACCTCCCCGGCTTGGCAGTAGCCGGGGGCCGACGGCGATGGTAACCCGCCCCGTCTCGGGCATATCAGTGGCAGCAGGGGTTTCCTCCTCATCCAAGACCACCATCATCGTTTCGGTGGTGGCCGGGATCTCTCCTTCCTCGATTTCAGCCCTAGCCGGCTTCGGAGCCACTCCGCCAATCGGCTTCTTCTCAACCGGCTCCTCCGCAGGCGCCAGGGCCGTGAGGGCTGCGGCCGGCCCGGATGGCTCCCTTCTCCGAATTCTCTTCGCCGGCCTGGATTGCTCTCCGGACGCCTGCCTCTTCTGCCTCAAAACGGCCTCGAAATCGCTGGCGGAAACCTTCATTGCTACACAGAAAAGAATAATGGGCATCAGTGGCGGCATACAGTAAATCGAAGAACGGGACAGAAGGATTCAAGCGCCAAGCTCACCGGTCGCCGGGGCTAACTCGGCTTCTACCAGGTTCTCCTCGATAGGAGTTCCTTGTAGCCGGGATTTGACAGTTGGACAGCTGGGTGAATAATTCCCCATCCCTATCCCTTACGGTGGAATCTTCGTTGGAGCTAGTATAGGGCTCCCTCCAAGCGGCCCTTACCCCCTCGACGTGGGCAAAAAGAAACCTAGGTTTCCACCCCCTAATTTTGGATGGGAGGCCTAAGGGGAAAGCTCTACCCGGCCTAGCGGTAAATGCCCACCAGGCACCCTCACCTTGACGGTGGAGCTTATAGAAAGCTCGGAACAGAGATAGCCCTGGGCGGGCCCCCTCGAAATGACAAAGGATGACAAAGGCGCAGATGATCCGAATCGAGTTCGGAGTCAACTGTGCCGGCACTAACCTATACCTATCTAAGAGATTAAGGAAAAAAGGATGGAAAGGAAGGCGCAGCCCGCACCGAAGAACTCCTCGTACAGAGCGACCCGACCTGGATGGTCAGAGGTCACCCTGTCTTCGGGCCTCGGCGGACAGGCCAATGAAGTCAGGGACCTGGTATTTAGCCCTAACGGCCTCTACGTCCTTAGAGGTCATGGTTGAGGCCACCCCCGCTGGACCCGCTGGATCAGAACTCACCGCCGGAGGAAGCGCCAGACGGCGAGAGGACAAGGGGACTGCCCTAATAGGAGGACCGGAGGTGGTCGAAGTCTATTGCCCCCGATTGGTCGGATAACGACGCCACCCACCGACTGAGGCATTTGACTACTAGCTACAGGGGCCTGGTCTTCACTACTAGATTGGGAAGACTCTTCTACGGGTCTCTTTCCCTCCCTAATGGCACGACGGTCCATAGGTGAAGTAAGGGATGAAACTAACCTGGGAATTGGAAGGACTCAGGTCGCAGAAGAACTCAAGGAAGAAGAAAGTGGAAGAAAGCAATGGCAGTGTAAAGGTTTCCGCAGGCTCTTGTAATGCTTTTATAGCCTCCACCATCGGCTAACGCCGCCCGAGATCCTGCCACGCGGCGCGCGTCCATTGCGTTACAGGCTGCCAGCCAAAAATCTTGCCTGCGCCCAAGGCATGCCGCCTTGATTCACTCCAAAAGGTGTGATCCCTGGCCAATCGTGGGACATAGGAAACAGAGCGACAATGATGGTCCTTGCCTTTTTCCATCCCCCGATAAGCTCTCTCTCCGGAGCGATTCGGCGCCAATGCCAGCCTCACCTAATGCATGATTGCAGGAGATCTTCGAAGCGACGCTGCCTCGGGATAAAGCGCCAGCTCATCAAACCATTTAAAGCGCACTAAGGAGGCAATCATTCTTTTTAAATTTTGCGCCCCTTTCGCCCAAAGGATTGCAGACACGCGGTCCTTAGTGCTCAGGGCCGGGGGCATCTGATGTGACTGGTGCAGCCACAAGGGCAATTTTGGCAAAACCAAAATATTAGTGCGCCCGGCGTCTCAAGCCTGCCGAGTCGGCCCCGATCATTCCTGGTCAGCCCCGGCGTCTTCAAGCCCCTGAGTTGGCCCCGACCATTCCTGGTCGGCCCCTCTCGGCCCCGGCGTCTCCAAACCCGCCGAGTCGGCCCCGACCATTCCTGGTCGGCCCCTCCCCCCGGCATCTCCAAGCCCGCCGAGTTGGCCCCGACCATTCCTGGTCAGCCCCTCCTGGCCCCAGCATCTCCTTCCTGGTCGGCCCCTCTCGCCCCGGCGTCTCCAAGCCTACCGAGTCGGCCCCGACCATTCCTGGCCGGCCCCCTTGGCTCCGGCGTCTCCAAGCCCGCCGAGTCGGCCCCGCCCGGCCCCGGCGTCTCCAAGCCCGCCGAGTTGGCCCCTCCCGGCCCCGGCATCTCCAAGCCCGTCGAGTCGGCCCCGACCATTCCTGGTCGGCCCTGCCCCGGTACTTCCTAGTCGGCAAGGCTGGCCCCGGCCACCCCTGGCCGACCCAACTAAGCCTCGGCTCCCTTGGGAGAGTCGAGACTCCCCGGTTTCCTTCAGATCTGCCCCAACACGGCCCTGATAGCTCAGGGCGCTACCTCTCTGACCCGCGCCGCCTGACAACGCCAGATCCAACTACCCACTGGCCATGCTGCTGATGGGACTGGACCCAACTACCCAATAGCCCTACTAGCTGATGGGACTTAGCCCACCAACCGCTGTTTTCTCCCTCTCCGATGGGACATGACCCACCAACCAGCCCAGGTTCACACAACTCCCAAGAACTCTGTGGACATTCCCTTTTCACGGAATCCCATGTGATCATGCAGATGTCAACCCCTATAAAGAGGTGAATCCACTCAGTAATCAGGTATGAGCGAGAACCCAAAAAATCGCTATCCTAACATCCAGAGAGGAATCCCTCCTCCCCGGGAACACCCTTTTCATCTAAAAGAGCTCATTCGAGCTTCTCTTCTGCTGTGACCTCGATTACTGACTTGAGCGTCAAAGGGTCCCACGGAGAATCCCTTCGGTCCTGGACTTTTTGCAGAAACTCGGTGAAGCAAAGATCCTCCGATTAATCCGCTTTTTTATCCCAACGTTCAGGATCAGTGATCGGCATCATCATGTTGCATCTTTTAAGTCTCCACAAAATATTAAAGCTACCTGACGATGAAGCTATGTGTGTGTATATATATATATTCAGAAGAAAAAATGAAGCTATAAATTAAATTCAGTTTGAGGAAGGATAATTTGAGTCACACTTTTTATCTAATGCGAATGAATCATCACCCTTTGAATGGACTCATCGTATTCTCTCAAATGGATGCAGCTTCAAAAAAACAAATCATTTGATTCCAATGTCATGATGTGTTTTTTTTCATCCCCTAAGGCGGATGGAGTCAAGCTTGCTGTGGGTGTACGTACTCATTGCGACTTGATGCACAAAGAGAATCCTTTCGAACGCAACTAGGGGGGGATCGCATGGGACTTTTTATTCACCCTCGGGAGCATCAAGTGCAGTGCAACCATAAACGGATGGTAGAACGGCTTGTTGAGGTTGGAGTTAGCTTTACATTTTATTAATCATGTAGAGAAGGTTTAAAATCCAAGAATTGAAGTACTTCAAATATTGCATCATAACTCATGATTAAATAACTAATTTTGTCTTTTCAATCTTGGATGAGAGGTTTAAGAAAATGAGTTTATTAAGAGATTAAAATATCAATAAATGGATAGTAGTCGGCTTTAAGTTGGTCGAATCATGTAGCTCAGAATCTATTCGAATCGAATTGTTAGTGCTGAAAAGATATTTTATGCTATGGTAGGACATGATTTTATCACTTTTTACGGTAATTTTTTTTTATGTTCATCAATTTTTGTGCAATCAAATCAGCTATGAAACCATTTATAATGCTTCAAGCTCATGTGCTTAGACTAATTAACTCGTTAGCGGACTGAATCATGTAACCAAAAAAACTCAAATAAAGTTATTTGATAGCAGATGAGAAATATATAATTATAACTATGTTTGGAGTATTACCTTGTTCCACTATATTTCTAACCGAAACATTTGGATCTGTCAGAGTTTGGACTTACCTATCTAAAGAGAGGAAGAGAGAGAGTGTGTGTGGTCAAGGAAAGAGCTTCTTCTTTCTATTCACCGATGATCAGTATTCTTGTTTCTCTTTTTCTTTTTCCTTTTTTTCCTATTGTTGTTCTGAGACAATGATCTTGACCTGGTATCATCTGGGATGCCAGGCCAGCAGTCAATAGAGGGAGATACCCAAAATCATCCTGCACTGTCTTTCTAAATACACAACAAGTTCTAGCATGCTCATAAAACCCCATCTAAATTTCTTTAAAACACTTTTTTTTTTTGTGTGACAGACTCCAACTTATTATCAAAAGCCATTTAGAGTATTCCCCATAGAGTTATCATATAAGGTTTATGAATCCTGTTGCTTATGGTATGACTGAAAACAATTGCAAGACCATAAATTCAATCAAGGAATTGTCTAGGAATTACATAAGTCTACTCCCAGGCTTGTATGCAAACCAAAAGATGCATCTCCCCTTGCAAGGCTTCCTTGTTCATTGGGTTTTCCAGGTTGCTTTCTCTTCACAACACAACCATCCATCCCTACATAAGATAAAGTCGTTAGATGATGGTGCCAACGACCCAGGTTTGAGTCCTAACCTCGCCTAATTTTATCTAGATTTCCTCTCATCCCAATTCTATATATATATATATTATAGACACTGGTTGGTTCAAAGTTTTCTTTTTTATAACCATCTAGGTCCAGGTTGTTGAGGAAATACCATCCAAGAATCCAATTTAAAACCTTTTTCGCTAAGCGGAGGTGTGTGCAATGGTTAGGCAAGCCCCACAACCACTTGCTCAAGAAAATAATCATCAAATATAATAAGAAAGAAATCTACGATCTTTTGAATTAAAGAAATAATCTAGAATAAAGAATTCTATAATCAAGTTGGAAGAGTGAAGCCAAGAATGCTACCTCTCCCATGCACGTACGGTACGTCTCAGACCCTAAAACTTGCTTCATTCTACAAAACTTGCTTATTTCTGTGAACAATCCATTAAATAGCAGTGAACATAAAACTTCAATCACTCTCCTCTTATACAAAGGCTGGACTTTTTATCCAAATCAAAAGAATATATCCTAGTCCCCATAAATTGGAGCACGGAATCACAAGAATCAAAGGCCAGAATTCACATCGCAGACCTAGGAATATTACTTAATAAAAAGTTCACGAGGATCTCATTGAATTGTTGTGGGTCCTCCACCTGCGGCATATGCGCTGTATCCTTCACAATTTCTAATCTCGCCTTCTTTCCCAGACGCCTGCATGCAGCCATTCATTTAATTCAAGCTCATATATAGAGCTCATCAGCCAGCTTACCATGAATGAATGAATGATATTAAAGATGGAAAACAGTAAGGGGTGGTCACTTACTTTACAATCTCATAAGCCTTATCCAAGGGGAATATACGGTCATACTCTCCCCATATGATTAGAACATCCTAGAAGAAGTAGACAAGAGAACTTTTAGCTGGAGAGAACTACTGACAACACTTTGCTACAATTATCCATGCACATAATTCTCACCTGAGGGAGAGGAGTAAGTTGGAACTCATCTTTGCCGAGAGTGATTGCCTTCATAAGTTCCTTCCTTTCTTCTAGGTTCTCGTTGTAAAGATTCTGCACGACCATTAATCCTTCAGCAACTTCTCACATAAATGAAAAACTTGCGGTAGAATTTCATGAACACAGGTTGTGGTACGGTGCAAGCAATTTTATGAACAAGATATAATTCCATATAGGCAAGCAATTTTATGTACACTACTGCCTTTTGTTTGAACAAGATATGAACAAAATAATTCAAACAATACTGTTCAAACCAGGATAAGACTTAATTCACTTGAGGTTGTGGTGCAAGCAATTTTGTGAACACAAAAACAAACATGCGGAAATAGAACGATCAAAGAAAGTTAAAACCTATTAATTCCAAGCCTCTATGCTGCTAAAAGTGGAACCGATCTTGTGACCAAGAGGGAATCACATGACTGTCTCTTAAAAGTTGTTGCAAGGCTAACGACAAGCACCCTATATGATGCACCTTTTGCCAAAGGGCAGTTAGAACTTACAACTTATAAAAATTAGATCGATAATTTGGATCTCTCTCTATGTGTGTACAAGCAAATTAGATACAGTCCAAATATTATTCCATTTGCATTGTTTGTAACAATTTCATATATGCAACTTTGAGACCCTGATGGGGCTATCTCCATAGTGAAAGCATGACATCTTTGTTAGGTGAGTGCCCTAAAAAGCCAATTGTGTGGGCTTTCATTATATTTTATTCGGGACTTATTTTGTACATAATCATCATCATTAATAAATAAATTTTATTGGGCATTTTTTTTTCATATATGTTGATGTGTCCTATATCGTCCACGGGGTTAATGATCAATGATATGTATTTTCAAGAGTTAAAAATTGGAAACATATAATAAATTAACTCCTAAAATGTTTCAATCAATTGCTCAATTACGGGGACAGTGATCGATCTGATTAGATTGAAGCATGGATTGCTTAAATACAAGTCTCTTGTATGTGATATGAGTTATCAGGATGAGAATGCTGGTAGATATAAGGCATTGGTACGAGTGTGACCATACAAAAAGTCAATAGAATGTCTACTCACTCGTCAGTAACTTCTCTAAGATGTAGTAGTTTAAGTGGTCCTCTATCTATGGTACTTTGGCTACTCACATTAGGGTTATTATGGTTTGACTACATATTACCTTGAACCTCTTAGGCATCAAGGGCCTTGTTATGTAAGTTGGCTGCAATGATCTTAATGTGGGAGTAGGAAGTATTCATTAGGGATCTATCAATCCTAATAGAAAGGGAGAAGTCCTATGCTGTTTATTTGACTTGAGTTCAACTTGTGATTACTCATGAAAACTCTTTCCATTATCACCTACCATGGCCACGGATTTATGACAGTCTCCAATCTGATCGAATCGATCATAGCCCCCATGATTGATCAATTGATTAGGAGTATTTTAGGAGTTAATCTATTATGATATGTGTCTCCAATTTTTAACTCTTGAAAATACATATCATTGATCATTAATCCATGGACGATGATATATGACAATCATGAGCTCTCAGCCACTCAAAAGAGTCTACAGTAATCTAGCCATTGGTTATACATTCATCCCCTAACTGGTATCTCCACTATGGAGGCATGATACCAAATTTCCATCCCAATTTTGACTTCATGCATGCCTTTGGCATCCATCAAGTTCTTCCTCTTCAATAACTCCCATATATCTATAACATAGCTCCATCAAATACTCCTGTCCCTTGGATTAGAGGAGTACGTTACAAATGACATCAACAACAAACTACCTTTTGAACCAGCCGTCTACATCGAGAAGTATTAGGAAATAATTGAAGAAAATGGAGAGCACTAAGAAGGCATGAAGATTTCATCTGCATCTCCAACATATAGTAAAAATTTGTAGTGCGTGATTTCTTTTGAGTGAAAGTACATATAGATCGGTTAAGTCTCTTCCAGATGTAATTAAAGCAAAGCACGTATCCCAATTGGCCAGACACAGAAAGGAAACTTATGGACATCAGAAAATAAATTCTTTCGTTCATGTTTTCTTTTATTTTTCCTAATTTCATTAATCAACGAAAGCATCCATGCCCCTAGCTTCTTACCTAACCCATCTACCTTCATAAATCAATGCAGCTCCAATGTATCAGACAACCACAAAGCCCAATATCATTATCTTTTTCAATATCTTTCCACATTTCGACTTGTCATCTACTGCAGAACAGCGATAGGGGACAAAGGCATTTGTTTAAAATATGGGAGCTGACGACTGACAACAAAGACTAATAAATAATAATTTCATATTTCAGACAGGGGTATTAATCTATATTAGACAGTGGCCGCATGTAGAAACTATTGTTTGAAGGACAAAACTAAGGTGCAATTCATTAGGTGTTTATCATCGGCTCCACTTAACAAGTGTCCCGCATATAATTTTACAGATGCAATCAGACTTCAAGAAAAAAAGTTAAAGACAGTATTTACTAACACAAAGAATTGGGGTTTAATAGTGTGTGACATAGTACACATGCCGCTTATTAAGTGAATTTGATAGCAGACATCTACTAAACTGCACCTAAATTTTGTATTAAAAGAACATGGTGTAAGAAATTGATGAGAGGTAAAATTATCATTGTGCCAATACTTATGCACACGATAAAAAGGTCAAGACCAATCTCGATATCTGATCAGCCAGCTGTCATATCTAGAAAATAGCGAAGCCGAACCATTCTCGACAAGACTAGACCATCCTGAATTCTTTCGAACCATTCTCACGCCTCAGCAGGTCCGAGCTGTCCTCTGATCCTGTTCGAACCGAGGTATTTGTATGCTTCGGCAGAACCGAGGCATTCTATCCTCATATACCGATAACACCGAACAATTATATACTTCAGCCGAATCTTATGCTTCGACCGGTCCGAACTAATCTCTTGCCTCGGACAGACCGAAGCATTCAAATGCTTCGGCTGCACCGAGCTATCCTTATGCCTCGATTAAACCGAGGCATTCAAATCCCTCTGCGGAACCAAGCGTGGGAGAATTTAAATTCGTGATAGCTTAACAAAATCTCGAGCGAAAAAATATGCAAATAATATCAGAAGTGGCCTAGGGCCTATAGAATCACTGAATCTTAAAGCATCGACCAGTTCCCCTAGCTGTCGATTCTCTAACTAACTAGATACTGATACTATCGGCCTCATAACAAACTTGATTCGAATCCTATTCGAATCTGAACGGTTTTGGACCCCAAGTTTGAATCCTATTCGAATATGAACGGTTTTGGACCCCTATGATGCGCCCAAGGAATCAGATGATTGCCTATAAATATCCTTGTCCTAAAGTCTCTCAAGTATGCTTTCACTGACACTCTAACTGAAAACTCCATCGAAGCTCAAGCAGAGCTCTGAGTTCTCGAGAGGCCATTTATCTTGAGGAACTCTTCTGCGAGAGCCTTCTTCTCACATCTGCTTGCTGTGAATTTTTACTGACTTAGCATCGGAGGGTCTTCCGCAGAGAGCCACCCAGACACTCTCTGCGTGAGGATTGTCTTGCAGGTTTCGTCCAGACAAGAGATCAGCATTCAGATTCAGAGCCAAGTTGCACCCGAATTGAAGAACGAATTTTTACAAAACAAAAATAATAATAAATAATGGTACAAGAAAATAAAACTCGAAGAATACTTGGCAGATGTTATTCCATCAACAACAAGATAACAGCATACAATTTGGTGAAATCCTTAATGGATCTGTGTCAGATCCCACGCAATATAATTTTGGATGGCATGATCCTAAGAAGGTAGAAAGTTCATGGCAGGAGTACAGAGTACTGCAGAAATCTCCACCATTGATCTCCCGACACAAGAAGTAAAATTTCTGCCCTTTCATTATTATGTTGATTACTCTGAGAGTACTAAATTTGTTTAGAGGGAATGATCACACCACTGCTCATCAAGTAGTAGTTGTGCTCTTCTTCACAAACATCAGTGAACAAAAAAGAGTAGAATATATACTGGAGGTAACACTGGCTTCCCTCCATGAATCACACCAAGCGACATGCAAAGGGAGCCAAACTGAACCATTTTCCAATCGGACGAGGCCAACACTAAAAACTTTAGACGGCACAAGCGGTCCCAATCTATTTCTCGAGTAATTATACATCCATTTCAGTGGCCCAATGGAGGTTTAATCACCAATAATCCCATGATGTACTACTGACAGCGGCGTGAACTTTTTTATTTATTTATTTTTTTGGTTCTTTTTAATTACTCTAATTTTTTACGGTCATGAGAACATGGGTATCTAATAGTTGCTAAAGTGCTCCGCAGGAGCACGAGAACAACCCAGTACCAACCTCCGAAGTAACGGCAAGAAAAAGAGACGTACCCCAACGACGTTGCGGAGCACGAACTCCGGAATGAACCGCGGCGGGCGGTGGACGGCGAGGCCGATGAGCGCGCGGAGGTTGGCGGTGGTGCGGGGGAGCATGAGGTCCTGGACGTTCTCCACGCCGGCGCGCTCCGCCAGGCCCCGGTCGTCGCCGGCGGCCTTGAGGACGTCGGAGCTGGCGATGACCAGCCGGTCGACGCGGTCGGCGCCGAGGGCCCGCGCGAGGTGGTAGGCGACGAAGCCGCCGTAGCTGGTGCCGACGACGGAGATCTTGGAGAGGCCGAGGGCGTCGAGGAGGCGGGCGAGGGCGGTGGCCTGGAAGGCCTCGGAGCGGTGGGGGGAGCGGGTGGTGGAGCCGCCGAAGAAGAGGAGGTCGGGGACGACGAGGTTGAAGTGGCGGGAGAGGGGGCGGACCTGGGGGCGCCACTGCCACGTGGCGCTGGGGCCGAAGCCGTGGATGAGGACGAGCGCGGGTTTGGTGGTACGGCTGTTACGGTGAGGATCGGAATCGATGGGGAGGGAGTTGGGGATCCAGCAGCGAATGGTCGTTTCGTCGTCGACGGCGATAGTGTGGTGGCGGAGGCCGGCCGAGATGAAGGAGAGCCGGAGGAAGGACTCCATGAACGAGACCAGGCTCAAACGCGTCATAATTTCAGAGAGAGAGAGAGAGATCGGAGGGCGGTTTGAAGAATTTAGGGAGATTGGGGGAAAAAAAAAAAAAAACTTTGAGAGAGAGGAGATAGGATTGGAGGGAGGAGGGAGGGAGATAGGTGGGTGTCTTTTGGCCGGAAAGGGAGAGAGATGAAAATGCGGTCACCTGCCGGTCGATGAACTTACGAAAATGCCATCGCCTTGGCTAAGCTTAATTTCCCCGTGGAGATCGCATGTTTAAATCTATTTAACTTGATTTGAGTTTTAGATTAGATTAAATCAGATCAGATAATTAATATGTAATTAAGTTGAGTTTGAATTATTAGATTTTTTAGCTGATTTATATTTAATCCAAATTTGCATTTGGTCTGACTACACTCAAAATTGGATTTATAGCTGCCGTCTGATCAGCATAGACGAGCTACGAAGATTATGGTTGCTGGATTGGTTGCATCGAATTCTTTCTTCCCTCGTTTTCATGTTTGATTGGAGGACTCGAAAAATTATTGCCCATATTAAATATCATGACAGGAATGATATTTGTTTTTTAATCCCCTCTCCAAGCAAGTAGATAGCTAGAGCATGTTTGGTATGTTTTTTGAAGATTAGGGGAAAAAAAAAAAAACGAAGATTACTTTTTTTTTTTATCATCAGGCTAAATTAGAGGTAAAAAGAAAACTTTCGAAAATAAGTTTATAATTTTATTTTAATTTTTCAAGTTTATTTTTATAACTTAATTTAAAATATATTTTAATTTTAAATATAATTATTTTAAAAAATTTAAAAGTTTTTAATTCAAGAAGCGCATGATAAATACTGCTAAAGATTAAAATCATAAAATAAAATAAAATAAATACTTCAAAAGTAAAATATAAAAAGATGTTTATAACTTTTTTTCCTCTCTTCTTAATCATTCCTCGATGTACAGCAGGTAGATATAGAAGTAAAATTAATTCTTGTTCATGAAATTTTTTGATATGAAATAATTTTTTATCAAAAAATGCAATAGATGTTTATCTAAATCAATAGATCTTTGGACGGATTGCACGTTAGCTTCAAAATATTAAGCCCTATTGGTTCGTGATATAAAATACTATTTTTAAAAATATAAATTGTATCAAAAATCTGAGTTATATTTTATTAAATTTTAATATTTAAAATATATTTAATTAATATTTTAAAAATTATTTTTAAATTAAAAAAAAAGTAAAAATTAACGTCCGCAAGTTTTGAATGTTTCAATAAGAAAGATACACTTAAATGAATTCAAAGAAAACTTTTCTATGATATTTTTTATATTCATTCATTTTTAGGATTATTTTAAAAAAAATATTTTTAAAAATAATTCAATCAAACATGTTTTTCATGCTATAAATTAAATTTTTTATTTTTAAAAATAAAAATTTAATCCAAATCATCAATCAAACAGGCCCTTGGTCTCTGGAAAAAGGCAGATGCTTTAGCGTGAGGCTCTTGATTTGATGGAACCATAAAACTTGCTTTAGCGTGAGGCTCTTGATTTGATGGATCCATAAACTTGCTAGAATTTATGGTATTATTGAATCATACAAAACAACAAGAAGCTAAAAACAGATAAAACATTTAAACCAGGACAAATAAGTCTCTTTAGATCATACGCATGCATAGCTTCTTCTTCTTTTTTATTTCTTTCTTCAAACAAAACGAACATAACGATTCTTTCTTCCCTCTCTTTTCTTCGTCCTTCACCCTTCAAACGCCCAACAGACTACTACATGCCGGAAAGAAAAGTGGTCGGTAGATTGGTCTGTCAAGTAAATTCTAAAGGATGCGATAGTAGACGGCTGAGGAGAACCTACTTGGCATGGCGGGATCCATCAGAGACAATTACACCTACCATATTGGGACAGCCATAACATATATATACGACTTTGTTAACCTTGTAGCTAGCATTATTTGGTAGTACCACGTCCGGCAATAGATGCGACGTTGGATTTTAGTTTTAGATAGGATAGCACAGCTAACAAAATAGCTAGACTTGGTCGTAGTTCGGTAGATCAACTTCTGACTTGGATGGTCCGTTGAGCCTTCTTCGGCTTCGGGAGTTTTAAAATTCTGCAGTTGAGCTGTGTTGTACTACCTTATCAAAGCTGAGGGCACAAGCTGCTCTACATATAAAATTTATATTTCGCTTGATAAACTTAAATATGGTTTCTTAAGCATTTGCCATGCACAACTTTGGATTGGTATTTTTCATGTTAATTTTTCATACTCATAGTCTTCTTATTAAAGAAAATTTTTTTTATTATCATCTGATGGCTTCGACAGAAATGATGTAATCAAATCACAATCAATCATTTGCTCCATGATATTCTGTCTACCCTTCGGAATGTTCACAAAGTCCAGATCCGTTATATCTATTAGAAAACTAATTCTAGATGACGGCCTTTATGGCCTATCATTTTGGTTTTTGAATTTGAAATCAGAAAAATTCCTGTCCTATTGTACTTAAACAATTCATGTTTTCTGATCTATCATGATTGACTCGTACTAAACTAGTGTGATCACCCGTCCTGTACCCAAAAAAAAAAAAACATTTGCCATGCAATCCTTCTGAGACGCATGTATGCCATCATTTCATTTAAAAATAAATATATTTGTCATCATTTTTTAAGTTGAGTCTAAAAAATATGTATCATGATGCAAGCACCATTAGTGAATGAAAATCTGCAAAGCAAACATCTTAATTAGGACGGAATTCGAGTTTCTTCCCTTGCCATGCTCAAGACATTTCCTTTATCTTTTATTTGTATCCAGACAAATAGGAGGAGTTGTGTGAAAATTAAATTTTCACAAGTAGATGTGGATTCAACTCCTCCCCTAGCTCCCTTCTAATAGAGAGAAGTGTGACAGGACGTTAATGGAAAAGAAAATTGAAGAGAAGAATTACAAATAGTAGCCATTTAAACCACGCTTAATTTGAAGGCCACATCCATTCCCTCCCCAGATATCATAGCGTTTGCAACATAATTTACAAAGAATCACAACATGTCACAGGCTAAATTGATTGGGCATATTTTTCATCCAAAACAAACCATTTGATTAGGCGGTTAACATGGTCAGGTTTTTCCAATTGCAACGCGTGTCCAGCATCTTTGATGACTTCTAACCTTGACTTCGCTCCCAAATGTCTGCTTTCATAAGAAAGAGAGATTAAGAAAGCAGGGCTTTTTTAATTTAAACAGGGCATGCGGAAAAAAGAAGAAAAGAAAAGGGGAAATAATAATAATAATAATAAAAAGGTTCCGAGGGCATGGGATTTGATAGCCTACTTCTAACTTCCTGAAAGAAAAAAGTGGAGGAAAATAGGTTGGATGCAGACCAAGTCAAAACCTTCCAAAGACCATATTACAACTTTGAGCACAGTGGGGACAACTGATTCTAACTGGAAGTGATCTTTTCAAGGAGTCGGCTAAACGCTAATCCAAAATGCTAGCTACTTTCTTTTTAACTTGCAGTCATATATATGGACATGCATTATCTCTGCTGACTTAAGTGCACTGCTAACATCTAAGACAATCTAATACATGATGGCCTCTTAAGTTAGTTGGCATATCATCAGTTTGAGCCTTTTTACTTAACAAGTGCGATACATAGCATCATGATGGTGCAACATCTTTGTAGCATATAACCTAGAGAACAAGGCATTTTGATGATTCAGCTATCTTATTTTAGTCCATTAAAACCAGCTATGTAGGCAAGATAAATATTGAATGCTAGAAAATTCGCTGCTCTATATGCACACCTGCAAAACCTTTGTTAATTTTTTCTCAATATCTATATAGAGAAAAAAGGGGAAAAATCCATCGACCACTCAAGCAGTTGAGCTATGATGCACGGTGTGGAAACAGGATATGATGTTCAGATTGAAACCAAAGGCCCGTGCAAGGCCAGGCTCTTACATGCCCTAAAGATCCCAGTCTTTCTAGCTCAATATCAGAGGCCTAATTAATTTTTTTCATAAAAAAGTGCATGAGAAAATGAAATTATTCTTGCCATGCAAGGTACGTGCGACCTGCATCGCAATTGATGCACAAAATCCTTTCCTTTTTTTCATGCTATCGAGGCTTCGGGGCCCAAAGATTTCTTTGGGCCATCGCTTCAGCCTAACCCAACAAGACTGACTTAGTTATCCTTGCAAGGTATGAGTGGAGGATATGCAGACAACTCCTTCAAGATTTAAGAAACGTGGCACCGAAGGCTTTCATGCATGGCTCTTTATGCTCTTGATTTAATTTATATGGCAAGATCTCAAGTTTAGAGTTGAAATATATTTCAATTAAACTAAATAATTTTAAGGATAATTTGAGCTTGCTAAGCTAAACATGGACAACCAAGGGAAAACCCAACTTTACTTGGTGTTTCTATTAATTTGTAATGAGATATAATTTATCAGCTTTCAATCAACCTGAAAGAATTATGCCCTGAAAGCCAATCACAGTATTGCATCAATGGCAATTTATAATTTCTCTCAACTCAAGAATGATTTTAATCATTAGGAACTTGTGAAATTTGCTTCATGGGAAAAATGACCAAGTCTCCATTTATTGGACATGAAAAAAGAGCAACTGAGTTATCAGGGTTAATACATTAAGATGTATGTGAACCCATGTCAACTCAACCTATAGGAGGATACTCTTATTTCATCACATTTATAAATGATCTATCAAGGTTCAGATATGTGTATCTTATGAAATATAAATCCGAAGCCTTTGAAAAATTTAAAGAGTATCAAAATATGATTGAGAAACAAACTAGAAAGGGTATTAAAATTCTTCGATCTGATCGAGGAGGTGAATACTTATCTAGCGAATTTCTTAATCATCTTAAGGATAATGGTACTCTCTTAATGGACACCTCCATATACACCATAATTAAATGGTGTAGCAAAAAAGAGGAATCGTACCTTATTTGATATGGTACAGTCCATGATATGCTTCACGGATCTTTCAGTATCCTTTTGGGGTTATGCCTAGAAACTGCTGCATATGTATGAATAGGGTACTATCAAAATCAGTTTCTAGCACTCTATATGAATTATAGAATGGTGAGAAACCAAGTCTTAAATATCTTAAAATTTAGGGTTGCCCAGCTTATGTTAAAAAAGAATTTATATATAAGTTAAATGCTAGGGCTAAAAATGTAGGTTCATCAGTTATTCTCAAAAAAGTATTGGATACCTTTTCTATCATCTACTGAACAAAAGGTATTTGTTAGTAGGCATGTTGTCTTCTTAGAAAAGGAAATTATTCAAGAAGAAGGTCATGGCAGAATAATTGGATTGAAATTCAAAATAAACAAACTCAAGTTCTCAATCAGAAGTACACATTGATAAGGTACAACCACAACACACACCTCCTCTCTATAGGTCAAAAAGAGTACGAGAAGCACTTCTTAGATATGGTTTTATGATCGAAAATAATAATAAAACTAGCGTCATTAAAATGATGATTTACTAACCTTTATGAAAGCAGTCGAGAGTAAGGACTCCGACAAATGGTTTAATGCCATAAAATCCAAGATGAACTCCATGTATGATAACCAGGTTTGGACCTTGGTTGACCCACCTGAGGGAATTGTTCCAATAGGATACAAATGGATCTTCAAAAGAAAGATTGGAGCAGATGGGCAAATAAAACCTACAAGGCTAGATTAGTGGCAAAAGGTTTCAACCAAAGACATGGTATTAATATGATAAAATTTTCGCCATTTGCCATGCTCAAGTCCATTAGGATTATGCTTGCTATTGCTACATACTATGATTATGAGATCTGAAAGATGGATATTAAGACTGCATTCCTCAATGAAAATCTTGAGAAAAAAGTCTATATGTCATAGCCAGAGAGGTTTATCTCAAGTGAAAGACCACACCAAGTATGCAAACTTAGAAAATCCATTTATGGATTAAAGCAAGTATCGAGGAGTTGAAACATTCGTTTTGATGAAACTATTAAGATATTTGATTTAATCAAGAATACAGATGAGCCGTATGTATATAAGAAGACAAGTGAGAGTGCCATTGTCTTCTTGGTCTTGTATGTGGATGACATACTTATCATTGGAAATGATATTCCAATGATGCAATCGATCAAGACTTAGTTGTCAAAACGATTTTCCATGAAGATTTGAAAGAAGCATCCTATATTCTAAGAATAAAGATCTATAAAGATAGATTTAAAAGGATGCTAGGGTTATCCCAATCCAGGTACATAGACTTAATATTAAAGAGAATCAATATGGAGGGAAGTAAGAAAGGTTATTTGCTCATGAGTAGGCATACATCTATCTAAAAGGATGTCTCCTAAGACTCCAGAAGAAAAAGATAAGATTAATAAGATCCCATATGCTTCAACAGTAGGATCGATTATGTATGCAATGCTATGTACCAAACCTGATGTTGCTTATGCTTTGGGCATAGTAAGCAGATTTTAGGCTGATCTAGGGAAGGATCATTGAAAAGTGATAAAAAATTCTTAAGTACCTAAACAAGACTAAAGATGTTTTTCTCATATACGGAGAATCAGACTTAAAACTAGAAGGCTACACAGATTATAGTTTTTAATCTGATCTAGATGACAGTAGGTCTATATCAGGGTATGTCTACACTCTGAATGAAGGAGCAGTGAGTTAAAAAGTACCAAGCAACCAACTGTAGCTGATTTAGTCATTGAGGCAGAGTATTTAACTGCAAATGAAGCCGCTAAGAAAGCTGTCTGGATAAAGAAGTTCATCACCGAATTGGACATAGTTCCTACTATACAATAACGGTGCCATTATATTGCGATAACACTGGAGCTGTGCACAAGCGAAGGAACCAAGATCTCATCATAAATCCAAGCACATCCTGAGACGCTTCCATCTCGTTCAAGACATCATTGAAAGACATGATGTGGTGATAGAATGAGTTGAAACAAAAAAAACATAGCAGACCCATTCACTAAGGCCCTTCATTACAGTAGTTAAATCATCTTGATTGTATGGGTATTAAATATAAGGGCGATTGGCTTTAGTGCAAGTGAAAGATTGAAAGATTTATGCCCTGAAAGCTAATCACAATTGTTGCATCAGTGGCAAATTTATATTTTTTCTCAACTCAAGAATGATAATAAAGGTAATTTTATATTTCATCATATGTTGTGTCTTATGCTTTTAAGATGAACCCCATAGGATAGGGCAATATTTTTTAGGATTATAGAGATAACAGTGAGACCTAAAATTTATAAACCTTAATCTAGAATATTCCTAGTCATAGGATGATCGATTTATGGATCGATGAATCTGGATAGACTAGCACATCTTATGTATGCTCGATTGTGAGGGTGGTTGGTCTCACGACCACTTATGTAAGGACACTAATACAAGGATGTGGGTGCTCATTAGGTTATGAGTTTACTGAATTGATACGATAAGAGAACATCTAATGAAAGTTTTACTTACTTATCATAATAGATTGTTCTTTAAGTGGGAGTTATACAAGTAATCCTTAGACCTGAGACCATCATAGTATCTTATACACATGAATCCATATTTTGGTTCATATTCATTAGTCATGTATGAAATAATGCTGGATATGGAGGATTGTGTATGAAGGTAATGAGTAGGTCAATAAAAAATCGATTACTCCTAATAAGAGAAGTATTTATCAAGTAATCTCATCAAATGTTGACTCAAAAAATCTTTGATCAAAGTATGATGGAATTAAAAAAGATTTTTAAATTTATCATCGATTGAGTCTTTATTAATGATTAGAGATTCAAATGGATTAAGTATGAGGGTTTGACATTTATCCATGCCTATCACTTAATCGAGATAAAAGAATATCGAAGGATTGAATTGCACGGTAACTTGCCACTAAAGGGTATTTTAGTAATTTCTATCAAATTTCTCATCTTTCGAATAGGCATGACATGTTGCTAGATGTTAATCTTGTCTTGTAATTTTATGAATCAATTAGATTGATTTTATAAGTCAATTTGAAGGTGATCCATATTGACAGTTTAAGTTAGCCCGATTTGACCTTTTCAGATAGTGAATACATAATCAGGATAAACCAAAAACCTACTGCTAGATGATGAGGAACCCAGAGGGTGACACACAATAGAAAATTGATTGAAGAAGTAAAAAATATTTTTATTTAAATTTTTGGATCCTAATTGGTTGGCCAAAATCACATACTTAGCATATATAGACTAACCCGAGCTTCTGACTTAATCTGTTTAGGTCCATTTGCTTGTTGATTGGGCTAATAAATTTAAGTTGAACTTAAATTAACATTAGTCACGTATTGGACAGCCTATCTGAAGTTTAATCTGAATTTATGAGATTTTTTTATATTTTTATGATGATCAAATTTGAATTGAATTTGAATTTTGGCTGATTTGGCTAGTCTAGGTTGACTTGGTTAGTCTGGGTTGACCCGGGGCTATAATCTATTTTGAATCATTTTATTTCAAATTTAAATGGGTTTAATTTATTAAATATCTTTTGAATTTATTAATAAAATAATTTAATTAATTAAATATTTAAATATGGTCTTGTGGGGATTTGAACCCAAACCCTCTGGACCCTTAGCGCCCCCTCGGAGTGGAGGGCTTCCATTAGAGCGCTCCTCACGTAAAACATCTCCCCCCCTCTTTACGCCCCTTGGATGGCATCCTCTCTCCATCGACGCCTCTAGTTGTTGCCCCTTTAATTTTATATAAAGGGGGCGACAAAAGGGATTCTAAGAACAAAAAAAAAAAAAAAAATAAGACTAGAGCCCGTAAGCCCTCCTCCTCTCCATTTCTTTTTCCCTTGTCTTAATATCACTATCATATTAAAACAAGGACCTTAAGTTGAGATAGAGGAAGGCTATTAGAGTGTGTAGAGGCTTGTTAAAAAGTTTTTTGAAGAGGAAAAAGTCCAAAAGACATTAGAAAGCAGCATATGATCAAAAGGCTGCCAGGAAAGTTCTAGCAAGCAAATAGGAGCACTTCTTCTAATCGATTTTCATGTGGATCACCTTTAGAGGGCATACACTTATGTGCCTCTTGGAGATTATTGAATTTAGCAATCCAAGTATTTTTTTAATCAATTATTTTATTTTATTGATTTACTTCTTCAACTGTATAAAAGCGATTTTGAGAATTAGAATTTTTGATGATGTTTATTTTCAAAATGATAAAACATTTTTGAAAAATATACCACACCAAGCATCCCAAAATTTTCATCACAACCACCATGAGGTCTCAATAGGGCATGCAAGGTTGTTTACCCAGCAACAACAATAACTGATCTCTCAAGCTAAAAGCCCATATTCGTCTGATCAGTAGGTAATGCATGGCCGACCTATAAAGATACACGTCCTATAATAGGTTGATAGAGCCAACTACTCTTTAAGAGGAAGAATGCAGTCCACAGTGGCGAAGATGAAGCCATCATGATACAACATGCGGTATTTGATCTAAACAACCCATCTAGTGCTGTCATACAACACCAAAACTAGCTAAGGCCGTAGAGTTTGTCCCAAGTCAAAAGGATAGATATCTCTCCCACCGTACTAAATCTTTAAGTTCCATCGGACGATTAGACTTAAGTAAGATTAAGACCATCTCACAAAGGGCTCTTCCTCTCCCCTACATCTTCCACACTATTCTCCCTGCCCGCAACGAGGCAGCGAAGTGTTCCAAATGCAGATCCCCTTATTGGTGCAGCAGGCAAGCTAATTAGAGGCCTGATTGGCTTCCATATGCACGAGTTGCAGGGTATCAATTGTAAGGTTCGGGTAGAAGCAGCCTGAATGCCTAAGGATGGATTGAATAATCAACGTGGCCAAGAAGGTTGGGGCGAGAATTATTATATGTTTTGCATGGTGAGAATATGCGGGAACTTAGGGAGACTATAATGTTTAAATACTGGTTGAGTGCGGTCAGCTATCATGAAACTACGTAGTTGATCGACCATGAAGTGTTTTGAAAGCCTCATCAGAGGGCACAGCAGATGATAACAATGTTTTTTTGATGTCTTATATGCAAATAAAATTAAAACATAAAAATACGTGGGTCATGTTGAGCTGCCGCATCAGGGTTGGCACCGGGCCATGCCACCCATGGATCAGCACGGCCCGGTCTGAACCAAGCCATACCTAACATGGCCTGATCAAAAAATCTGATCCATCGGTCCAACACGGCCCAGCCCACATGGGCTTGGCACGGCACGCCTTCTGCCCCTCGATGAATCTCGAGTAGGACACTTTTGTTCCAAAGACGAACAATAGTGCCAGGGCTAGAGCCGTCAGCTAGTAGGGCAGCGACGAGGCTTGGAGAAGGGGAAAGAAGTCGAGGGTGTAGAGGTGGCAGCTTGCGCATGCCGCGCTCCTTGGCGGCATCGGTCCAGTCGGGGACACAAGGGAGGAAGGGCGGGGAGGGGGAGCCGGTGGACTTGGAGCAGAGGAGGGAGGAAGAGGAATTGGGTCGAAGGAGGACAAGAGTGGAGTTTCACTGGGTTTTGGGGCATGAATTGGGAGTTGAAGGAGAAGAAAAATTCACATGGCCCAAGCATGTGGCCCATTTTGGAAGTTTTGGGCCATGTACCGTGCCGAACGCCAAAAATTTTTCTATGGCCCGTTAAATTGATTGACCCAACAGGCTTGAACTGTGCTATATTAGACATGGCCCATGCCTACCTCTACGCATCAGCATGGTTTAGTCTAGCATGGCTTTTAGGTTACGTTTGATACTTATCAGCAATCTTGAATGGTAATATGAATACCTACAAGATAAATTACCACTGGATGAATTACCATAATGCTGATTATTGTGTTTGGTATACACAAGTAATGTTACAATAACATTGATTACTGTTTGGTATAACAAATATTAGTCATATAACATCAAATTCAAAATACCCCTAAATCAAATTCATATACTAAATCAATTTTATTAAAATTTTAAAATACCCCTAAATTAAAGTATTTTATATAAGTAGAAGAGATTATATTTATTTTTTTAAGATTAAAATATATTTAATCTTTAAACATTTTATTCATTTTTTTTTTTCTTAAACTTTTATCATAATTTATTTATTATATTTTAAAAATATTTATTTTTTTAATATTTTGTTATATAAAATTAATAAAATAATAGAATAATTGATATATTATTTTTTATTTTTTTTTAATAATAATTAATTAAAAAATTAATTTTTAAAAATAAATTAATTTAAAAGTAAAAATTTAATTAATTTTAAATTAATTTAATTTAATATTTAAAATTAAATTAAAAACTATTTTTTAAAAAAATAATTTAAAAAAAAATTTTAAATTTTAAATTTTAATTTTAATTAATTTAATATTTTTAAAAATTAATTTTAAAAATAATTTAATTTTAATTAATTAAAATTTTATTTTAAATTAATTTTAAATTAATTTTTATAAAATTTAAAAATTATTTTTTTTATTTTTTAATTAGAGTTTTCTTATATTTTTTTTTTTATTTTTTTTATTTTTTTTTTTTCTATCGATATTTTTCTTTTCTATGGATATACGATTTATTTTTGTTTGGAGATATGAGAAAGAGATAATGGCGAGAAAGGAAAAAAAGAGAGAAGGGACTAATTTTGTTTGAAGGGATAATTTTATTTTTACAAAAGAAGCCAGGCAATTTTATCAAAAAAAAAAATTTATTAGATTACGATATAGCCGGTAATGTGGATAAGCATCTCTCCTAAGGTAATCTAGATCAAGTGGTAATCCAGATTATCACTATATAGATTACCATTCAAAATACGTACCAAATATGATTATCCGATATAATTTTTTAAATTACTAATAATCTGGATAGATTATCTGCTACTAAGTCATGCTTATCCAATTCCGCACAATTATTATAGCAGTTGGGCTCTGTCATGCCATGGGCCATCCGGTTCATTTGACATTTCTTTTGGTATCCCTATCTACAATAAGCGAACGCAACATTTTAAAGTAAACAGAACCAACATGTTCCGCGGAGCTAAAGCAAGCCAATGAGAAGATGAATGGTCCAAGTTCATGTCAGAACTCTTGCGTTCTAGCCCTCTTCAATTTCCAGGTGAAGACATCACTTGTGCCAAGGTTAAAACCAACAAGGTGTTTCTCCAGTCAGTTTATATTTGTAAATCTTTCTTTCGTTGCCAATGGGACCTTGTGCAAACTATTTTAAGAAGAATGCGTACCTTTGTAACTGATATGCGCCAAACAGGGGAAAGACTTGATCCCGGTCGCCCCATAGAATAAGAGTTTCCTGTGGAACGAACAAGATTTCATGTTGCAGTATTCCAAATAGCCAAAAAAAAATTTGATGCAACAATTAATTAAGTTTTAGCATTGAATCAAATTTTCAATGCATTCAAGAAGAAATCAAAGTAGCAAAAATCACCTGTTTAAGAACTGGGAGGGGCTCCACATCAGCCCCCTTCTCAAGCAGATCTTTCAGCAGCTCCACCCTCTCCCTTCTCCTATCTTTGTACATCACCTGGGTAAAGTTTAACATACCAATGCATTAGTATCGTAAAAGAATATTATTAAATGCCTATTTGGGTTTGATAAGGGGAGATTCTCCGTCAGTGAAAAAATCAAACTCGGGTGTTTGGATGCTAGCTTGACATGAAGGAACAGCGACGTCATCGCCTGTCTTTGGAGACCACGTGATTGAGCTGATCAATATTCCAGCGGAGACTGCATTCAAATAATCCCGTGCAGCCCTGAAAATGAAAGGACTGGTCCCGTACAATTTGCCATTTAGTTAACTTAACCTTAAAAGTGAAATGACTGGCTCCGTATAATTATTTTATTTACTTCCCTAAATGGCCCCGTTCAACGTCACGTACTGTACAATTATTGCCTGAATGCCAACTATGACCCCGGGGTCCCGCCGCGCCCCTCCCATGGTCGTAGGCGCGACAAGTGGCCCTCGGCATCCTCTTCCTCGAAGAGCACCCGTGCGTTGGCACGCCTGTGGGTTCGCACCGCAGTAGGAGGCGCCGGGGTGGGTGTAGAGGGTCGGAAGCAAAGGGTGGTGCAGCTTCGCCTGCATGCGACCTCCGTCGCACGTGCGAGAGCCTCCCGTCGTCTTTGGCACCTTGCGGTGTCGAGTTCAGCGACCTCGACAGTGAAGTCTGTGACGATGGAAGTAGGGGTCGGAGGGCGGGGGAGGAGTAAGAGGGGTAGCTCAGGCCAACGTGCTACAGGAAGTGTGAGAACTCGTGCGGGTCGCACGATTGCATGTTGGAGACAGCTCACTCATGATCAATGGAACGAGGGAGGGTTCGAAGGGGCGAAAGGGCTGAGGAGGAGCAAGACCTCGTGGCTCCACTCCCGCCCACAATTCGGCTAATCCACGAGCATGCTTTGAGAACCATGAGGACTCGTGCGAGTTGTAATGCTGCGTGCTTAATCTTAACGATGTCAATGGGATGGGATGGATACGAAAAAATACTTTCGATATTTCAATTTTTTTTACATAAAATTTTATATCCAGCTCTATTACGCATAATCATACCCACCTCATTACCCGTATTCATACTCATATTTTTTAATTTTTAGTTAAATAAATTTAATTAATTTTGAACTATCAGTTAGAATAAAGTTTTTAAAAATTTGTTTTTATTTCAAAATGAGTTAAACGCAGGATAATTATAAGCTTTTTTTCTCCCTTCTTCTTCTACCTCAATTTTAAATCAGTTAAATGAATTAAGCTCAAAAAATTATGATATATAACCCATTAACTCTTATTAAATAAAAATAATTTAATATTTTTTATAATCCATTAAATATTATTAAATAAAAAATAATTTAATATTTAAAAATTATAAATATAATATTAAATTTATTTTTTTAAATATAAGATGAGTTGTCCATGGCCGTCGCCCAACCATTGCTCGTTACCTTACGTTCGAACAACAATTCGTCGCTATAATTTCGTGTTCGGCTAAAAGCTTTCAAGCTCGGGTACCGTCACGTCAAGTGATCCGAGACTAATGGCAAGAAGACGCCGGGCGGTAAGGGAACCTACCTCGATGAAATCGCGGAGCAAGAATGCGGGGATCCACCGGGGCGGGCGGTACATTGAGCGCCGGAGGAGGATGATCAGATCCTCGGCGCGCTGGGGAAGCAGGATCTCGCTCGCGTCCCTCTCCTCCCTCCCCACCAGCTCCCGCCGCTGCTCGGCCGTGAGGCTGATGCCGGCGGTGAGGATCACCACCCGCTCCACCGCCTCCTCCGCCATCTCCGCCATCCTGAAAGCCACGAAGCCGCCGTAGCTGATTCCCACCACCGCGTACCGCTCCACGCCGAGGCACCGCATCGCCTCCGCCACGCACCGCGCCTGGAACCCCACGGACCGATCCTCGCCGTCTGCTCGGGATCGACCGAAGAAGACCAGATCGGGAATGTAGAGGTCGAAAGAGCGGGAGAGCGGCCCGATTTGGCGCTCCCACTGCCACTTGGCGTCGCCACCGAAGCCGTGGATGAGGACGAGAGGGGGCCGGCCGGGGCGGCGGGCGACGGGGGTCCAGACGTGGATGGATGCAGCCAAGGGGCCGAGGGAGACGGTGCGGGCGACGAGGCCGCGGCGGAGGAAGGCGAGGGAGAGGAGGAGCTCCCGGAGGGCGACGAGGCTGGGGAAACGCCGCTGGGGGAGGGAGAGGAGCGATGCGGCGAGGAGGCGGAGGAGGTTGTGGAGGCGGCGGAGGAGGAAGAAGCGGCCCGATCTGGCGGTTTCCATGGCGGAGAATTTAGGGTTCGAGTTTAGGGAACGAGATCAGCGAGGGGAATGGCTATGGGGAGGAGGAAACCGGCGGGGAGCCGAAGTGCGGCAGGCGACCGAGCTGGGGCTGCGGTTAGGTTTGCCGGCATCGTGGAGCGGTTTTAATCGCGGGCAGGATGTTATGATCACTCGCGGAGTAACATAAGATCACTTTTGCGTGCACTTTTGTCGCTTCCCTTGCGTGAAGCTAAGGAATCTTTCAAATATTTGAATACAAAAATAGACCAGCCCTCGTGAGGATATAGTCGAAGTTGATGTGACCATCAACTATTTGATTACAAATAAACCGGCCCTAATGACGATATCAAATCGTCGTCCACCACGGTCTAACTCAAATCCTCAGCATTAATCTCCACTTGTAGAGAAGACTCACCGGCCTAGTCCTTTTTCTCACAAAAGAAAATGAGAAAGATAAAGAAAGGAAATAATGCTCAATTTGATATCAGGCTTTCATGAATGCAGAACTATTTTGGAAACATAAAATTGTCATGCATTAGCTGTTTAGTTAAATGCTATAGGACTACATGTACATGTAGCACGGGAATTATAATTCTAAATATTATGAATATGATATCTTAATGATTCATTATAATACATGATATTTAGTTTATATATTATAATATAATATGATATGATAGGTTACTTCTCAATTTGATGGCTTTCATGAATGCAGGACTATTTTGGAAACATAAAATTGCCATGCATTAGCTGTTTAGTTAAATGCTATAGGACTAAATGTACATGTAGCACGAGGATTATAATTCTAAATATTATGAATATGATATCTTAATGATTCATTATAATACATGATATTTAGTTTATATATTATAATATAATATGATATGGTATGTTACTTTTCAATTTGATGGCTTTCATGAATGCAGGACTATTTTGGAAACATAAAATTGCCATGCATTAGCTGTTTAGTTAAATGCTATAGGACTACACGTGCATGTAGCACGGGGATTATAATTCTAAATATTATGAATATGATATCTTAATGATTCATTATAATGCATGATATTTAGTTTATATATTATGATATGGTATGATATGATATGTTACTTTGCATCATGATAACAAATCAGTGAGCTTATTAAAAACAACATGTTAATATCGCATATCATATGTTATATTATTGAAGCATGAAGAGATTCGTATTTATTTTAATAGTATATTATATTAATATAGCATATTATGTAGTGTGATTTGTTTTAAATTGTACAATTAATATTATATATATGAGTATGAGTATGTCTTAAGATATGGAGTTAAATAAATTTTCATTAATTTGACATTAAACTTCTTATCTAACCAAGTATTGCATCCTAGGTTGAAATAATGCATTTGAGCTATAATATATAATTGTAATTTCAAGTTATGTATCCTATGAAATTAAGATCAGATATTGAATTTAAGTGTCTTATTGATAATAGTATGACATATTCGATCAAAGAAAATAATTAGTTTTGAATTTTTTTTAAAAAAAAGTACTAACTACCCACCAAGGGTGTCTTCATTTATAGGCTCATAAAAATCAATAGCAGCGTAAGCTTTTTCCTTTTTTTTCTAAATTATTTCACACATACATATTTAATCTATCAACTACAGATGGTTCATGTATTTTCAATATTTATGTTGTTTCAAACATACAAATTCTTAATAAAATACTAAATTTTATGCAAGCACTTACTTTCTCTCACATCTTGGTTATTGGCTCATGATCCTGCATAACTTTGCATGCAAGCCACAAGTACTGAATTACCATGATCATCTATTAAACATAATTTTAAATAATTATTACATATGTCTATGTGCATAACTCATTGCTAATCTCATATAGTAAAAAAAAGGTTTAGATGAGTTGAGTTGAGCCTGCATAACTCACTATAGTAATTATTTATGGTGGATGAAATATGCTGATTTTTTTTAAAAAAAATTTAAAGTATATAACCATGTAATTCAATTTTACTTTACTTTGGGATAATCAAAAAAATAAAAAGAAAAAGAAAAAGGTTCATCACTCTTCTAGCTGAGTATATGGCTGACCATTAATACTTCTCATGCAAAATTATGCAATTAATTTTAATACAAGTGGCTATACCCCGCGCTTATTCATTTAATCATTTACAGTGAAGCTTTTTTTTTTTCTCCATAAATTTCATTCTCTCTGATTTTATTTTATTTTATGTACTAAAAGATTAAAAGATATTGAGAGTGCATTTACTAACCTTGATAATATTAGAAATCTTTAACTATTACATTGCACAATTCTATGCACTAAGACTTGTCCTAAAATCATACCATTTTGCCCAATAACCAAGAGGTCTGAATCCAAATATTAGGCGGTGCAAACCTCAGTATTTTTAAGACTTAGGTATTCATGCTCAACTACCTCTCTCTTTCTCTCTCAAAACAATATAATGCCATGACATGTCTCTTTCATTTATGCGGACAGCAAAACACAGGTTAATATATCACATCAAAGGCCGCCATTATTGATTGAAAAAATTATGTTTTCTGATATTATAATTGACTCATACTAAACTAGTGTGATCACCGATCCTGTACCTAAAAAAAAAAAATATTTGCCATGCAATCCTTCTGAGACGCATGTATGCCATCATTTCATTTAAAAAATAAATATATTTGTCATCATTTTTTTAAGTTAAGTCTAAAAAAATATGTATCATGATGCAAGCACCATTGGTGAACGAAAAACTGCAAAGCTGCAAGGCAAACATTTTAATTAGGACGGAATTCAAGTTTCTTCCCTTGCCATGCTCAAGACATTTCCTTTATCTTTTATTTGCATCCAGACAAATAGGAGAGTTGTGTGAAAATTAAATTTTATTTGGTAAACGTGAGATAAGTGTTTAGAGAGAGGAGAGAGAAAGTCTCGTGTTTTCGGTGTTTAGAAGGGTTCTCTGCCGAGTCTGCTTTAAGATTCGGGATTCGTCTTCGTCTTCTCTGATCCCCGGCGCTGTGGTCTTTCTTCTCGGCTCTGGTTCTCTGTGTGATGGGGACTCAAGCTCAACAGCGCCCTGGTGACTCCGTCGGGGCTGGGCAGTCCGGCACGGCGTGGCATCGGGCCCGTGGCAGTGGATTCGAATGGGTTGCTCCTTCGCCTCCCCCGTCGGTCGTGGCGGAGCTGGAATGGAGGTTCCCGAGTATAGTCCAAGTGCCGTTGCACTCTCTGGATGCTGAAGAAGAACGATGGGGCAGCCATGCTATCCTCGCTCGCTGCCTCTCTCGCTGGATTCCGCCGGAAATCATTGTTCATGAGTTCCATCAAGCGGGACTGACTGGTGACATCGAAGCTCTGGCCTTGGCAAATAAGCACTTCATCTTTCATTTCTCTGATATCCAAGCTAAGGCTCTTGCACTGGGAAGACCATGGGTTGTTAACGGACAAACTATCATCACTGCAGAGTGGCGTCCGGAATTTGTCCCAGTCGACAGCTCCATCCACTCTGCTCTGCTCTGGATACGGTTGCCACAGCTTCCAATTGAGTTTTGGAGTGACGAAATTCTTTCGTCCATCCTTGCAGTGGCCGGGGAATTCCTTTACTCTGATGAATCAACCAAGGCTAGGAAGCGTGAAAGCTTTGCTCGGGCCTGTGTCCGAGTGGATCTAGGTTCGCTTCTCCGGCCAGGAACTCGGATCCGTGGAAGCAGAGAACCATTTTGGCAACAATTCTCATATGAAAATCTTGAAGGAATCTGTGATGACTGTGGATCAGTGCATCTCACTGGATCGTGCCTTGCTGTGACGGATTCTTCTGCGCCGTCATCCGGCCCTGCTTTTGAGCCCTGGATGGCTGCTATCAGACGCCGGAAATCCACCCAGGATCCTCCGTCGGGTGACCGTCTTGCTCCTCCCGGATCTTCCCCTGCTTTGGCCGACGGATGGCATCTCCCTAAGAAACCAGCCCACCGGCAGCCGAGCAGGGGGACTGCCTCGCTTTCTCCTTCCTCGGTGACGAAGTCCCAGGGTGGATTGGCCCTTGCGGAGTAGTCGGCTTTGATCCCAGGCTGCGTTGTCTCTGGCAGCCGAGCTGTGGAAACCCTGGGTTCAGTGAATGAAGGGAATGAAGGAAGTCCTGTGCCGATTGCTACTGTAGCAATGTTTCAGAAACATTTGCTAAAAGGGGCTGATAAGGGCATTGATTCCAATCCATTTGCATGCTTAGAGCCCAATACATCGATTGAGCAGCCTAAGTCCCGGGATGATGGCTACTCTGGCCCTTCCAAGAGGACCCGGCCTGTGGACCTTGTTCCTCAGCGAGTGGTTTCCAGGACCACTAAAGGGAAAGCGAAAACTTCTACTGGAGGGAAAGCTAGATCACAGGGGTCTTTCACTTTTCTAGTAACTGCTGACTCTTCTCGGGGGCCTCTTGACCTCTCTGGGCCAGGGAATAAGAAGTCTCGTCGTAAGGAAAGGCCGGGTCTGCCATATGTTTCAGGTCTTTCCTTGCCAGTCCAGATGGAGGCAGCTAATCATGATTCGGCGGTCCTTCTGCTTAAGAAGGCTATCCTTCGGGGCGAGGAGGCTGAAGCCATGGAATCGTCCTGCTCTAAGGATCCCGCTCTGCGGGATGTGGAAGTTGTATCCATGGACTCGTTCCATCCGGAGGATTGTAGGGGCAAGGAACCTGCTGTAGGTTCTCTTCCAGATGACGACCGCCTTGTTGATGAGTTGATGGGAGATAGTGTGGGGTCCCCCCCTTTCATGCCTCTGAATGAAGATTCTTGTCTGGAATGTGCGCGGAGCCCAGAAACCATCGTTTTGCTCTGCGTTTGGGAGGCTGCTGCAGCTTCATGGTTTTGATATTTGTGTTCTTCTAGAAACTCGGTTATCGGGGACCAGTCTTGATCGATTCCAACGTATGGTCTCCAGATCTTAGGTTTCCTATGCTATTGACTCTGTTGGTCTCTCCGGTGGGATTGTGGTTTTGTGGAGAGCTGACAATATCAAAGTGGATGCATTTCATTACTGTGGTCAACAAGTTGCTCTGGTAGTTTCTGACGGATATCATGCTCCCTGGCTTCTATCGGGTGCTTATGCTAGCATTGACTTCAGGGTGCGCCGGGTGCTATGGGCTGAGATTCATTCTTTGCTTTCCCAGGGTATTCCTTCTCTTATTGCGGGTGATTTCAACTGCATTATCGGGGCCAATGAGAAAAGAGGTGGCAGGCATGCGGTTGATTCAGTGGAAAGATCTGAGTTCAGAAACTTCATCGCTTCAACTGGTCTTTTGGATTTGGGATTCTCTAGGCCTCAGTTTACTTGGTGTAACAATCGTTAGGGTTCTGCTAGGGTGTGGGAAAGACTGGATAGAGCCCTGGCCAATCCTCAGTGGCTCCAGCTTTTTCCCTCAGACAATGTTACTCATCTATCTAGAATTGCTTCGGATCACTGTCCTATTCTGATTTCTACTGATGTGCCTTTCCAGCAAAGTAGGGTGTTCCGATTTGAGAAATTATGGACTTTCTATTCTTCTGCTAGATCTGTCATCTCACAGGTTTGGCGGTTGCCTGTCAGAGGGAGTGCCACCTATAGACTTTCTCGGCGTCTGATTCTTGCTAGACGTAGACTATGTAGTTGGAGTAAAAGGGAGGTGGGGGATATTGCTCGATGATGATCTCCTGGGAGTACAACTCCCCCACGACGACGCACTTGTTGTATCCCTTAATTTGAACAATTATGATGTAAGCCGAATTCTCGTTGATAGTGGAAGCTCGGTAAACGTTTTGCACCTCGGTGTGTTTGCCAGGATGAAATTGCTCATGGAAAACCTTCGAGCCGTGGATTCCACCTTGATGGGATTCATCGGCGACGTCATTGTCCCGGAGAAAATCGTCACCCTGACGGTCCGCGCGGGAACCTGGCCCCTTGTGACTATTGTACAGACCAATTTCCTAGTGACCGACCTCAGATCCCCATATAACGCCATATTCGGTAGGCCTGGTTTAATGTCTCTCAAGGCAGTGGTCTCCATCCCGCATCTGTCTATGAAGTTCCCCACCGAGCAAGGAGTTGGCGTGGTTCGGGGAAGTCAAGCCATGGCTCGGCAATGTTTCGTTACGAGCCTTCAGTCTAGGATGCCCGAAGTTGATGGGTTAGACGCTCGCGAAGACTTCGCCGAACAACGGGGAGAACCGGTGGAGGAATTGGAGGAAGTACCATTGGATGAAGCTCAGCCCGACCGAACCACAAGGATCGGGTCGCTGCTCAAAGGAGAGTCTCGGCACAGGTTGATCAGGTTCCTCCAGGGCAATGCCAACATCTTCGCCTGGACCGCCTCCGACATGCCAGAAATCAACCCCGAGGTCCTCGTCCACCATCTCAATGTGGACGAGAGGCATAGGCCTGTTAAGCAGAAGAAGAGAAGCTTCACCCCAGAGCGGCAAAAAGCCATTGAAGAAGAGGTCGACAAACTCATAAAGGCCAACTTCGTCCAAGAGGTAAATTACCCGAACTGGCTGTCAAATGTCATCATGGTGAAAAAGTCGAACGGCAAATGGAGGATCTGCATCGACTTCACCGACCTCAACAAAGCCTGCCCGAAGGACAGCTTCCCCCTCCCTCGGATCGATCAGCTCGTGGACGCCACCTCAGGCCACCAGATGCTGTCATTCATGGATGCTTACTCTGGCTACAATCAGATCCGGATGGCCCCCGAAGATGAAGAAAAGACCGCCTTCATAACCGATTGAGGTACCTACTGTTACCGTGTTATGCCTTTCGGTCTTAAGAATGCAGGGGCGACCTACCAGCGGCTGGTCAACAAGGTGTTCAAGGAACAAATCGGCCAGAACATGGAGGTGTACGTGGACGACATGCTGGTTAAAAGCAAGGAGGCATCACAGCATGTCAAGGACCTCTCGGAGAGCTTTGCAACGTTGCGCAAATATGGGATGAAGCTCAACCCGACCAAGTGCACCTTCGGCGTCAACTCGGGAAAGTTCCTCGGCTTCATGGTCTCCCAGCGAGGTATCGAGGCTAATCCCCAGAAGATTCAAGCTCTCCAACAAATGGCGCCCCCAGCATCTGTCAAAGAGGTCCAGCGATTAACCAGGAGGATAGCGGCCCTTAACCGCTTTGTGGCGCGGTCGGCCGAGAGATGCCTCCCCTTCTTCAAAACTCTCCGATCGGCCAAAAACTTCCAGTGGACTCCCGAATGCCAGAAGTCATTTCAAGATCTCAAGAAGTACCTCGGCTCACCTCCGCTTCTCAGTAGTCCAGCCTCAGGAGAGACCCTGTTTTTGTACCTGGCTATCTCGGAGAGCGCGGTTTGTTCGGTGCTAATCAAAGAAGAAGGCAAGATCCAGAAGCCGATCTACTATGTGAGTAGGCTGCTCCGCGATGCGGAGACGAGGTACAGCAGGATTGAAAAGATGGTGTTGGCCTTGATTACCTCAGTTCGAAAGCTACAGCCGTATTTCTAAGCACATTCCGTAACGGTCCTGACTAACCAACCTATCAGGGCGGTGGTCCACCGTCCAGAAACATCGGGGAGAATGACCAAATGGGCCGTCGAGCTGAGTGAGCATGACATACACTTCCAGCCTCGCCCAGCCATCAAAGCTCAGGTGCTGGCCGACTTCCTCCTCGAGTGTACCATCCCGGAGGATGGTTCTACCCCAGACTCCCTTGAAGAGTCAAAGTCTGGAGCCCGATGGCTCCTCCACGTCGACGGGTCATCCAATGCCCACCACTCCGGCGCGGGTCTAGTTCTCACTAGTCCTAAGGGGATGACCTTCAAGTATGGCGTCCGATTCTCCTTCCCGGCCTCCAACAACGAAGCCGAGTATGAAGCCCTGTTAGCTGGTCTCTGGATTGCCCGCAATCTGAAGGTGGAAAAGCTCAACGCCTTCACCGACTCTCAGCTGGTAGCCGGACATGTTCGGGGAGAGTTCGAAGCTCGGGAACCAAATATGATTCGATATCTCCAGGAGGTGCGTAATTTGCTTCCCCATTTTTTCGAATTTAAAATTATTCAAATTCCCAGATCCGAGAACGCCCGTGCCGACCTACTCTCCCGACTGGCAACCACGGAGACAATGGATGCCGAACAAAAATTCCACCTGGAGACTCTGGAAAAGCCGAGCATCACGGAAGCCGACCGCGTGATGCAAGTTGAGGCCGAACCAGGATGGTTCGGCCCTATCCTCAAATATCTCAAAGAAGGGTCGCTTCCGTCCGACCGAAGAGAGGCTAGGAAGCTGAAGCTGCAGGCCATCCACTACGTATTGATTGACAACCAACTGTACAAGCGGTCATTTTCCATGCCGCTGCTCAGGTGCCTTCGCCCATCAGAAGCGAACTACGCTCTGCACGAGGTACATGAAGGGATTTGTGGCAACCATTTGGGAAGCCGGTCCCTCTGCCATAAAGTGCTGCGACAAGGCTATTACTGGCCGACCATGCAGAAAGACGCGGACGATCTGGTCCGCGCCTGCGACCCTTGCCAAAGACATTCAAACATCCAAAGACTCCCTTCCGCCGAGCTAGTTTCTATATCCTCCGCTTGGCCCTTTGCCAAATGGGGGATGGACATCCTCGGCCCATTCCCGCTTGCAACAGGACAGCGGAAATTCTTGTTTGTCGCCATCGACTACTTCACCAAATGGGTCGAAGCGGAAGCGGTCGCACAAATTACCGAGGCACGGGCCCAAGACTTTGTATGGAGGTCCATCATCTGCCGATTCGGCCTCCCCCATACTATAATCACCGATAACGGCAAGCAGTTCGATAACTCCAAATTTTGCCAGTTCTACGAGGAGCACGGGATTCGTCATCACCTCACTTCGGTCGGGCACCCACAAGCCAACGGGGTGGCCGAGGTGACCAACAGAACCCTCCTCCAGGGAATTAAAGCTCGTCTCTCCAGAGCCCAAGGCAGGTGGGCAGATGAGCTGCACCATGTCTTATGGGCCTATCGCACAACCCCAAGAATCCCAACAGACGAGACCCCTTTCCGAATGGCTTTCGGTAGAGAGGCCGTTATCCCTGTAGAAGTCGGTCTCCCGTCATTGCGGGTGGAGAGCTACTCGGAGGGGACTAGCAACGAACAACTCCGCACCAACCTCGACCTGATAGAAGAAATCAGAGAGAAGGCCCGGATCAGAACGGCTGCCTATCAGCAAAGGGTGGCCCGCTATCATGCCTCCAGGGTCAAAGGAAAAGCCTTCCTGCCTGGCGACCTTGTCCTCCGAAAGGCTTCTGTTTCCAAACCGCTGGAGCAAGGAAAGCTGGCGCCAAACTGGAAGGGCCCGTACCAGGTAGCGGAGATTATTGGACCAGGAGCTTACAAGCTGCAGGATCTGGATGGGAAGTCCATTCCCCGGACTTGGAACATGGACAACCTTCGTAAATATTACCAATAGGGTATGTCCTCTCTGGATTCATCTTCACATCCCTCACTACACGTTCTTGCTTATCTGTTTCCTCAAAACCTGTCGTGTGAATCATTATGCACTGCATTGCTATAAATTGCAAGGAGAAACAGATACTGCTTACCAATCCTCGGCACGACCGAGCTGTTCGTTTGAACAGGAAATCTCCGAACCTTGGCAGGGCCAAGTAAAATATTCTCCGAACCTCGGCAGGGCCGAGCAACAAATCTCCGAACCTTGGCAGGGCCAAGTAAAATATTCTCCGAACCTCGGCAGGGCCGAGCAACAAATCTCGAACCTTGGCAGGGCCAAGTAAAATATTCTCCGAACCTCGGCAGGGCCGAGCAGCAAATCTCCGAACCTTGGCAGGGCCAAGTAAAATATTCTCCGAACCTCGGCAGGGCCGAGCAACAAATCTCGAACCTTGGCAGGGCCAAGTAAAATATTCTCCGAACCTCGGCAGGGCCGAGCAGCAAATCTCCGAACCTTGGCAGGGCCAAGTAAAATATTCTCCGAACCTCGGCAGGGCCGAGCAGCAAATCTCCGAACCTTGGCAGGGCCAAGTAAAATATTCTTCGAACCTCGGCAGGGCCGAGCAACAAATCTCCGAACCTTGGCAGGGCCAAGTAAAATATTCTCCGAACCTCGGCAGGGCCGAGCAACAAATCTCCGAACCTTGGCAGGGCCAAGTAAAATATTCTCCGAACCTCGGCAGGGCCGAGCAACAAATCTCCGAACCTTGGCAGGGCCAAGTAAAATATTCTCCGAACCTCGGCAGGGCCGAGCAACAAATCTCCGAACCTTGACCGGGCCAAGTAAAATATTCTCCGAACCTCGGCAGCCGAGCAACAAATCTCCGAACCTTGGCAGGGTCAAGTAAAATATTCTCCGAACCTCGGCAGGGCCGAGCAACAAATCTTCGAACCTTGGCAGGGCCAAGTAAAATATTCTCCGAACCTCGGCTGGGCCGAGCAACAAATCTCCGAACCTTGGCAGGGCCAAGTAAAATATTCTCCGAACCTCGGTAGGGCCGAGCAACAAATCTCCGAACCTTGGCAGGGCCAAGTAAAATATTCTCCGAACCTCGGCAGGGCCGAGCAACAAATTCTTCGAACCTTGGCAGGGCCAAGTAAAATATTCTCCGAACCTTGGTAGGGCCAAGTAAAATATTCTCCGAACCTCGGCAGGGCCGAGCAATAAATTCTCCGAACCTTGGCAGGGCCAAGTAAAATATTCTTCGAACCTCGGCAGGGCCGAGCAACAAATCTCCGAACCTTGGCAGGGCCAAGTAAAATATTCTCCGAACCTCGACAGAGCCGAGCAACAAATTCTCCGAACCTTGGCAGGGCCAAGTAAAATATTCTCCGAACCTTGGCAGGGCCAAGTAAAATATTCTCCGAACCTCGGCAGGGCCAAGCAACAAATTCTCCGAACCTTGGCAGGGCCAAGTAAAATATTCTTCGAACCACGGTAGGGCCGAGCAACGAATCCTCCTGGCTATGGTAAGACCAGGTAAAAGTCTTTCAGGCTAAAACCCCAGCGAAAAAGCCGAAGTATACAGGCCCCGATTAAAGCCAGGCAAATTTCAAATAGTCCCCAGGGGCTTCGTCCGATTTGAAAACGAGCGATAAACAAAAAATCATCGGCGCACGAGGGAAAGCCACCATTGGCAGAACCCCCCTAAAGGGCCATTAAGCCCCGCATGATCGGCCAGAGGCCCCAAGCAGAGCTAGGAGATCCCCCTTTCTGCTACTGAAAACCTTTTGGGTGACGCCCCTATAACCCGTCGTTCAAAGCGCCTACACCAACGCACAAAAACGATGGGGCCACGCCGACACCCTAATTCATCACACGGGTCAAGGCCATAAACTCTTGAAGAAAAGGACTTCAAAAACAAGATCCATCTTTCATTTATAAAAAGGATTACAAAGAGGCAGTAAAAAACAAAAACAAGAAGAGAGGCCCCACATCAGAATCCGGAGTCACTCCCGGAGGCTAACAGCTCCTCCAGGCGCTCCGTCAAGTCAGCCACTTGCTGATGAAGGGACGCAATCTCCTCCCTCTGCCGGTCCATCAACCGGCGTGAGGTCTCCGCCTCCCTGACCGACACGTCCAGGTGCTCTTCGGCGATCCTTGCGAGCTGCTGATTACTCGCAAAGGCCGACGCTAGGCCCTCTCCGTCAACGGTAATGGAGGTATGCCTCCCCTCCGAACGCGGCAGGCTATCGAGCAAAGAACATGACCCGACTGATGATCGCCCTGGGAAGGCCATTCTTTCGGAACTCAAACCGAGGGATGGCCGAAATCGATGCCCCTCGGTCGTATTTATACTTGTCAGGCAGGTATCCCTATCGGTCGCACCGTAACCACCGACCCATAAGAACTCGCCATGCATCGCCGTTTCAACGTTTGCGAAATCCGAAGTGTCGCGCCCCATCCCGAGCGAGATCGGTAAACGCGAGCAGGTTGTTTGGGAATTCCCCAAGCAAACATTTTTTGATCTGCCGGCCCCCGCAATAAATGCATTCGACGCTTCCCCGAGCCTCTTAATGCTGGCCTTTTTTCGGGAAACGCAGAAGTCCGGCATTCGGCCAATAACCCGTCCCCTCGGGAGGAGTGGCATCACCAATAAAAGCGTGACAATATACCGTCCGTTCCGCTCTGGCACCCCTTATCAAGCGCCACGTGGACCTAACGCTATGGCCCACAATGACAACTGAGGCGCTCTCTTGAGCCCGGATCTCCGAACCTCGGCTGGGCCGAGTGACTAAATCTTCGAACCTTGGCAGGGCCAAGTCAAATCTCTCCGAACCTCGGCTGGGCCGAGTGACTAAATTTCCGAACCTCGGCTGGGCCGAGTGACTGAATCTCCGAACCTTGGCAGGGCCAAGTCAAATATCTCCGAAACTCGGCTGACTCGAGCGACAGGTTCCCTGAACCATGATGGGAAGGGGTATGAATTCCCTGAACTTCGGCCAAAGCCGACCCACGATAAATCGGGCTCCGGTAAAAGCGAAGCACAAAAATACCAGGCTTCTGACCAGAGCAAGGAGCATGTTTCGCCGAATTATCTCTGAACCATCGTGCGAACATCGATTAGTTCGGACGGCGTGAGATCCTCGTCTAGGGACGAGCGAGATGCCTTTGTACCCCACAAAACGACAATGACTACAAGTTCGGCACAAGAAAATATAGAGATCAGGAAATAGAACATAACTCTCTTTATTGCCGATCAAGATCAGTTACAAATGCCTCACAGGCGTTACAAGAGTATTGAAATGCATAAAATAAAGGGAAATACAAAACTCGGGCAACTGCTCCAAAGCAGACCTAACCAATCTGTGATGTTTCGGCGTCCGGATCGACAAATCAGGCAAACCACGAAACGGTCGGCCCGCCTGGACGGTCGATAAAGCTGACCCTCCATGGCTTCCACCGAATAAAGAGATTCGGAAGGCGGCACGGCCCGTGGATGCTGATTCTGAGGATTCGAGCAAACTAGCCCGCTCCCCTGGGAGGGGGTGCTGGATCGCAGGTCGCTGCCCGACCGAGAGGCCCGGGGACCATCAAACCCCGGTTGCTCCCATTTTCTCCAACCCGTGGCAAGGATTCCCCTCAGAGAAGGGATGGGAATCCAGGCCAGCAAAAGAGGGAGAGTCTGTGCGTGCTACGAGGGTGTCGATACACTTCCTACCGTAAGCCCCCCATAATAGGCCACAAAGGTCACACGAAAAGAGTATATGTGCGCTCCCCGTGTGATCTCTGCGCCCCCCATGTGCACTCCCCATGTGATCTCCGGGACTCACCCCCTAAGGGCGAGCCATTCTTCTGCAGCTCCCCGGTCCCCAGCTGTCCGGCGGCAAGGAGCCCCAGAGAGGAAAGCTCGGCCCTCCCACTCGTAGCAGCAGAGAAATGAGCATAATGGAAGCTCTGATGGAAAATGCACTTTGGGGATAACCAAACATGACCCTTTTTCCCCTTTTTTATAGGCAGAAAAGAACCGGGAACAAGCTATCAAAGCTGAAAGTCCCGAGATTCAAGCACTTGGCCCTTGCCTCCACGTGGCCCCTCAGGATGAGCGCAGCGCCCCACTGCGCGCCAAGCCCACCGCCTTAGTTGTGACGTGTACGGAGATCCCTTCCTGATCCCGAATCACGGTCATTAAATGCAGGAAATCGTCCGTTGACGCTTCGAAAACTGGCGGGTTCAGAATATCGTCCTTCAAAGTGATGTCCTCCAATGGTAAGCGATTGCGTGCGCGACGAAGTGATCCGCATGGGAAAAGAGCACCTTCCGGAAAGCTCTGATGCAGCTTTATGCCCATCACTACGCCGTATCATCAACTCTAGTGAAATAAAAACCGAATCACCTGCGAGACAGCGGGGCGTTGGCAGAACAGCAGAAAACGCGAAGGCCTTTTCTGTCCGTCGGCCCCAGCCGACCTATTTTGTCTGTCGGCACCAGCCGACCTATTTTGCCTGTCGGCCCCAGCCGACCCATTTCGTTTGTCGGCACCAGCTGACCTACTTTGCTTGTCGGCCCCAGCCGACTTACTTCATTTGTCGGCACCAGCCGACCTATTCTACCCGTCGGCCCCAGTCGACCTACTTTGCCTGTCGGACCCAGCCGACCTGTTTTGCCCGTCGGCCCCAGCCGACCTACTTTTCTTGTCGGCCCCTGCTGACCTACTTTTCTTCGTCGGCCCAAGCCGACCTGGTTTGCCCATCGGCCTTAGCCGGTGCGTTTCCTTCAATTTCGAGGTAAGGATGACCTAAGAGCGTCAGTGAGCCATAGGTCGCTCACATTCAAGGCAGAAACAACAACAAGGTCACGCAAGGAAAACACTTAAGTGAAAACGGGAATCCATTTACTAAGAAACGTCAGACTAATGTCTAAAAGACGGGATACAAGAACAGCTCCTAAGGACCGGGAGCCGCACCAGCTTTGGAAAAGCCCTTAGTCACATCTGCGGAGACGTGACTAGTTTCGCCCTTCTCCAATATTTTGCCCCCTCTGTGGCAGTCTGCGACCGTCCCTCAGAAGCTACAACTTCACTGGGACCAGGGGCGGTGCCAAGTTCGGCATCAGAAACGTCAACATATTCATCTTCATCTTCTTCTTCAGACTCGCCATCGTCGGGATTTTCAGCACTCAGGAAAGAAAGATCCCATTCCGGGTGCCCACTGAGTATCCTCTGTTTACACTCTTCCATCCCATGATGAAAGGCGTCTACGCTGATAGCGTCTTGCCTTCCCTTAAGTATGGCGAGCTGCATTTTGGCCTCGGCGGCCTGTTTCTCAGCCTCTACGACTTGGGCCCGTAGAATAATATTTTGCTCCTCGAACTCGCCGGCCCGCGTCTCGAATTCTGAGCTCTTGTTGCGGCTGGACACAAGCTCGCCTTGAAGAGCCCGAACTTCCAGCCCCAACTCCGCCATCTGAGAAAGCCGAAATAGGTCGGCGTCACAAGAAACCAGTAGAAAAAAAAAAAAAAAAAGCTAAAAGGGGGGGGGGGGGGGGGGAAATGAGGTCGTACCTCCTCCTCTCGTCTGGCCAACCTCTTGGCCGACTCCTCAGCCTCACTCCTGGCTCTTGTTCTATCAGCCCCGACCAGCTCAACTCTCTCTTGCAGATTGTTGATCTTCGACTGCTTGGCTCCGATTACCTCCTGGGCTTGGGACAGCTCGTCGTTCACTCGAGCTATCATCCCTTGTTGCCATTTGGCGGCCTCCTTCAAATGAGCAATCTCGCTATCGCGGCGCTTCAGTCGCTCCTCCACCTCGCCAAGCATCCTAGTTAAACGCTTCCTCTCGTCGGCAGCTTCCTTCCCCAGCCGACCCATGCTCTCGCTATGTTCTCTCTGCATCGCCTTCACCTCCGCGGAATGCCTCGACTCGACTCTGGCCAGCTCCAAGCACGCATCATCGTTTTTCGCCAGGAGTTCCTGCAACTCCTCCACCCTACGCTTCTGCTTGGACACCTCGGCCAAGCGACCTGATGTGCCGCCCTTATTCCCTTCAAGCTCCTATCAGTCATATCCATGAGCTCTTCGAACTTCTCGAACATTTTAATCATGATTGGAGCTCGCATTGTCCCGCCTGGCCTAAATGTTGGCCCCTGTCGCCAAACTCAAGCGCCAGCATATCGCCCGGGAAAGCAAGACGCTCTGCGAGACAAAACGAATAAGAACCCACGATGGGGTCAATCGGGAAACATCTATCGCACAAGAAAAGTAACTCACCCGCGAGGCATAGGCCCGAGTCATCCTCATCAGGGTTGTGTTGTCAATGTCGGGAAGGAGATGGATACTCTCGGCCACACCTTGCTGACCGAACGCAGCATCCACCAACTCCAAATCGGCAAATTTGTCCGCCGAGGGATCCGCGCCCGGATACAGGGCCGACCTCATCATGGCGGAAAACGCCTCCTCAATGTCAGCATCCGAGCTGCTGGGTTGGCCAACCCCACCTGAAGGACCGGCCTGGGCGGCCCCCGTCTGAGAGGCCTTCAACCTCCCAGCCTCCTCTACCAAGGCCCTGGCTTGGGTTTCTTCAGATAGTTCGGCCAGCCCAAGCGCCAGCCTCCCCAAAACCTTTTTCGAAGAAGCTCCCAATGCGGAGCTCCCGCCTTGCCGCGTCTCCTCCTTCGACGCCCCTTCCTCGGTTACCACCATCTGTGTCTCCGCCACCGGACCCCCCGAGGTCTCGGCCTGTTCTACAGCTTGCATCTCCTCCGCAGGCTCCCCCGAGGCCTCAGTCTGACCTGCCTCACCGCTACCGGACTCCCCTGTGGAGAGACGAGAGAAGGCTCCCCCTGAACCTCCCCGGCTGCGCTGCCACCTCTTCCTCTCCTGCCGGAGCCGACGGCAATCCCGCGGGACAGTAGGCTCCTCGGCGATGACCGCCTGCCAAATCCGCCGCTGATTCCTCTTTCAGGGGGACGCGGTCGGACGAACCAACGGAGCCTCGTCCGAGCTGTCCGAGATCTCTAACACGAGAGGGTCGGAGGCCATAACCGCTCTCCCCGGGCCCTCCTTCGCCCCCGGCGCTTCTGCCGTGACTGCCCCGGCGTCCGGCGGGCTTCTTGCGGAAGTATGAGCCCTTTTTTCGGGCCGGCTACTATCTGCGCCGCTACCTTTCCCTGGGCGTTTCCCTCTCTTCCTCTTGGAAAGGTTCGACAACGCCGACCTTGCGGCTGTCGACCAGAACGCACATACTCAGGTCTAAGCACATTAATCGAGAAAAATACACAGCACGAAAGAGACTCACCTTGCGGGTCCAGGGGCTAAGCCCGGCTGCGAAGAGGGCCCCCTCCGATAGCAAGTCGTTAGCCGAAAACACATGTCCGTTACGAAGGACGTCCAAATCCTTCTCCTCCTGCGCCGACAAAGTCGGATGCGTCTCCGCATCCCTTGCAACCTCCCCCCATCTCCGAGGGAAGTCAAAACCAACGTTCCCCTCCGCGATAACAAACCGACTCTTCCACCCCTTGATGGAGGAGGGCTTATCCGCAATAACGTTGAAGGATCTTCGAGGCCCGATGTAGGGCCACTCTGATTTCCTTCCAGGAATCAGGTGGTAGCAGGTGCAGAAAAGGGGGAAAGTGGCGACGATTTGAATCTGGTGGCACATCGAGATGAATCCGACGATATTCCGCCAGCTGTTTGGAGCCACCATTGACGGGCAGATGTTATAGTGGGTCATGATTTCCTTCACCAAGGGGTGGAGAGGAAAACGAAGACCCGCCTTCAAACTATCTTCGTAGATGAAGACCCCAGACTCTAAATCCCGGGTAACTCTATCTTCGGGTTCCGGCGCCGTAGGACGACATCCAAGGGCAAGCCATACCGCTGGTGAATCCTCCCCAAATCTTTGGCAACGATTTCTGAGGCCACATCGTCGGGGCTCATCACTATTGAAAGAGGTATCAAACGAAAACGATAAGCGTCAAAGAAGATGAAAGGCCAGAACTCTTCTTAAAGCAAGATGAGAAGACGCCGAGAGCATGCGCACATATATATATACAATGCGGCTGTCACTTTGCTTCTCCGCCAAGGAAGCCGCCCTAAAGAGGTGGGGTGTCTCATCCTAGGCGTCCGGAATCGCCTCGACAAACGCCCGGTCGATCGGGTTTCGTAGCGTGGCGCAATCCCAGCCGTCGCTCGTGAAGGAGCCTTAGCCCCGAAGGCGGGATGGCCCTGTCGCATTAATTAGGGCATCATTGCGCGAGCTGTCTAAACCAAGATGTCCCATCCAAGATGCGCCATTTGAACTTGTACTCCCTACGCCCGAACCTACGCTTCGAACTAGGGAGTGGAAGGCATGTGTTGAGGGGTAAAATCATCATTACATTAATATCCATGTGAGGCGGTTAAGGCTAACCTCCTCCCTTCGTCCCCTCCGGGCTTCCTTAGCTCGGCCCCTTCGGGCTTCCGTAGCTCGCCCCCTCCGGGCTTCCTTAGCTCGGCCCCTCCGGGCTTCCTTAGCTCGGCCCCTCCGGGCTTCCTTAGCCCGGCCCCTCCGGGCTTCCTTAGCTCGGCCCTTCCGGGCTTCCTTAGCTCGGCCCTTCCGGGCTTCTTAGCTCGGCCCCTCCGGGCTTTCGTAGCTCGGCCCTTCCGGGCTTCCGTAGCTCGGCTTCTTCGAGCGATCCACAGCCTAACATCTACCTCCGCGGAACCTGATGCGGGAGAGCCCGGGCCTACCAGAATGGCATCCTAGAAAAGGAATCATGTCGGGACGTGGCCTAAAACCTATCATAACCGTCCCAGGCCTATTCAACCAGATCTCGAGACATCAAGGAGCTCTTCCGGCCGTCGATACCTGAACAAACGGGATATGGATTCTAGTGGCCCCACAACGGCCTGATTCTGCCCGCCTCCATATCGTAACAACCTCCGAACCTTCCAAAAGACGCTCAAGACCCAGGTGACAGTCTATAAATACCATACTTGCAGATTCTCTCAGGTACGCACTCTCTCCTTGGGCATAGGCACGCGCCTCTTACACGCGTACCTCACTCCTCTCCCTAGCAGCTCGTCGGCGCTCCTGCCCTCTGAAGCTTCCGATTGGCCGCCCCCGGAGAGGCCTCTCGGAGAGATCCACCTCCCCACTGTCTGGTTGATCGCCGATTTCTTCTCCACTGACTTGAGCGTCGGAGGGTCTTCCGCGGAGGACCACCCCCAGCGTCCCTCCGCGTGTGGACTTCTTTTGCAGGTCCGCCCTCCTCTTTCTGGAGATCGACCACGCCTGGTCTCATCCCAGCGACTCTCAAGTCATCCTTTGAGGTTCAAAAGGACCCTGAGCATGGTTTCAACACCCTCAGATCATACTCCGGGGTTAAAGGCTTTCGAGCATGGTCCCATCCTAGTGACTCTCTAATCACCCTTTGGGGTTCAAAAGGACCCTGAGCATGGTTTCAACACTTTCAGGTTATCCTTTAGGGTTAAAGGCTCCCAAGCATGATCACATCCCAACGACTCTTGAATCATCCTTTGGGGTTCAAAAGGACCCTGAGCATGGTTTCAACACCCGTAGGTTACCATTTGGGATTAAAAGGAACCCCATGACTTCAGCAACTCTCGGGTCACCCTCGGGCCAACCGAAGAAACTCCCAAGGCGGTTCCATCTCAGCCTCAATGGCTCTATATTTCAGCCCCAGCGGCTCTATTTGCCTCAGCAGCATTATCATAGCCTCAGCGGCTCTATCTCTCAACCTTAACAGCTCTATTAGCCTCAACAGCTCTCTCTGCCTCAATGGTATTATCGCGGTCTCAACGGCTCTATCTATTAGCCTCAGTGGCTCTATATGCCTCAGTGGTATTATCATAGCCTCGGCGGCTCTATCTGCCTTAGCAGTATTATCATAGCCTTAGCAGCTCTTTCTCTCAGCCTCAGTAGCTCTATCTCTCAGTCTCAGTAGCTCTATTAGCCTCGGTGGCTCTATCAGCCTCAGCGGCATTATCACAGCCTCAGCAGCTCTGTCTATCTGCCTCAGTGGCATTATCACAGTCTCAGTGGCTCTATCTCTTAGCCTTAACGGCTCTATTAGCCTCAGCGGCTCTATCTGCCTCAGCGGTATTATCGTAGCCTCAGTAGCTCTATCTCTTAACCTCAGTAGCTCTTTAGCCTCAACGGCTCTATCTGCCTCAGTGGCATTATCATAGTCTCAATGGCTCTATATACATCAGTAGCATTATCATAGCCTCAACAGCTCTATTAGCCTCAGTGGCTCTATCTGCCTCAACGGCGTTATCGCAGCCTTAGTGGCTCTATCTCTCAGTCTTAGTGGCTCTATCTCTTAGCCTCAGTGGCTCTATTAGCCTCAGCGGCTCTATCAGCCTCAGTGGCATTATCACAGTCTCAACGGCTCTGTCTATCTGCCTCAATGGCCTTATCACAGCCTCAGCAGCTCTTTCTACCTTAGCAGCATTATCATAGCCTCAACGGCTCTATCTCTCAACCTCAGTGGCTCTATTAGCCTCAGCCGCTCTATCAACCTCAGTGGCATTATCACAGCCTCAGTGGCTCTGTCTATCTGCCTCAGCAGCATTATCGCAGCCTTAGCGGCTCTATTAGCCTCCATGGCTCTATCTGCCTCAGCAACATTATCGCAGCCTCAGGGCTCTATCTCTCAGCCTCAGTAGCTCTATTAGCCTCAACGGCTCTATCTGCCTCAGTTGCATTATCATAGCCTCAGCAGCTCTATCTCTCAGCCTTAGCAGCTCTATTAGCCTCAGCGGCTCTATCAGTCTCAGCGGCATTATCACAGCCTCAGCGGCTCTATCTCTCAGCCTCAGTAACTCTATCAGCGTTAGTGGCCTTATCATAGCTTCAGGGGCTCTATCTCTCAGCCCCAGTGGCCTCATATCTGCCTCCGCAGAATTATTACAGCCTCAATGGCTCTATCGACCTCAGCGGCTCCATTCCTCTGCCCCCATGGCCTCATACAACTAAAGCAGCTTTCTCACAGCCTCAACGGCTTCACTTTGCCTTAGTGGCTCTAACTTTACCTCAGCGGCCAATGGCCAATTGGGTAAGACCTTTGTTTAAATTATGCACTTGCAACATATTACTGGTTACTTTCAACCAGCCAAGAAGACAAAGTCAACTCACAGCTAGGAGAGATCAACTCCCCAGCTTACAGTTGAAGGTATTGGTCAGTCTCAGTAGCCCCCAAGCCGATCTCAGCAAACGCCGAGCGGTCTTAGTAGCCCACGACGACCTCGGCGACCCCAAACCTGCCACAGCAACCTTAAGTCAATAGTTGGCAAGAGACCTTCCAATTTCAAGTTGGCGAATAGCAACAAAAAGATTTCTCCACTAGGAAAGAACCAGAGCCCTAAGCTGGTATGAAAAGATAGATGCAATGGTAAAAAGCTCTATACTCCTTTCGCTTAGCTGATGCAGGGCACTCAAGCTCAAGGAGTGTGGGGGGCATCTGATGGGGCCAGTTGACCCCTTTCTCTATAATAACCACATTTGGGCTTGGCTTCGGTAAGTTGGCCCATCATCGGCAGAAGGCCCAGCTTATCCTAGACGGCCTCCTTACCGAGTGGACCCCGCCTCCTACACGGCCCCGAACTTTCACGGCGGCCCCGAGCTGCCTGACTCCTCCGACCTTCGTCTTGGCGGCCCCGGCTCCAAGCATCCCCAGTTTTGGGCGGCCCCGAGCTTCCTCGGCAGTCCCGAGTTCCCATGGTGGCCCCGAGCCGCCTGACTCCTCCGACCTTCATCTCGACGGCCCCCATCTCCAAACAACCCCGGTTCTAGGCGGCCCCGGCTCCAGATGACCTCGGCGCTAGGCGGGCCCAGCTCCAGATGACCCCGGCACTAGGCGACCTCGGTTCCAGGCTGCCTCGGCTCCAGACAACCCCGATTCTAGGTGGCTCCAGGTGGCCCCGATTCCAGGCGACCTCATCTCCGAGTGGCCTCAGTTCTAGGCAGCCTCATCTCCAAGCGACCCTGGCTCTAAGCGGCCCCGGTTCCAAGTGGCCTCATCTTTGGATAGCTCCGGTTCCAAGCGGCCTCGTCTCCAGGCGGCCTCGGCTCCAGACGGCCCCTATTCAAGGCAGCCTCATCTTCAGCTTCTCAGGCAAGCCTTTGTTTCTACCTAGGCTGGGCCCACCAACCGCCTCTACCTCACAGATGAGCCCTAGAAAGTCATCATCTGCTATAAAAGTATCAATTACCCAGTTCAGACAAGATAGATTCCTACTAATTCTGTAAAAAGTCATCATTCATCATGAGGCTCCACGTGACTTATTCCATCACTAAATGATAAGGCTCCAGGCTTCCCAAGCAAGCCATACAAAGTCCAAAGATCAATAAATTGGATAAGAGAAACCTTGGACCAGGAGAGACACAACACTCCTAAATGCTCATTCTTGCTCACAGAGAGCTCCTCTCTATGCCTCTCTCTCTCTCTTTTGAGCTTTCTCAAGCTTACGGTTGTTGTTCAGAGCATTGACTTGAGTGTCGAAGGGTTTCCATCTGAATCTTCGGTTTTTGGGACTTTTTACAGGCTCCCAATCGAGAGAAGCTTGCTGGAAGATCCCAGGTTCGTTAGAGGAGGCGACAGGACGCTCACGGATGTTCGAAAAGGGTGATCTGGCATCAACAGCTCCAATAGAAAAGAGTATGCTTGATGAATAGATTGAATATAAGTGAGACCTTCAGTCATCTTCCAAACTTCTTTAGACTTTTGACATTGAAAAAAAATAGGTTCTCTAAAGTCTCCTCCTTAAATGAACACCTAAAATATGTTGGTTGAATAGCATGTACTCGAGTTGCTAGAAGAGACAGAGTCGTCAGGCCTCTAATAAATAATTTCTATAAGAAGAAGAGCCCGATTTGAAGCTTTCAACTTTCATATTCCTGACATTTTATTCCATGAAGAAAGATCATAGCTACTATATATACATCCTTAATAATATTCTTTGTAAAATATCCATTGTAATACCCCAAAAATAATCTCACATTGAATGAAAAAAAAATTTGAAGAGCTTATAACTAAAATTTCGCTGCTACCAATTAACATACAATCAAATTTTTAAGGCCTAAGTAGATTTGGCCCATTAGCAGGTTAATTAAATTAGTAGATGAGTTTAGAGTATTGCAAATGATATCGGAGCCAATTCAAATATGCAAAAGTTGGTAGGCATAAGAAAAAGCCTACCCAGGGGACAGTGGTAAAGTTCTGTCGTGCTATGAAACCATGCTTATAGCACTAATGACCCTGCCTAAGATAGATTTTAATTAGCCTATAGCATGCATTGCCTAATAACAAGAAAAAATTATAATATCACAAAATAGTCCAACATCAGATAAGAGAGAAGAGGTTAAAGATCTTATAATCCAATTTCACTTACTACTAATTACCTGATATTTCATGGCTATGTTTTATTTCATGGCTAGATCCAGCCATGAAATAATTTCACTTACTACTAATTAATTGGATTCTACTATTCTAGCATATGATATTTCATAGCTAGATCTAGCCATAGGAAAGCAAGTAATCTGATTGATTAATAATTAGATTTTTTTAATAGATCCAAAGTTTTTGAAACACAACTAGAACTCTAAAAAAGAGAAAGAAGAAAGTAATTTCTGTATATTTTTATTCATCAATCTCTTAGGTATAAATACAAGCTACACATCCTATGTTAGGAAGAAAAACTAATTATATCAAATCCCTGTAAATCAGAATCAAATATATTACTTCCTATTATACAAATACAATCTACTTCCTATTCTAGAAATGCAATCGGTAACAATCCCTATGAATCAGAATCAAATATATTTATTTTCTATTCTAGAATATAATCTGTAACACTTCTCCTTAAGCTGGAGTATAAATGTTTATATGCCCAGCTTGTTACAAAGATAATCAATCCGAACTCAATTTAGAGCCTTTATGAAGATATCTCCCAATTGATCTCATGTTTTCATATATCTTGTAGAAATCAAACTTTGTTGAATCTTCTCACGAATAAAATGACAATCAATCTCAACATGCTTAGTTCGTTCATAAAAGACTGGATTAGATGCAATATGAAGTGCAGCTTGATTGTCACACCATAACTTAGCTGGTATTGAACTCTTAAGGCTAACTTCCGTGAGAAGCTGATATATCCATATTATTTCACACACAAATTTAGCCATAGCCCTATATTTTAATTTTGCACTTGAACATGAAACTACATTTTACTTCTTGCTTTTCCATGAAACCAAATTTCCTTCAACAAATACATAATAGCCTAAAGTAGATCTTCGATCTTCTTTGGATCATGTCCGGTCAACATCTGAAAAACATTCAATCCTACTATGACCATGATTGTCATACAAGATTTCTCTTCCAGGAGCTTCTTTTAAGTACCATAAAACTTATTCTATAGCTCTCTAATAATCGACAGTTGGAGAAGACATATATTGACTTACCATACTAACTGAATAGGCAATATCTAGATGAATCATAGTAAGATAGTTCAACTTTCCAACCAATCTTCTGTATCTCTCAGAATCTTCAAATAACTCACCATCTTTTGTAAGCTACAAATTAGGAACCATTGGAGTGCTGCATGGTTTAGCCTCCAATTTTTCTATTTCAGACAATAAGTCAAGCACATACTTTTTTTGAGATAAGAAGATCCCTTTCTTACTTCTTGTCACCTCAACACCCAAGAAATGCTTTAGTGTTCCTAAATCCTTTATATAAAACTGACTGTGAAAAAAAGATTTGAGAGATGAAATACCACCAATATCACTCTTAGTAATAATAATGTTATCAACATAGACAACTAATATGATAATACCAGCTGCAGACTGCTTGTAGAAAATAGAATGATCGGACTTACTCTTCTTTATACCAAACTTTTCAATAGCCAGACTAAACTTTTCAAACCATACTCGAGGACTTTGTTTCAAGCCGTACAAGGATTTTCAAAAATGACACACTTTCCCATACTTTCCTTGAGCAACAAAATCAGGTGGTTGCTTCATATAAACTTTCTCCTAAAGATCACCATGAAGGAATGCATTCTTAATGTCTAACTAATATAGAAGCCAATTATATGTGGTTGCCATAGAAATAAATAATCGGACATAAGTAAGTTTAGCAATAGAAGAACATGTGTCAAAATAATCAACTCGATACGTTTGAGCATATCCCTTAGCAACTAATCGAGTTTTTAATCTCACAACAGTCCCATCAGGATTGACTTTAATTGCAAACACCCATTTACATCCAATAGCCTTTTTATCTCTAGATAAATGTACCAGGGTCTAAGTACCATTGTCATCTAAAGCATTCATATCCTCAATCATAATATTATGCCATCCAGGATGAGATAGAGCTTCATGAACAGTCTTAGGAATAGTGACAGAATTAATAGATGCAATAAAAGAACAAAAGAGAATGATGACAAATGATCATATGACACAAAAAAAGATATTGGATAAGTACATTGACGTTTACCTTTGCGAAGGACAATAGGAAGATCATCACTAAAACTAAAAACTAGATCCGATGACGAAGAAACTAGCACAGGACTTGGAGCAGGAGACATAGTGTTGAGAAATTATTGAAATATAATTGCCCCAACTTTATTGATTTTGATGATTTCCAAAAGCCATGAGTATTTTAAAGGAAACAATGAGTTTATGTATCAAATACCTTGAGCTTATTCTAAATGAAAGCAATGTACTATCAATGTTTATATTCAATGAGTTCTTGAATCAATTAAAACAAAAAGAATTTTTATACTTGAGATTATACTTGAGATTTCAAAAAGAATTCTTATACTACTCATTTGATAATCAATAACTTAATGGAAAATGTCTTTATGATCAAATCAATTCTATTCAAGTCACATTTATATTTAAATTTATTTGGGACGAGTTTTAAAATCTATAAGAACATTTTTCTGAATTTTGTATCGCTCTCGAGCCGACTCAAGGGTTTCCGAGTCGACTCCCCAAATAGCTATTTTTCAATGTTGTCCTGAGTCGACACTTGATTTTTCAAGAGTCGACCCCTGAACCTTCGCGAGCCGACTCAAGACTGTGCGAGCCAACTCGACTCAGACGGCAGAAAGGCTCATTTTTGAGCATTTCTCGAGTCGACTCCCCGCATATCGCGAGTCGACCCCTGAAAGTTAGGCATTTCTGGAATGGACTGTGCGAGCCAACTCCCATAAAGCTCGAGCCGACTCCACGATATCTGGACGCGATTTTTCACGATGACACATCAGCCCCAACGGTAAGATTTTTAAATAACGGCTATTTTTCCTTGTCTCTAACAGATATATTTTTGCAGATTCTATAAATAGAGGAGCTCTTTTCAAATCAAAACAATGAAGAAAAAATCAAAAAGAGAGAAAAGTTATCTTTGAAAAGAGGGAAAAACAGAGCATATTGGAAAAATCATCTAGCTCAAAGGAGAGTGATTCAAAAGGAGTGAAATCCAAGTGAAAGTTTCGTCTGCTCCTTCTCATCAATCCACAAGAGTCAAAAGAAAATCCACAAGCATTTCAAAGGTCAAATCGGAGGATTTTCAAAAGAGGAAAAAGCTTCATCTCAACTCCAAAAGACTTTAACGGTCAAGAATCTGGCTGAGGCTGATTCAACGTTTCAAGAGGAGTTAAAGAGAAGAAGGAAGAAAGCCAAAGCCACTACCATCTGCAATACAATCAGGCTTTTCTAACTCTTTATTTTTGTACTTCATTTGTATATTTGCTCAAGGAGAGCACTTCATTGTTCAAACACTTTTATTCTCATTGTTTGCTGATTCAATCAGTGGATTGAATCAGTGGAGGTTGATATACCTCGTTGCAAGCCGGAGTGCTTGTGTTGGGTTAGTTGTGAGCCCGAGAAAAACAACGTGTAGGGTTTTGTGCTGGTAAGCCCGAGTTAAAACCAGCTGGGTTCGTTGTTCACCCGGAAAACAACAAGTTTGAGTTGTGAGCTTGGAAAACAACTCGGCTGTAATCTAAAGAGATTATAGTGTGGACCCAAGTGAATCTTGGGAGTGGACGTAGGTGTTGATTGCACCGAACCACTATAAAATTATCTTGTGTTTGCCGTGCCATATTTTCTCTTTCTCTATCTCTCTTTATTTGCTTGTGTATTGATTTTAGTTAGCCTCTCACTTGCACATCTTGCTAACTATTCAACTAAAGTTAAAAAGTCTTAAATTTTTAAGAACCCAATTCACCCCCCCCTCTTGGGTTGCCATCTGGGCCAACAATTGGTATCAGAGCAAGTGCTCATTTAGAATTTGATCTCACGATCAAGGGCTAAAGATCCATATGGCAACACAAATTGGTTCAAGTTTTGCTGAAGGTCATTCTACGAATCGACCTCCTTTATTTAATGGAACCAACTATTCATATTGGAAAGCAAGAATGAGAATATTCATTCAAGCTTCTGATTATGAATTGTGGGGAGTAATAACTAATGGACCTAGTACACCCACACACCTAGTTGATGGCATTCTTGTTCCTAAGCCCGAAAGGGATTGGAATGATAATGATAGAAGAATGGCTCAATTAAATGCTAAAGCCATTAACATTTTATATTGTTCCTTAGACTCAAATGAATTCAACCGAATCTCAACATGTAATTCCGCAAAAGAAATTTGGGATAGGTTGGAAATAACACATGAAGGAACAAACCAAGTTAAGGAATCAAAAATAAACATTTTGGTTCACAAATATGAATTGTTTACAATGGAACAAACTGAAACCATCACATGCATGTTCACTAGATTCACTGATATTGTGAATGGTTTAAAAAGTCTTGGTAGAATTTATTCTAATGCTGATCTTGTGCGCAAAATTCTTAGGTCACTACCAAGATCGTGGGAAGCAAAAGTCACTGCTATCCAAGAAGCAAAGGACCTCAATGCATTACCTTTAGAGGAGCTTCTAGGATCCTTAATGACCCACGAGTTACAATGAAGCAGCATGTTGAGGAGGAACAAAAAGAAGAAAACACTTGCCCTCAAGACTGCAGAAATGGAAGAGAGCAGCAGTGAAAGTAATGATGAAGATGATGAGGAAACTGCTCTCTTGGCCAAAAATTCAGAAAGTTCATGAGAAAAAGGCCCTTCCATAAAAAGAAATTTGGAGCAAGAATTGATGGAGAAAAGGATAAGAGAAAGGACAAGGAGAAAGAAAAAGAAAAAGAGCCCTTAGTATGTTATGAGTGCAAAAAGCCAGGGCACTTTAGATATGATTGTCCTTTACTGAAAAAGGCCTATAAGAAAAAGAAGAAAGCATACATGGCAACTTGGACTGATAGTGGGAGTCTTCTTCCGAAGAAGAAGAACAAAAAGAAGTTGCTAATATCTGCTTCATGGCCAACGACGACGACAACGACAATGAGGTAAGTTCTGAAAACTCAAATGATGATTTACATTTGATGAAATGTTTGAGGCTTTCAATGAACTTATGATTGATTTTAAATCCTTGAAAAAGAAGTATAAGTTTTTGAAAAATGACAACATTAGCTTAGCTAAAAGTAAAAATGAATTAGCTTTAGAAGTTAAGAACTTAACTAATGAAAAAGAAGAACTTAGCAAAGAAAAAGATAATCTTAATCAAGAAATAGATTTGTTGAAATCTGAAACTAAAAACTCAACAAAAGATTTAAAAGATCAATTAGAAACTTTAGCTTTAGATAAAGAACAGCAAGTTAAAGAAAATGACTCTCTTAAGAAAGATGTTAAAAAATATAAAGACATTGTTGAGAAATTCACTTTAAGTTCAACTAAACTTAACATGATCTTAGATAGTCAAAAAGCTTTTTGACAAAGCAGGTTTAGGATATAACACATTAAGGAAACAAAAATCTTTAAAGAATATTTTTGTAAAAGCCAACCAAAGTAATATAACTTGTTTCAAATGTAATGAAAAAGGTCATAAATCATTTGAATGCAAAACGTTAAATAATAACAACAAGTTAAATATTAAAGCTAAGAAAATATGGGTTCCGAAAGGAACAATTTTTGTTGCTGCTAACCATGAAGGACCCAAGAAAGCTTGGGTACCTAAACATAAAGTTTAAATTATGTTGCAGGAATGTCTTGTAGCCAAAAGATCAAAGAAAAAGTGGTACCTTGATAGTGGCTGCTCAAGACATATGACGGGTGACAAAGATGAATTCATCACCCTAGAAGAAAAGAAAGGTGGAGTTGTGACGTTTGGCGATAACGGTAAAGGTCAAATTATGGGCCTTGGTAAAGTTCGCATAACTCCATCTATATTTATTGATAATGTACTTTATGTTGATGGTTTGAAGCATAATCTAATTAGTATAAGTCAATTATGTGATAAAAACTTTAATGTTTCATTTAAATCTTCTGTATGCACTAACTAATTCTATTGATGATAGCATTGTATTTACTGGTTATAGACATGGCAATGTTTACTTAGTTGACTTAGAAAATTATCTTTGAGTGATCATTGCTTAATTGCTGACAATGCTAACATAAATGAAATTAGTTGGTTGTGGCATCGTAGATTAGGTCATGCAAGCACACACCTTATTTCAAAACTAATTAAAATGGATTTAGTTAAAGGATTACCTAAACTAGATTTTGAAAATAATAAAATATGTGATGCATGTCAATTTGGAAAACAAACTAGAAGTTCTTTCAAATCTAAAAACATTGTTTCAACTTCTAGGGCACTAGAGCTACTTCACATGGATCTTTTCGGACCAACTAGAACCACAAGTCTAGGAGGAAAGAAATATGGTCTAGTGATTGTAGATGATTATTCTAGATATACTTGGGTAATGTTTTTAGCTCACAAAGATGAGACTTTCTCGATATTCCTGAAATTCTTCAAGAAAGTCACAAATGAGAAAAACACTACTATAGTATCTCTAAGAAGTGATCATGGAACAGAATTTGAAAATCACTTATTTGAAAGTTTTTGCACTGAAAATGGAATTAATCATAATTTTTCAGCCCCTAGGACTCCACAACAAAATGGTGTAGTTGAAAGAAAAAATAGGACTCTAGAAGACATGGCCCGTACCATGCTATGTGAAAGCAACTTACCAAAGTATTTTTGGCGGAAGCAATTAACACAGCATGTTACATCTTAAATAGAGCTTTAATAAGACCAATATTAAAGAAAACACCTTATGAATTATGGAATGAAAGAAAACCAAATATAAAATACTTTCATGCATTTGGATGTAAATGTTTCATTCATAATAATGGTAAAAACAACTTAGGAAAATTTGATGCTAAATCTGATGAAGGAATTTTTCTAGGTTATTCAACAACTAGTAAGGCTTATAGAGTCTTTAACAAGAAAACCTTAGTAGTTGAAGAATCCATTCATGTAGTTTTTGATGAATCTTTAGCAACTGGATCTGAAAAGATTGATGATGAGGAAGATACAAACATAATTGAAAAAGATCTTGAAAAACTTAATATTGAAGTATCTTCTGATCATGAACAAGAGGCTAAAGATGATGATTCACATAAGGACGATGATGTCAATATTGATCATAATGATATAGATCTTCCAAGAGACTGGAGATATGCTCATAGTCATCCCAAGGAATTGATTATAGGCGATCCATCTCAAGGAATAAGAACTAGATCATATATGAGAAATATTAGTAATCATCTTGCATTTGTATCACAAATTGAACCTAAAACTATAGAAGAAGCTGAAAAAGATAATAATTGGATGTTAGCAATGCAAGAAGAACTAAATCAATTTACTAGAAATAATGTTTGGACTTTAGTTGAAAGACCTAAAAATCATTCAGTAATAGGATCAAAATGGGTTTTTAGAAATAAACTAGATGAAAATGGCATAGTAATTAGAAACAAAGCTAGATTGGTTGCTAAAGGATATAATCAAGAGAAGGTATTGATTTTGATGAAACCTTTGCACCTGTAGCTAGATTAGAAGCCATTAGGCTATTACTTGCATTTGCATGTCATATGAATTTTAACTTATTTCAAATGGATGTAAAAGCGCATTTTTAAATGGATTTATAAATGAAGAAGTTTATGTAGAACAACCACCAGGTTTTGAAGATCACGAATTTTCAAATCACGTTTTTAAATTGCACAAAGCTTTATATGGTTTGAAACAAGCACCTAGAGCTTGGTATGATAGGTTAAGTAAATTCTTAATAGAAAATGATTTTACAAGAGGAAATGTTGATAAAACTTTGTTTTTGAAAAGAAAAAGTAAAGATTTACTTGTAGTACAAATATACGTAGATGACATTATTTTTGGTGCTACTAACGATTCTCTTTGTCAAGAATTTGCAAAGTTGATGCAGGGAGAATTCGAGATGAGCATGATGGGAGAACTCAACTTCTTCCTTGGACTCCAAATCAAACAATGCAAGGAGGGAATCTTTATCAACCAAACCAAATACACAAGAGAACTACTCAAAAAGTTTGGTATGGAAACAATGAAACCCCTCGGAACTCCAATGAGTCCTTCATGCAAGCTAGACAAAGATGAAGAAGGTAAAAAGTTGATCAAAATATTATCGAGGTATTATCGGATCCCTTCTTTATTTAACAGCAAGTAGACCAGATATTATGTTTTCAGTATGTTTATGTGCTAGATTTCAATCTGAACCTAAAGAATCACATTTAATAGCTGTTAAAAGAATTTTAAGATATCTAAATGGAACTAAAAATGTAGGTTTATGGTATTCTAGAGACTCACATTAAACCTAATTGCATATTCGGATTCTGATTATGCTGGATGTAAATTAGATAGAAAAAGCACAAGTGGTGCATGCCATTTCTTAGGAAGTAACTTAATCACATGGTTTAGCAAAAAGCAAAATTCAGTTGCATTATCAACTACTGAAGCTGAATATGTAGCAGCTGGAAGTTGCTGTGCGCAAATCCTATGGATTAAGCGACAACTTGAAGACTATGGTATCACACTTAATAAAACACCCATAAGATGTGATAACACTAGCGCAATCAACTTAACTAAAAATCCAATTCAACACTCAAGGACAAAACACATAGAAATTAGATATCATTTTATAAGGGAACATGTAGCTAATGATGAAATTTGTTTAGATTATGTAAACACTGAAGAACAATTAGCTGACATCTTTACAAAACCTTTAAGCGAAGAAAGATTTTGTTATCTTAGAGGAGAGTTAGGAATTTGTAACCCTTTTGAATAAATTTTGAAACCTCTAAGGAAATATATCTAGAGTTCTTTCAATTTCTCAAAATCTTAAGGAAATATTATCTAGAACTCATATCAATTTGATTTATCAAAATCCATGATTTTTAATCATACTCAAAGATCAAATCCGGGTACATTTCAGACACTTTAAAAATTTTTGAATTTTTTCTCTGAAATGGTTTCGGAGCCGACTCGAGAGTATCGGAGTCGACTCGAGTTTCTGCTGAAACTCAGGAGTCGACCCCTTCTCTGAGCGAGTCGACTCGAGATCGTGTCTGTGCTCTGTGACTTACCCGAGCCGACTCTACGCTTTGCGCGAGTCGACTCGACGTGGTCCCAAATCACTTTATTAGGGCACGAGCCGACCCATCGATCGATTCTAATCTTCAAATCACTCTCAAACCCTCCAAAACCCTTCAAACTTTCCAAAATCTTCCAAAATCCTTAAACAATCATTCCACCTTGATTCAATGGCCCCCAAAACCCGTGGTGCTAGTAGTAGCCGTGCCGGGATGAAAAGGAAGAAGACCGTGCGTCGACCCGCTCGCGAGCCGACTCCGGAATCTTCGTCTGCTTCCTCTTCGGATGATTCACCTGCTCCTACTGCCACTACTCCTCAGGTAGATCACCTTGTGAGTAGAGTCATTACTACTGGAAGAAAGTTTGACTTTGATTTATTTGAGAGAGAGGGATTGCTTGTTGGGTCACAGTTAAAGAAATGGGATTTGAAAAGATATGCTCCTTGGACTGTCCCACTTACCCAGCTTTAGTTAAAGAGTTTTATAGAAATTTGACTAGAGGGGACAATGGTTTGATCAGCACTGTGAGAGGAGTTGGTTTGAATGTCACTGCAATCATTCTTTCTAAATTATTGGACTTACCCTATCTGGACCTTCCACTTTTGACCCAGAGGATAGGTCACCAGCCCTCAAAAGACTATTGAATAGAAATTTTGAGGGATTTGAAGAAGTCTTTGCCAATCAGCTGCCACTGGACTTGAGATTGCTACATAACATCTGCAGCAGGATTCTTTTCCCTAAGACAGGCCGTTTTGACTACTTGTCTGAGAGGGATATATTTGTCATGGATGCTGTAGTTTCAGGCAAGCCAATCAATTTACCCATTATGATTTATGGTATATAGCTGATTGTGGAAGTAAGAGGAAATCCTGTCTTCCCTATGGTATGATCTTGACTCAGTTATTCAGAACCCAAGGATTGAAATTTGTGATAGTGAGCCCAGAAGAAATTTGAGACATACTGACTACTATTCATTGGCCACTATTCACCGCATGGGTTTCAAGAAAGTTAATGGTAATTGGATAGAAAAAGTCAAGAAGATGTTAGAGTTGAGGAAGACAGAGTTGAAGACATTGGAGCTGAGGTCGAGGTTGGACCTTCTGTTGCTGGACCGTCTGAGGCCGGACCTAGCATGCATCATTCTTCTCCACCTCAGGCTTCATCTTCTTCTGTGAAATTTTCAGATGAGCAATTATGTCAACTTAGAACTATGTTTGCAGAATTTGATAATCAAAGGAAAGATGAAATTGGTCAACTAAGAGAAGATATCAGAGAATTAAAGGAAGACATCATATCAAGACTTGACTTACTTTATTTTCTGTTGGTACTCATGTGGATTCACTCAATGCTGAGCTTAAGAACATATTTGAAAGACTTCAAGGAATAGCTGATGGATCCAATGTATATCTTGATAGAACCAATCAGTTAAGAAGAGATATTGATGCTACAGTTGATCAAATACAAGTAATTATGAATGACTTTAATAAATCACAAAAGGATGATATCATGGAAGTAATTGGACACTTAAAGAGTATAGTTTTCAAGCGTGTCAAATGATCTTATCATAGTTTGTATTTCTAGACTTCCTTACTAGATTGTATCTAGGAAGTTTTGCTTTAATATGACTGTATTTGAACTTTGATGAATTTAAGATTGCGTTACATTTTGATGTAATTTGATGTACTTTTGAAGTAATGAGAAAAGTTATGTTCGTTTCAATTATGAGTACACTTGAATATCTTTGAATGCTTATGATTAATTTGATATAATTTTGAATATTTCATTAATTCGAATGAATTTAATCAAATTAATACTCTGATGCATCTCAACCTTTTTGTTGATTACAAAAAAGGGGGAGAGATTTATATGATTTAATCGTATATGCATCATCATATTTAAGAGGAAGAGATTTGTTTAAACCCTATATGCTTTTAATTGCCCTAATTAAATAAGGGGAGAGAATTAAATAAGAAAAAGGTTAATTGCTTAAGTTTTTGAATTTAAAATTTTTTTATGAATTATAGAATTGAGGTTCATAGGGGGAGCTACCTCATTGAGGGGGAGCCTTTCCATGAACACAAAAGTTAATTTTGGGTATCAGAAATTTTTAATTTTACAATGCATACACTCAATGTTTTTGTCATCATCAAAAAGGGGGAGATTGTTGAGAAATTATTGAAACATAATTGCCCCAACTTTATTGATTTTGATGATTTCCAAAAGCCATGAGTATTTTAAAGGAAACAATGAGTTTATGTATCAAATACCTTGAGCTTATTCTAAATGAAAGCAATGTACTATCAATGTTTATATTCAATGAGTTCTTGAATCAATTAAAACAAAAAGAATTTTATACTTGAGATTATACTTGAGATTTCAAAAAGAATTCTTATACTACTCATTTGATAATCAATAACTTGATGGAAAATGTCTTTATGATCAAATCAATTCTATTCAAGTCACATTTATATTTAAATTTATTTGGGACGAGTTTTAAAATCTATCAAACATTTTTTCTGAATTTTGTATCGCTCTCGAGCCGACTCAAGGGTTTCCGAGTCGACTCCCCAAATAGCTGTTTTTCAATGTTGTCCTGAGTCGACACTTGAGTTTTCAAGAGTCGACCCCTGAACCTTCGCGAGCCGACTCAAGACTGTGCGAGCCGACTCGACTCAGACGGCAGAAAGGCTCATTTTTGAGCATTTCTCGAGTCGACTCCCCGCATATTGCGAGTCGACCCCTGAAAGTTAGGCGTTTCTGGAATGGACTGTGCGAGCCGACTCCCATAAAGCTCGAGCCGACTCCACGATATCTGGACGCGATTTTTCACGATGACACATCAGCCCCAACGGTAAGATTTTTAAATAACGGCTATTTTTCCTTGTCTCTAACGGATATATTTTTGCAGATTCTATAAATAGAGGAGCTCTTTTCAAATCAAAACAAAGAAAAAATCAAAAAGAGAGAAAAGAATATCTTTGAAAAGAGGGAAAAACAGAGCATATTGGAAAAATCATCTAGCTCAAAGGAGAGTGATTCAAAAGGAGTAAAATCCAAGTGAAAGTTTCGTCTGCTCCTTCTCATCAATCCACAAGAGTCAAAAGAAAATCCACAAGCATTTCAAAGGTCAAATCGAAGGATTTTCAAAAGAGGAAAAAGCTTCATCTCAACTCCAAAAGACTTCAACGGTCAAGAATCTAGCTGAGGCGTGATTCAACGTTTCAAGAGGAGTTAAAGAGAAGAAGGAAGAAAGCCAAAGCCACTACCATCTGCAATACAATCAGGCTTTTCTAACTCTTTATTTTTGTACTTCATTTGTATATTTGCTCAAGGGGAGCACTTCATTGTTCAAACACTTTTATTCTCATTGTTTGCTGATTCAATCAGTGGATTGAATCAGTGGAGGTTGATATACCTCGTTGCAAGCCGGAGTGCTTGTGTTGGGTTAGTTGTGAGCCCGAGAAAAACAACGTGTAGGGTTTTGTGCTGGTAAGCCCGAGTTAAAACCAGCTGGGTTCATTGTTCACCCGTGGAAAACAACAAGTTTGAGTTGTGAGCTTGGAAAACAACTCGGCTGTAATCTAGAGAGATTATAGTGTGGACCCAAGTGAATCTTGGGAGTGGACGTAGGTGTTGATTGCACCGAACCACTATAAAATTATCTTGTGTTTGCCGTGCCATATTTTTTCTTTCTCTATCTCTCTTTATTTGCTTGTGTATTGATTTTAGTTAGCCTCTCACTTGCACATCTTGCTAACTATTCAACTAAAGTTAAAAAGTCTTAAATTTTTAAGAACCCAATTCACCCCCCCCCCCTCTTGGGTTGCCATCTGGGCCAACACATAGGAATAGAAACTAAATCAGGAATAAAAGGTTTAGAGGGAAGAAGACTAGAACTAGGTGATGTAATAGTATAGATTAGTAAATCATCTTCCTCCCCGTGATTGATAGGATCTAAAGATGAAGAAATGGTGTTTGTTCAAGAAAGGTAACATTAGTTGACACAAGATACCTATTAAGACTAGGATAATAATATCTATATCCTTTTTGCACATGAGAATATCTAAGAAAGATACACTTTAGAGATTTAGGATCAAGTTTCATAACCTGAGGTCAAATATTCCGAACAAAACAAGTACAATCAAATATCCCAGGTTTAATAGAAAATAATGACTTATTAGGAAAGAGAAAATGAAAGAGAGTCTCACTAGAAAGAATGAAGGAAGGTATACGATTAATCAGAAAATAGGCTATAGAAACTGCATTAGCCCAAAATTGTTTAGGGACTTGCATTTGAAATAACAAAGCTCTGACAATTTTAAGAAGATGTCTATTTTTTCGTTCAGCACACTCCATTCTGAGATGGTGTATCTACAAGTTTGATGAATAATGCCATATTGAATCATATATTTCAAAAGTCTTTTAATAAATATTCCCTAGCATTATCACTTCTCAAAATTTGTAGAGGCACATTAAATTAAGTTTTGATTTCAGCACAAAAAGTAGTAAAATAAGAAAATAATTCTAAATAATTTTTTATTAAAAATAACCATGTCATTAGAGAATAATTATCAATAAAGGTAACAAAATATTTAAACCCAGTTTTAGACTCAACAAGACAAAGACCCCAAACATCAGAGTAAATTAACTCAAAAGGAGCACTAGCTCTTTTATTGACTCTGGGACTAGAACTTAAACGATGATGTTTGGCAAATTGATAAGACTCATAATTTAATGAAGATAGGCTAGAAAACCAAGGATAAAGTTTTTTTAACATAAGTAATGAAGGATGATCCAACCGATAATATGTTTCAAAAGGAGTTACAACTCCAGAACAAGCAATAGATTTTGGTACTTGTGTATCAAGAATGTAGAGGTCTCCAAACTCATGTTCTTTACCAATAATCATCTTCATCATAAGAACCTAAAATAAACAAAAATCAGAATAGAATGTGATACAACAATTAAGAGAACGAGTAAGTTTACTGATGGAGACTAAATTAAAAGACAAGTTAGGTAAAGTTAAAACAGATTTCAAAGAAATTGTAGGTGTTGAATAATTGTGCTGATCCTAAAATACGATATGTAGACCCATCTGCTAAAATAATTGTAGAACTAAAAGCATGTGACTTAAAAAAAGAAAACAGATTAGAATTACCTATCATGTGATCTGTGGCACCAGAATTAATGATCCATTTGGAAGATGATGAAATAAGATATGTGTTCATTTTACCCACGATGGCAGAATAGGAGTAGATAAAAACTTTAGAGATTCCTAATACTGTGAGAACTTGGCATACTCATCTGCAGATATTAAAATAGGCTTAGAAGTAATATTAGTAGAGGCAACATGGACTGACTGGTTCGATTGATTCTTGCGCTGCAACTTTCTACAATCTTTCTTCACGTATCTTGGCCTATGATAATAGTAACATACAACATCTTCCAAATTCTATTCTCGAGTACCAATATTTCGATGATAACTACTTGAATCTCTCCTTTATTGCCATGTCTATATGGTTGTCTCTCAGATTCATAAGTGCGGCTTATAAGAGCACTATTAGCCTGAGCAGGAGTTGAATTTTCTATGCGGAATACCCTACTAAAAGCTTCTTCCAAAGCGGATATCTCGGAGCTAGAAAGAATTTAAGATTTAGCAGCCTCAAACTCAAAAGGAAGATCAGCCAAGAAGCTCATAACCATCATTTTTTATCTCTGAAGTTGCTGAACTTTCACATCAGTACTAAATAAAAGTAGCATATTAAGTCCCTCATGACTCTTCTTAAAATCCATAAAGTAGTCAATGAGGGATCTGTCACCTTTCTCTGCATGATAAAAGGCTAGGCATAACTCATAAGTGGTTTGATATTTTTCTTACATAAACTCCAAATAATTCATTAATTCTTTCATAAATTTATAATGATTTATCAAATCAACCGCCTCACCATCAATAGAATTACGTATTTGCAAAAATAGATAGGCATCCTCTCTTAACCATGAGGTTTTTGAATCATTGCTAGGTGGATCATCAGTTAAATGATTATCCATAGCAATACGATGCAAATAAAGTCTAACAATTTTACTCCAATCTCAATAATTAGATCTATTAAGTTAGTGTTTAGTAATTTTTGACATCATAGGAACCACATCAGACACAATAACAGACTTCTTTTCCTCCATATTATCAAATATCAGTCAAATAACAGAGCTAAAAGCATAAAAAGTTAAAAATACCCAAAGAATCCAAATCTGTCCCAAAATAAATTTCACGCCGAATAGATGCTGATCCAAATAGGTAGTAAACTTATTGTGAATATTGAGGCGAGTAGAACGAACGAAAAAGGACCAGATTACAGCAACAAAACTTCGGGCAAAGGCTAATCGGTGAGTAGTTTTCAGGTGTAGGCGGTGAGAACAAAAATGTTGCCAAAAATAGAAACTCAAGAAAACCCTAAAATCTCATTGTTTATATATTTCAAAGTTATAAGTCGAAAAGCTCTGATACCATGAAATACTCTGAAAAAGAAAAAGAAGAAAGTAATTTCTATATATGTATTTTTATTCATCAATATTTTAGGTATGTATATACACTATAAATCCTATATTCGAAAGAAAAACTAATTACATCAAATTACTATAAATCAGAATCAAATATATTTACTTTATATTATAAAAATATAATCTACTTTCTATTTCAAAATGTAATTCAGTAAAACAAAATCAAATATATTTACTTTTTATTTTAAAAATATAATATCTAACAGTTTCAATACCCATTAGTTTCCTTTAAAAAAAACCCTAACTGTGTCAAACATAGTAATCCTCTTACTACATTAAAATAAATGATTAAAACAAATAGGAAGTCAATGGAGCAGCCGGGAACTAAGGCTTGGAATCTGCATTAATATCATGAGCATTACCAACCGACCAAATAAACTTTCCATCAATGCAAAAGATGATTTACATATTCCCTTTCTTTGATTGAGTAGGATCGATGTCCCTTTCAAATGAGACATAGGAATCATGACCAGCTGTTAAGTAGTAGTACATGTCAGCTTAGAGGAGAGAGAGGCTCAAGAAGTCTTTTCCATATATGTATTGATTAGGGATATAGCAAAATACAGGTCCTACTACAAGCCATTGTATTAGTAACAGAAAAATAATGATATATTCTAATTTTAAATAAACAATTTCTTAAAAAAATAAAAAGCTTTTGTAAAGTTGCCTCTGATTGCCGTATAGCTTAGCAAGGGTGCATGAATGTAAAACTAAAAAATTATTGTTTGATTGCTATTAAAAATATTATTTAGTTGAACAATATAAGTACCATTTGTTAAGGTTTTAAATATCCTACATTCATAATAAATATTAGAGAAAATATGATTATATGATTTTAAAATTTACATAAAAATTTTAGAATATAAAATTAATTTTCTTTTTTGTATTGTTATAATTAAAAGAGAGAGTTATATTTAAAAGAGAGAGATTGAAACCAATCATGATTTATATTATGAAAAAAAGGCACATTATAGATTATCTCTATGAAAAAATAGGGATTAGTTTTATGTCATTTGTGTACGAGGTAGGGGTGAGTGGGTTGGTTTGGAGGTAGTTTTATACCATAATTATAAAATAGACAATGAAGGTAGGAGTTTTAGCCACGTGTCAAGCCTTCCTTAGATTTTTTATGAACCTTTTCTTGAGCCCCTTTTAATTCCATCATCCCCCTCTTTCATTTTTTTTAAAAGCCTTATGAAGCCCAACCATCTTCAAGTCATTCTCTTTTGTTTTGCAAGGAGTTCTATTTTTAGATCAATCAATTTTGATGATTTGAGTCCCTCTTTCTCTTTCTCTTTCCTTCGGTGTTTCATAATCTATGTATTATATTAAGTCATCAAATATTATGAACCTTATAATTCTAGTTTAACTTTGCATCAGATGATTCTGCTTCTACTTTCTTTTCTTTCATCATTTTCATTCATCAACCCTGAATTCTACCACCAATTCCCTCTTTTTTCTTCTTTCTTTTCATTCATTGTTTATCTACTACACTTGTCAACATCTATCTTTTTTTTTTTCTCTAATCACCACCTATACACATTTTCCTTAAGCCTAGTAAAGCAAGTATCTTTAACCATCTTCAAACTCAATGAGGGCACATCCACTGGTGGTGGCCTCAAACTAGCTCTATAGCCTGAGTATGTTTTCATCTCTTTGTTAGACCATAATCTTTTTATGAATCTTGATAAATTTAAATGATTACTTATAAATTTCTTAAAAATCTTATTATAGAAATATTAAGAATTAAAAAGAACCCATACAACACATAAACATGTGACTAATATAAAGTAAAGCTAAAAGAGATCACTTCCTTTAAATGCTCTTTGTATTAAATTAAAATAAGTTAAATATAACAAACTAATTTTGTTGTCACTAATGACTAAGATATAACTATTTGTAATTTGAGTATTGACTTAATCCTAAATAGAGTAGAGTGAAGGAAGCATATTCATGATAGAAAAGAAAAAAAAAATATTGATGGTGACAGGAAATAAAGTTTTACACATGTAATCCTTTTCAATTATACTTCATAAGCTTGACAATTGTTTTTTCAAAAAATATTATATTTTATTACTAAAAATTTAATATTATGGCTTATCATAAATTATGATATTTTATTTTAATTTTTTTAAAACATTTAAAAGAATACGAAATTTTAATCTACCTCACCCACCAAGAAAAAAAAAACTTAGTTTCTCATTTGGTCTTCTCCTTTGCCACATGTATTTTATTTATAAATTTATAATTTTTATATATCCTATCAATTATTCCAAAGCCCATGCAATATGTACCTAATTACATATACAATATCAAGAAAAAACAACAATCATTATAATAATTATTTAGCATTATGATGATTTGTTATAAATACAAAGAAAGGCTGATATTTTTTTCATTCTTTATTTTCAAAATCGATTTTTTCATCAATAAAAAAGATTAGTAATTAAAATAATAATATTTTTAATGAAGAGAACGATGCATCTTTCTTTACAAATAACACCCGAAGAGGGAGAAAAATATATATTAAAAATATTAGATAGTGTTGGAAGGTAAAATCGTCATTGCATCAATATCCGTGCAAGGCGGCTAAGGCCAACCTCCCCCCTTCGCCCTTCCGGGCTTCCGTAGCTCGGCCCTTCCAGGCTTCCACAGCTCGGCCCTTCCGGGCTCCCGTAGCTCGGCCCCTTCCGAGCTTCCGTAGCTCGGCCCTTTCGGGCTCCCGTAGCTCGGCCCTTCCAGACTCCCATAGCTCGGTTCTTCCGGGCTTCCATAGCTCGGCTCCTTCCGGGCTCCCATAGCTCGGCCCTTCCGGGCTTTCGTAGCTCGGCCCTTCCGGGCTTCCATAGCTCGGCTCCTTTTCGGGCTCTCGCAGCTCGCTTCCCTCCGAGTCACCATGGTCCGGCTACGTCAAATGGTCCACAATACAATACTCACCTCCGCGGAACCTGACGCGGGAGAGCCCAGTTTCACCATAACGACATCCTAGATAAGGAATCATGTCAAGACGTGACCTAAAACCTATCATAACTCCCCCAGGCCTACTCAGCCAGATCTCAGTCATCAAGAAGCTCTCCTGGTCGTCGATCCCCTAACAAACAGGATATGAATCCCAACGGCCCCACAACGGCCTGATTCTATCCACCTCCGTATTCCAACAACCTCTGAACCTTCCAGAAGGCGCTCAAGACACAGGTGACAACCTATAAATACCACGCTGGCAGATTCCCTCAGGTATGCATACGCACGCACTCTTGAACGTACGTTCGTACGTGCGCCCTCACTCTCCTGCCCTCACGCCGGCAGCTCGTCGGCGCTCTTGCCTTCCAGAGCTCCCGATTGGCCGCCCCCGGAGAGGCCTCCCAGAGAGATCCACCTCCCCATTATCTGGTTGATCGCTGACTTCTTCTCCACTGACTTGAGCGTCGGAGGGTCTTCCGCGAAGGGCCACCCCCAACGCCTCTCGCGTGAGGACTTTTTGTGCAGGTCCGCTCCCTCTCCCTGGAGATCGACCGCGCCCGAGTCGGAGGACGGATCCCGGTGGCAACAGATTGGCGCTAGAGGAAGGGTCTCAAGTCCCATTAAACTTGAAGAAAGGAGACAAGGATCCTAACCTGGAGTAGAACCTCTCTAATGGCCAATCGGCGAAGAGCAACCTCTGAAGCTCAAGATCAGGTCGCTTCCCAGAGGCCTGATCCGACGAGCGGCGTAGCGCCGCAACCGCCACCAGTCGAAACCCCGTCACCACCTGCCATCCTGGTGACCCAGGACCAGTTTGCCTCACTGGTCCAACAAGTTCAGACTCTGACCCACCTGGTCCAGGAGTGCCTTATGGCTCCTCCTGCTCCACACTTTCACAAGGAAGCGGCGGTTCCTTCTTCACCAGTGACTTCCTCCTCCAGTCCACACAAATCTGCGGACCCCCCGCATCGACCTAGAGGGGACAAGCCAGCCCCACGAGGCGGCCACGACAAAGATCTCCCAGATCTCGACGGGCCCGATCTCTCTCTCCGGTGACCTCCCACCATGATTCGATGCCGTCTCTGCGGTCTCCTCGCCCAGCTCCTCCTCTAGCTGGCGAAGAGGAGATCCGTCGTCAGATCCAGGAAATGTGTCAGAAGCTGGACGCCGCCAAGCAGGCCCATCCGCCCCAGCCCAAGGCGGAGCAGGGCATCCCTTTCTCTAAGGGGATTATGGAGGAAGTGATTCCCTCCCATGTCAAGTTACCGGCCGTCAAACCTTACCACGGCTCTTTAGACCCGGATGACCATCTTAGCAGCTTCCGGTCAATAATGATGTTCCACGGAGCATCTGATGCGGTCCTCTGCCGCGCCTTTCCCTCCACCCTTAGAGGATCCGTCCGAACCTGGTTCAACGCTTTGAAGCCAGGTTCTATTGATTCATTCGACGAGCTGAGCCACCTTTTTATTGGCCAGTTCGTCAGCAGTCGTCGCCACCGACGAAGGTCCGACTCCCTCTCCGAGGTTAAGCAGAGAGAGGGGGAGTCCTTGAGGAATTATCTTGGCCGTTTCAATAAGGTCATGCTGGAGGTGGACCACCTTAATCATGAGGTGGCCATGTCTGCCCTAGCGGGGGGAGTCTCGAAGGAGAGCGACTTCTATCTGGCTATGGAAGTCAGTTATCCCCCCTGCCTCTCGGAGATGATGGCTCTGGCGGACAAGTATGCCAGGGTCGAGGAATCATGGAGAGTTGCTCGCGTGAGCAGGCAAAGAAGAGGGAGCCCAAAGTTCTCGACAGACACCATCCCGCCCGGCGACCAAGTCCACCTCGCCGCCAGAGAGTCCCTCCGCTGCCGCCAAGGAATCGCTCCCGAAGCCCTCCCAGGCAATTCGACCACTACACCCCGTTGACTGTGCCCCGGGCGCAAATCCTCATGGAGATAGAGCGCCAGCCCCCGGCCAATACCTCTCCGAGGGAACCTGACCCGAAGAGATCCTACCAATACTGCCGTTACCACGGGGAGCACGGCCACGACACTGAAGAATGCTGGCAGCTGAAAAATGAAATCGAGAGACTGATCCAGCGGGGGCGACTGAACCAGTTCAGGAGAGCGCCCGAGCCACAACAACAAGGAGGTGACCGCCAGCCCGAGCTTCAACAACCTCCTCCCCCACCGAATCCGCCCGTGATCGGCCGTATTAATATGATTGAAGAGGCCAGTGGATCGAGCCCCAGAGGCGACGGTGATGGATCAGTGCCAAAGAAGGCACGGACGGGCGAACTCTCCTTCTCCGATGATGACCTCCTAGGGATACAGCTCCCCATGATGACGCACTAGTTGTATCCCTTAACTTGAATAACTATGATGTAAGCCGAATCCTAGTTGATAGTGGAAGTTCGGTAAATGTTTTGTACCTCGGTGTGTTTGCCAGGATGAAATTACTCATGGAAAACTTGCGAACCGTGGATTCCACCCTGATGGGATTCACTGGCGACGTTATCGTCCCAGAAGGAGTCGTCACCCTGACAGTCCGCGCGGGAACCTGGCCCCTTGTAGCCATTGTCCAGACGGATTTTCTAGTAGCCGATCTCAGATCCCCCTATAATGCAATATTCGGCAGGCCCAGACTAATGTCCCTCAAAGCAGTCGTCTCCATCCCGCATCTATCCATGAAGTTTCCCACCGAGCGGGGAGTTGGAGTTGTTCGGGGAAGTCAGGCCATGGCTCGGCAATGCTTTGTTACCAGCCTTCAATCTAGAATGCCAGAAGTTGATGGGTTAGACGCTCGTGAGGACTTCGCCGAACAAAGAGGAGAACCGGCGGAGGAATTGGAGGAGGTACCGTTGGATGAGGCTCGTCCCGACCGAACTATAAAGATCGGGTCGCTGCTCAAAGGAGAGCCTCGGCACAGATTGATCGGGTTCCTCCGAAGTAATGCTGATATCTTCGCCTGGTCCGTCTTCGACATGCCCGGGATCAGCCCGAGGTCCTCGTCCACCGTCTCAACGTGGATGAGATGCACCGACCGGTTAAGCAGAAGAAGAGGAGTTTCGCCCCAGAACGACAAAAGGCCATTGAAGAAGAGGTAGACAAACTCATCAAGGTCAATTTCGTCCGAGAGGTAAATTACCCGAGCTGGCTGTCAAATGTCGTCATGGTGAAAAAGTCAAACGGCAAGTGGAGAATCTGCATCGACTTCACCGACCTCAACAAAGCCTGCCCGAAGGACAGCTTCCCCCTCCCTCGGATTGACCAGCTCGTGGATGCCACCTCAGGCCACCAGATGCTGTGATTCATGGATGCCTATTCCGGCTACAATCAGATCCGAATGGCCCCCGAAGATGAAGAAAAGACCGCCTTCATAACCGACCGAGGTACTTACTGTTACCGCGTTATGCCTTTTGGTCTTAAAAATGCAGGTGCCACCTACCAAAGGCTAGTCAATAAAGTGTTCAAGGGGCAAATCGGCCGGAATATGGAGGTGTACGTGGATGACATGCTGGTCAAAAGCAAGGAGGCATCACAGCATATGGAAGACCTCACAGAGAGCTTTGTCACGCTGCGCAAGTATGGGATGAGACTCAACCCAACCAAGTGCGCCTTCGGCGTTAACTCCGGGAAGTTTCTCGGCTTCATGGTCCCCCAGCGAGGTATCAAAGCCAACCCCCAGAAGATTCAAGCTCTCCAACAAATGGCGCCCCCGGCATCTGTCAAGGAGGTTCAGCGCCTAACCGGGAGGATAGCGGCCCTCAACCGCTTTGTGGCGCGGTCGACCGAGAGATGCCTTCCCTTCTTCAAAACTCTCCGATCGGCCAAAAACTTCTAGTGGACCCCCGAATGCCAAAGGTCATTTCAAGACCTCAAGAAGTACCTTGGCTCGCCTCCACTCCTCAGTAGTCCGTCCCCAGGGGAGACCTTATTCTTGTACCTGGCTGTTTCGGAGGGTGCGGTTTGCTCGGTGCTGATCAAAGAAGAAGGCAAAGTCCAAAAGCTGATCTACTATGTTAGCAGGCTACTCCGCGATGCGGAGACGAGGTACAGCAGAATTGAAAAGATGGTGTTGGCCTTAATCACCTCAGTTAGGAAGCTGCGGCCGTACTTCCAAGCGCATTCCGTGACGGTCCTGACCGACCAACCCATCAAGGCGGTGATCCACCGTCCCGAGACGTCGGGGAGAATGACCAAGTGGGCCGTCGAGCTAAGTGAGCATGACATACATTTCCAGCCTCGTCCAGCCATCAAAGCCTAGGTGCTTGCCGACTTCCTCCTCGAGTGTACCATCCCAGAGGACGGCTCTACCCTAGGCTCCTCCGGAGAACCAAAGGCTGGAGCCCGATGGCTCCTCCATGTCGATGGATCATCTAATGCCCATCGCTCCGGAGCGGGCTTGGTTCTTACCAGTCCCGAGGGGATAACCTTCGAGTATGGCGTCCGATTCTCCTTCCCGGCCTCCAACAACAAAGCCGAGTACGAAGCCCTGTTAGCCGGACTCCGCATCGCCCGCAATTTAAAAGTAGAGAAGCTCAGTGCCTTCACCGACTCTCAGCTAGTGGCCGGTCACGTGCAAGGAGATTTTGAAGCCCGGGAGCCGAACATGATTCGATATCTCCAGGAGGTGCGGAGTCTCCTTCCCCATTTTATTGAATTTGAAATCATTCAGATTCCCAGATCCGAGAATGCCCGTGCCGACCTGCTCTCCCGATTGGCGACCGCGGAGTCAATGGATACTGAGCAGAAGTTCCACCTGAAAACTCTGGAAAGACCCAGCATCGCGGAGACCGACCAGATAATGCAAGTTGAGGCTGAATCATCATGGTTCGACCCCATTCTCAAATATCTCAAAGAAGGATCGCTGTCGTCCGATCGAAGGGAGGCTAGAAAACTGAAGCTGCAGGCCATTCACTACGTGTTGATCGACAACCAGCTTTACAAACGATCTTTTTCTATGCCGCTGCTCAGGTGCCTTCGCCCGTCCGAAGCAGATTATGCTCTGCGCGAGGTGCATGAAGGGATTTGCGGCAACCATCTGGGAAGTCGATCCCTATGTCACAAAGTACTGCGGCAAGGCTACTACTGGCCGACCATGCAGAAAGACGCAGACGACCTACTCCGAGCCTGCGACCCCTGCCAGAGGCATTCGAGCATCCAAAGGCTCCCTTCCACCGGGTTAATTTCCATATCCTCCGCTTGGCCCTTCGCCAAATGGGGGATGGACATCCTCGGCCCATTCCCGCTTGCCACAGGACAGCGGAAATTTCTATTTGTCGCCATCGACTACTTCACCAAATGGGTCGAAGCGGAAGCAGTTGCACAAATCACCGAGGCACGGGCCAGAGACTTTGTGTGGAGATCCATCATCTGCCGATTCGGCCTCCCGCATACCATAATCACTGACAACGGCAAGCAGTTTGACAACTCTAAATTCCGCCAGTTCTGTGAGGAACATGGAATCCGTCATCACCTTACTTCGGTCGGGCACCCACAAGCCAACGGAGTGGCCGAGGTAACCAACAGGACCCTCCTCCAGGGAATCAAAGCTCGCCTCTCCAGAGCCCAAGGTAGGTGGGCGGAGGAGCTACACCATGTCTTATGGGCCTACCGCACAACCCCAAGAATCCCGACAGGTGAAACCCCATTCCGAATGGCTTTCGGTACAGAGGCCGTCATCCCTGTGGAGATAGGCCTCCCATCATTGCGGGTGGAAAGCTACTCAGAGGAAGCTAGCAACGAACAGCTCCGCACCAACCTCGACTTGGTGGAGGAAATTAGGGAGAAGGCCCGGATTAGAGTGGCTGCTTATCAACAAAGAGTGGCCCGTTACCATGCTTCCAGAGTCAAAGGAAAGGCCTTCCTGCCCGGCGACCTTGTCCTCCGAAAGACCTCTGTTTCCAAGCCGCTGGAACAAGGAAAGCTGGCGCCAAACTGGGAAGGCCCGTACCAAGTAGCGGAGATCATCGGACCGGGAACCTACAAGCTACAAGATCTGGATGGGAAATCCATTCCCCGGACGTGGAATTCGGACAATCTTTGAAAATATTATCAATAGGGTATGTCCTCTCCAAATTGATTTCCATATGCCTCATTATATCTTCCTATTGGCACATTTTCCTCAATACAAATCATTATGCACTACAAATTGCAAAAAGAAATAGATGCTGCTTACCAATCCTCTGCACGACCGAGCTCCTTATCTGGACAGGATTTCTCCGAACCTTGGCAGGGCCAAGTAAAAATTCTCCGAACCTCGGCTGGGCCGAGCAACAAATTCTCCGAACCTTGGCAGGGCCAAGTAAAATATTCTCCGAACCTCGGCTGGGCCGAGCAACAAATTCTCCGAACCTTGGCAGGGCCAAGTAAAATATTCTCCGAACCTCGGCTGGGCCGAGCAACAAATTCTCCGAACCTTGGCAGGGCCAAGTAAAATGTTCTCCGAACCTCGGCTGGGCCGAGCAACAAATTCTCCGAACCTTGGCAGGGCCAAGTAAAATATTCTCCGAACCTCGGCTGGGCCGAGCAACAAATTCTCCGAACCTTGGTAGGGCCAAGTAAAACATTCTCCGAACCTCGGCTGGGCCGAGCAACAAATTCTCCGAACCTTGGCAGGGCCAAGTAAAATATTCTCCGAACCTCGGCTGGGCCGAGCAACAAATTCTCTGAACCTTGGCAGGGCCAGGTAAAACATTCTTCGAACCTCGGCTGGGTCGAGCAACAAATTCTTCGAACCTTGGCAGGGCCAAGTAAAATATTCTCCGAACCTCGGCTGGGCCGAGCAACAAATTCTCCGAACCTTGGCAGGGCCAAGTAAAATATTCTCCGAACCTCGGCTGGGCCGAGCAACAAATTCTTCGAACCTTGGCAGGGCCAAGTAAAATATTCTCCGAACCTCTGCTGGGCCGAGCAACAAATTCTCCGAACCTTGGCAGGGCCAAGTAAAATATTCTCCGAACCTCGGCTGGGCCGAGCAACCAATTCTCCGAACCTTGGCAGGGCCAAGTAAAATATTCTCCGAACCTCGGCTGGGCCGAGCAACAAATTCTCCGAACCTTGGCAGGGCCAAGTAAAATATTCTCCGAACCTTAGCCGGGCCAAGCAACAAATTCTCCGAACCTTGGCAGGGCCAAGTAAAACGTTCTCCAAACCTCAGCAAGGCTGAGTAAAAATTTCTCAGGTTAAAGCGCTGACTGAAAGCCAAAATACGCAGGCCCCGATTAAGGCCGAGGGACTTCCAAATAGCCCCCAAAATTTTCGCCGGTTTAAAACGAAGCACGCTGAGCGAAAAACCGTTGACACAAAAAGAAGGGCCCCCTTTAGCCCCGCGTAATCGGCCAAAAGCCCTGAGCAGAGCCAGGGGATTCCCCTCTGCAACTGAAAATCTTTGGGTGGCGCCCCTATATCCCGTCGATCAAAGAGTCTATATCAGCGCATAAACTGACGGGGCCACGCCCTAACCATTGCGGGGATAACATGACCAAGGCCAAAACTCTTAAAGAAGAGGATTACTCAAAATAAACCCATTTTTCAAGAAAAAGGGATTACAAAAGTGACAGAAAAAACATAAAAAGAAAGCAAAAGAGGCCCTGGATCATGGATCGAAGTCGCCCCCCGACGCCAGCAAATCCTCCAAGCGCTCGGTGAGATCAGCCACCTGCTGGCGAAGCAATTCGACCTCCTCCCCCTGCCGGTCTATCACCCGGTGCAGGGCCTCCGCCTCCTTGGTCGTCACGTCCACGTACTCCTCGACGACCCTCACGAGCTGCTGGTTACTCGCGAGGGCCGACGCCAGGCCCAGTCCGTCAACGGTAACGGAGATGCGCCTCCTCTCTGAGTGAAGCAGGCCGTTGAGTGAGGTGCGCAGCTCACTAGATGATCGCCCTGAGAGGCCATTGTTTCAGGACTTGAACCGAGGGATGGTTGAGACCGATACCCCTCGGTCATATTTATACTCGCTGGATAGGTATCTCAATCGGTCGCGCCATAGCCGCCGACCCATAAGAGCTTGCCACGTGTCGTCATTTCAATGCCTGCAGAATCCAAAGTGTGGCACCCCGTCCCGAGCGAGATCGGTAAGCGCGAGCAGACTGTTTGGGAATTCCCCCAAGTAAGACATTTTTCGATCTGCCAGCCCTTGCAGTAAATGCCCTCAACGCTTCCCCAAGCCTCCTAAAGCTGGCCTCCTTTTCGGGAAGCGCAGAGGGAAGAAGTCCGCATTTGGCCAATGACCTGTCCCTTCGGGAAGAGTAGCGTCACCAATCAAAAAGCGTGACAATATACTGCTCGTACCGACCTGGCGCCCATCACCAAGCGCCGCATAGACCTATCACTACGGCTCACAATGACAACTGAATCGCCCCCTTGAGCCCGAATCTCCGAACCTTGGCTGGGCCGAGTGACAAAATCTCCAAACCTCGGCTGGGCCGAGTGACAGAATCTCCGAACCTTGGCAAGGCCAAGCAAAAATCTTTGAACCTCGACTGGGCCGAGTGACAGAATCTCCGAACCTTGGCAGGGCCAAGTAAAAATCTTCAAACCTCGGCTGGGCCGAGTGACAAAATCTCCGAACCTTGGCAGGGCCGAGTGACAAAATCTCCGAACCTCGGCTAGGCCGAGTGACAGAATCTTCGAACCTTGGCAAGGCCAAGCAAAAATCTCCGAACCTCGGCTGGGCCGAGCGACAGAATCTCTGAACCTTGGCAGGCCAAGTAAAAATCTCCGAACCTCGGCTGGGCCGAGTGACAGAATCTCCGAACCTTAGTAGGGCCAAGTAAAAATCTCCGAACCTCGGCTGGGCCGAGTGACAGAATCTCCGAACCTTGGCAAGGCCAAGAAAAAATCTCCGAACCTCGGCTGGGCCGAGTGACAAAATCTCCGAACCTCGGCTGGGCCGAGCAACAAGTTCCCTGAACCACTACGAGAAAATGCACAGATTCCCTGAGCTTCGGCAAAGCCGACCTACAAGGATGCGAGTCCCGATAAGGACGATGCACAAAAATACCAAACTTCGGACCGAAATAAGGAGTGCATTTCTCCGAACGGTCCTTAGACCGTCGCTTACGAGCCCCAGTTAGTTCGGATAGTGAGGGATCCTCGTCTAAGGACGAGCGAGACGCCTTCGTATCCCACGAACGGCAACAACAACGAACTCGGCACAAAAAGATAAAGATTGAGAAACAAAAATAGAACTCTCTTTATTTATTGCCAATCAAGATCAGTTACAAATGCCTTAGAGGCGTTGCAAGAATATTGAAATGCATAAAATAAAGAACAAGTACAAAACTCGGGCAACTGCTCTAAAGCAGACGTAGGCAACTGTGATGCTCTGGCGTCCAACTGCCGAACCAGGTAAGCCGCGTCCAGTCAGCTCGTGCCGATGATGGCCGACGACATGGACCAATAATTGCGGCCAGCTTCGGTCAATAACGGTATCTCGGTGACCCAACCGAGATATCTGGATGGCCATCCCAGACCACCCCTGTGAGGGACCTCCCGGCGAGCAGGTAGGAAGCCAGTGGACCCTGGCGTCGGAACGCTCTCCCAAACCGAGCGTGTACCGCCACACCTTACCAAGTCTCAAGGACAAGGGGTCGGCGGGCGGCGCACTTTCACCCCCTCCTCATGTGGTGAAAGATTCCCCAGGCAGGCGGGCCCAGGAATCCGCATCATAGGAGGAGGAGAAGTTCACACAAGCCATGGGGGGCCCACGTGCACTCCCTGCCCTGCGCCTTCGGAGGGAGGCCACAAAGGTCACACTGAAAGAGTATGTGTGCGCTCTCCGCGTGACCTCTGCGCCCTCTATGTGCGCTCTCCATGTGATCTCCGGGACTCATCCCCTAAGGGCGAGCCATCCTTCGGCAGTTCCTTCATCGCCCCAACTATCCGGAGGCAAAGAGCTTACAAGAAAAAAGCTCAGTCCTCCCACTCGCAGCAATAGAAAAACGGGCATGATGAAAGCTCTAACGGGAAAGAAACTTTGGGGATGACCAAAACTGACCCCCATTTTCCCCTTTTTATAGGCAAAAATGAACCGGGGAAAAGCTACCCAAGCCGGAAGCCTCGAATTCGAACATCTGGCCCATGCCACCACGTGGCCCCTCAGGATAGACGCGACGCCCTACTGCACGCCAAGCCCACCGCCTGAGCTGTGACGTATACGGAGATCTCCTCCTGATCCCAGATCATGGTCATTAAAGGCAGGGGATCGTCCACTAGCACTTCGAAAAATGGCGGGTTCAGGAGATCGTCCTTCGAAAATAACGTCCTCCAATGGTAAGCGGCTGCGTGCGCAGCACGATAAAACGACCTGCATGGGAAAAGAGCACTTTCGGAAAGCTTTAAGTGCAGCTTTACGTTCTCCACAGCACCGTACCATCGATTTTAGTAAAACAAAAACTGATTCGCCTGCAAAACGGCAGGGCGCTGACAGAATAGCAAAGGGTGCGAAGACTACGCAAACTTTTCCTTCGCCCAACGAGAGATAAGATGACCTACTTCGCCTGTCGGCCCCAGCCGACCTATTTTGCTCGTCGGCCCCAGCCGACCTATTTTTGCTCGTCGGCCCCAGCCGACCTATTCTTGCTTGTCGGCCCCAGCCGACCTATTCTTGCTTGTCAGCCCAGCCGACCTATCCTGTTCGTCGGCCCCAGCCGACCTATTTTGCTCGTCGGCCCCGGTCGACCTATCTCGCCTGTCGGCCTTAACAGATCTGTTCTGTCGGTCGGTCCACACCAACCGGACCAGACCACTTCCCACTTTGTTGGTCAAGGCTGTCGCCTGCTTTGAGCCAAACCAATGCATTCCTTCAATCCCGGAATGAAGATGACCTAAGAGTATTAGCGAGCCATAAGTCGCTCACGATCGAGGCGAGACTAGACGACAATGAAGCCACGCAAGAAAGGCACTTAGATGGAAACAGGAAACTCTTTTATTAAGAAACATCGGACAGACTTCTGAAAGACAAAATACAAGAATGGCTCCTAAGAGCCGGCAACCGCGTCAGCTTTAGAAGAGTCCTCGGTTACATCCACGAAGCGTGACTAGACTCACCCTTCTCCAATATCTTTGCCCCCCCAGCGGCAGTTTGCGACTGTCCCTCAGAAGCAGCGGCTTCGTCGGAACCCGGGACAGCATCAGGGTAGTGTCGGAGATGTCGACGTATTCGTCCTCTTCTTCCCTTTCGGACTCACCCTCATCAGGAGTTTCAGCGTCCAGGAAAGAGAGATCCCATTCTGGACGCTCGCTGGATATCTTCTCTCTGCATTCCTGCAGCCCGAGTTGGAAGGCGTCGACGCCGATAGCATCCTGCCTCCCCTTGAGTATGGCAAGCTCCGTCTTAGCCTCAGCGGCCTGCTTCTCAGCCTCCACAACATGAGCCTGCAAGATGATATTTTGCTCCTCGAACTCGCTGGCCCGCGTCTCGAGTTCTGAGCTCTTATTACGGTTGGACACAAGTTCACCCTGGAGAGCCCGAACCTCCAACTCCAACTTCGCCATCTGAGAAAGCCAAAGCTAGTCGGCATCGCAAGAAACCAGTAGAAGAAACTGAAAAAGGGAAGGAGAAAAATGAGATCATACCTCCTCCTCTCGCCTGGCCAACCTTTTGGTCAGCTCCTCAGCCTCACCCCTGGCCCTCGTTCTGTCAGCGCCAATCAGATCAACCCTCTCCTGCAGAGCATCCTTGATTGCTTGGCCCCGGCCTCCTCTCGGGCTTGGGATAGCTTGTCGCTCACCCGAGCCATCGCCCCTTGGTGCCATCTAACGCCCTCCCTCAAGCGAGTAATTTCACCATCGCCGCTTCAATTTCTCCTCCGTTTCATCGAGCATTCTGGTCAAACGCCTTCTCTCGTCGGCAGCTTCCCTTCCCAGCCGACCCATGCTCTCACCATGTTCCCGCCGCATCGCCGCTACCTCCGCGGAGTGTTTGGACTCAATCCTAGCCAGCTCCAGGCACGCATCCTCGTTCTTCGCCAGGAGTCCCTGCAACTCCTCCGCTTTACTTTTCTGCCTAGATGCTTCGGCTAGAGCGGCCTGATACGCCGCCTTCATTCCCTCCAGACCTCTGTTACTACTGGCCAAAAGTTCCTCGAACTTCTCAGACGTCGCCACCCGCGATCGAAGTTCAGCGTTGTCTCTCCTGGCCTGAACGCTGGCCCCTGTCGCTAAACTCAGATGCCAGCACATCGCTCGAGAAAGCAAAACGCTCTGCGAAACAAAAGATGAATAAAAAACCCACGATGGGGCCACTCAGGAAACATCTCCTGCACAAAAGAAATAACTTACCCGCGAGGCATAGGCCCGAGTCATCCTCATGAGGGTCGAATTGTCGATATCGGGAGAAGGTGGATACTTTCGGCCACTCCCCGCTGCCCGAACGCGGCATCAACCAGTTCCAAATCCGCAAACTTATCCGCCGAAGGATCGGCACATAGGTACAAGGCCGACCTCATCATGGCTGCGAACGCCTCCTCAACATCAGCGCTCGAACTACTGGGCTGATCGTCCCCGCCTGAGGGACCGACTTGGGTGACCTCCGCCTGAGAGGCCCCCAACTTCCCGACCTCTTCTATCAAGGCCCTGGCTTGGACTTCTTCGGATAATTCGGCTAGCTCGAGCGCCAGCCTCCCCAAAATCTTTTTCGAGGGAGCTCCCAATGCGGGACTCCCACCTTGCTGCGTCCCCTCCTCCGACGCACCCTTCCCGGTTACCACCATCTGTGTCTCCGCCACAGGGCCCCCCGGGGTCTCGGCCCGTCCTACCACTTGCGCCTCCTCCGTAGGCTCCACTGAGGCCTCTATCTGGCCCACCTCCTGAACTACCGCGAGCGATCCGGCTTCACTACTACCGGACTCCCCTACGGAGAGACCAAGAGGGAGCTTCCCCTGAACCTCTTCGGCTGCAGCTGTCCCTTCCCCCTCTCCCGCTGGAGCCAGTGGTGATCCCGCGGGGACGGAAGGCCCCACAGAAACGACCGCCTTCGCCAGATCCGTTGTTGGTTCCTCTTTCATAGGGGACGCGGTCGGACGAACCAATGGAGCCTCGTCTGAGCTATCCGATATCTCTAACACGGGAGGACAAGGGATCATGGCTTCTCCCACCAAATCCTCTTTCGCCCCCGGCGCTCCTGTCGCAACCGCTCCGGTGTCCGACGGGCTTCTTGCGGAGGTACGACCCCTTTTTTCGGGCCTCTCGCTATCCGCGCCACTGCCCTCCCCTGGGCGCTTTCCTCTCTTCCTCTTGGAGAGGCTCAACAAAGCCGACCTCTTGGCTGAAAGAATGAAACACGCGCGATCAGATCCAAGCACATTCATCGAGAAAACGCGCAGCGAGAAAGGGACAAGAAAAAAGGGATTTACCTTGCGGGTCCAGGGGGCTGAGCCCTGCTACAAAGAGGGCCCCCTCCGATAGCAGGTCGTTAGCCGAAAACACTCAGCCGTTGCGAAGGACGTCCAAATCCCTCTCCTTCTGCGCTGACAAAACTGGATGCGTCTCTGCATCCCTAGCGAAGTTCTCCCATTTCGAGGGAAGCCGGATCCAATGTTCCCCTCTGCGATAACGAACCGGCTCTTCCATCCCTTGATGGAAAATGGCTTATCCACAATGACGTTGAAGGACCTCCGGGGTCCAATGTAAGGCCACTCCGATTTCCTCCCGGGTATCAGATGGTAGCAAGCGCGAAAAAGGGAAAGAGTGGCAACGATCTGAATCTGGTGACACATCGAGATGAATCCGATGATGCTCCTCCAACTGTTTGGGGCCACCATCGCCGGGCAGATGTTGTAGTGGGTCATTATCTCCTTCACCAAAGGATGGAGAGGGAAACGAAAGCCCGCCTTCAAACTGTCTTCATAAATGAAGACCCCGGACTCTGGATCTCGCGAGACCCTGTCCCCAGACTCGGCGCCCGCAGAACGACATCTGGAGGCAGGCCATACCATTGGTGAATCCTTCCCAAATCCTCTGATGCAATCTCCGAAACCACATCGTCGGGGCTCATCGCCATCTCGATTGAGAAAAACACCAGGCGAAACGACGAGTGTCAAGAAGGATGAAAGGCCAAACTTTTCAAAAACAAGACGGGAGGGTGCTGCGAGCATGCATATATATATATATATATATGTGTGTGTGTGGTACGTCTATCGCCTTGCTTCTCCACTAAGGAAGCCGCCTCGAAAGGACGGGGCGTCCCGCCCGAGGCATTCAGAACCGCCTCGACAAATGCTCGATCGTTCGGGATTCGCGACGTGGCGCATTCCCAGCCGTCGCTTTTGAGGGAGCCTTACCCCCAAAGGCACCATGACCCTGACGCATTAATTAGGGCATCATTGCACGGACTGTCCAAACCAAAACATCCCATCCGAGACACGCCGCTCGGACTTATACTCCCTATGCCTGAACCTACGCTTTGAACTAGGGAGTGGAGGGCATGGTTGGGGGGTAAAATCGTCATTGCATCAATATCCGTGCGAGGCGGCTAAGGCCAACCTCCCCCCTTCGCCCTTCCGGGCTTCCGTAGCTCGGCCCTTCCAGGCTTCCACAGCTCGGCCCTTCCGGGCTCCCGTAGCTCGGTCCTTCTGGGCTTCCGTAGCTCGGCCCCTTCCGGGCTCCCGTAGCTCGGCCCTTCCGGGCTTCCACAGCTCGGCTCCTTCCGGGCTCCCATAGCTCGACCCTTCCGGGCTTCCGTAGCTCGGCCCTTCCGGGCTTCCATAGCTCGGCTCCTTCCCGGGCTCTCGCAGCTCGCTTCCCCCCGAGTCACCATGGTCCGGCTACGTCAAATGGTCCACAATACAATACTCACCTCCGCGGAACCTGATGCGGGAGAGCCCAGTTTCACCATAACGACATCCTAGACAAGGAATCATGTCGAGACGTGACCTAAAACCTATCATAACTCCCCCAGGCCTACTCAGCAAGATCTCAGTCATCAAGAAGCTCTCCTGGCCGTCGATCCCCTAACAAACAGGATATGAATCCCAACGGCCCCACAACGGCCTGATTCTATCCACCTCCGTATTCCAACAACCTCTGAACCTTCCAGAAGGCGCTCAAGACACAGGTGACAGCCTATAAATACCACGCTGACAGATTCCCTTAGGTACGCATACGCACACACTCTTGAACGCACGTTCGTACGTGCGCCCTCACTCTCCTGCCCTCACGCCGGCAGCTCGTCGGCGCTCTTGCCTTCCAGAGCTCCCGATTGGCTGCCCCCGGAGAGGCCTTCCTGAGAGATCCACCTTCCCATTATCTGGTTGATCGCCGACTTCTTCTCCACTGATTTGAGCGTCGGAGGGTCTTCTGCGGAGGGCCACCCCCAACGCCTCTCGTGCGAGGACTTTTTGTGCAGGTCTCCTCTCTTTCTGGAGATCGATCGCGCCCGAGTCAAAGAACGGATTCCGACGGTAACAGATAGATTCAAAGTTCATCATGGAATTTAAATGAGAGAGGAAACATGGGCATGGTAAGTTGCTCCCCCTCCCCTTATTTCCTCGTTTTTAAATTAAATTTTTATGATCATTTTTTATTCACTTAAGAGAGCACGTAACTCTCGCCCGCCTTCTATTATAACACGGGTATAATCAACCGTTCTAGCAATTAAAACCACCGTCCACCGCTGATCTTCGTGGCCAAAATTATCAGAGCTTGACAGCCGTCCGATCTTAAGGTTTGCCAGGAATCCACTCCTCTCCGCCGCCCGCCGCCATGGCTCTGCCATCCGGCATTCGAGACTTCAGGACTTCGCGAAGGTCCACTCCATACTCCTCGCGGCCTCCGGCATCCCGCCGGCGCTCCACCGGCAGCTCTTCCGCAAGCTATCCTCCGAGACTTTCGATGGCGGCGACTTCTTCTCCATCGAACCCTGCGAGGGTGGCCGCAGGCGCCGCCTCGTCCTCTCCTCCCAGTTCCTCGCGAAGGAGTCCGACGTCTTTCTCGTCGACCACGCCTGGTCCTTTCGCCTCCCCGACGCCCTCAAGCAGGTCAGCACTTGAAATAAAGACGGTTTCGTAGCTAGGATTAGGGTTGGAGCTCTGTCTTCCTCATATGTTTTCTTTCGTTGTGCTGTTTCTTTTCGATTAATGTAAACAAGTTGGAATTTTGGGTGCTTTTAGCTGAGGGAAGTTCCAGGGTTGGCTGAGAGGATGACAGCATTGATGTGTGTGGACCTCGATTTGAAGTCGGATACTGAAGAGCCGGAGCTCGAAGACCGCGGGGATGATAAGAGTGGAAGCCAGGGGAACCTGTTGGAACTCTTGGAGAAGGAGATGGATAGAATGAAGGAGAGAGGGAGTGATGCTCCAGTGGTTGGAGCTCGAGGAGCTCGGCATCAATGATGAAATGCTGCAGTCTCTGGATTTGTCTACTAAATTTCCGGTCCGTAGCACTTTTATCAACTCTATAAGTCTGGATTTCTATGACCTTCTTCACATTCTTATGTATACAACTCAACTCAACTTATCGCCTTTTTCCAATTACATAAGGGTCTATATGAATCTGCTTCCTTCCACTTTGCTCTATTCATGACTAAGTTTACACTCAAATTAGAACTAATTATATCTCTCTTAATTTTGAGTTGAGTTGTATATCTCTCTTAATTATTTTTATTCATGTTAATTTAGATTTACTTCTACATCTATCATTAGCATTAACTATTAAAAAGATCATTTTTTCTAACGAAAGCATTTAAAGGTTTTTGTTGTATATGTTCAAACCATAGTAATCGATTTTTTCTCATTTTATATTCAATTGGGATTACTCTTATCATTTCTCATATATGTGTATTTTAATTCTATCTTTTTAAGTTTTACCACATATCCATTTTAACATACACATTTCTATTACATTTAATTTATTCATATATTGTTTCATTATTGCCTAACACTCTATTCCATATAGTATAGCTGGCCTAATAGCCAAGGTTGTCAATTTCGTTTCGGATTATGTTTCGGTTTAGCTTATGAAACGAAATATTTCGGTATCGGACCATTTCGGTGCTTCGTTTCGGAATATATATATAATAAAAAATTTATTTATAATTCATATTCTTTATAAATAATAATAACAATATAAAAATAAAGAGTTTAAGTTTTTAATAGTTTGATATATATATATATATATATATATATATATAAAATTTATTCATAATTTATATTCTTCATAAATAATAATAACAATATAAAAATAAAGAGTTTGAGTTTTTAAGAGATGCGACCGTGGGGATAGGGTAACTAGAATTTTTTTGTTGTTATTATATATATATATTTTAAAATGGGGATAGGGTAACTAGGATTTTTTTTGATATTATATATATTTTTTAAAATGGTTCTGAAAGGTTTAATAATTCATAAATTGGTCTCCAAAACATATTTTACCGAAACGGCCGAAACATGCCGAAATGGTCGGCCGAAATACCCTGAAATGCATCGAAACGGCCGAAAAATCTTCCAAAACGAAACGTAGTACTTATCTTTTCGGATAAGCTACCGAAACGAAATGTCTCGGCCGAAATGGAACGAAATTGACAACTTTGCTAATAGCGGTTTTATAATTTTTTTTTTAATTTTAATGGAATGCATCGATTGTACAATACTTCCGAAGCACTCATCCACTTAATCCATCATGCTTTAACTCTATAATTCACATCTTCACCTATTTTACCTTCTTGTTGGATAATTGATTCCAAATACCTAAATTTTTTACTTCTTAGATTTTTTTGGCTTGCAATCTTCACCGTCTCTTTATTTATATTTCTACTTCCACTAAAATTTCATTTCATGTATTCAGATTTAATTCTATTAATCTTGAAACCTTTATATTCTAAAGCCTCTCTCCAAATCTCAGCTTAGCATTTACTTCAGATTTAGTTTCATCAATCAACATTATATCGTCTGCAAATAATATACACCATAGGATATCATCTTGAAACATTCTTCTATATAATGTTTCAAATTTTTAAACGTGAAATTGAGTATCCACGGACCTCATCGATTAAGTACTCAAAAAAATATAATTTACTCGGTAGTGTTCCTTCTTATATTGTTGCCATTGTCATTGTTATTTATTATTTTCTTATGAAAGTGGATATAAAACCTTTTACTCTGCTTTGGAGTAGATTATGCGGCTTTAAATTTAATGAATTTAAGGACTGAATAAGCATATTCAATAACTATAGAGAAACTTATGGTAGAAAGTTGACGTATTGTTTACTGTTATTTGCTTACCGATTCCTTTGGACAACTAGTGCATTTTTTTTCCTTTATCACCATTGATGGTTATGTTTTGTTTTATAATGTTTTTTAGAATCTGGTTGCCTTGAATCTCTGGGGAAACAAGCTTCAGGATGTAGAAACAGTTGTGCAGGAAGTTACAAAATGTAGAAGATTAAAAGCACTTTGGTTAAATGAAAACCCAGTTCTACAAAGTGGGTAAGTCTGGTTAGTTGCACATTTGTTGATTCCCATCACAATTTATAAATTTTTTCTTATTTAACTCCTCTAACCACAATTTCCTTTTACTTTTGGAGGTTTTTTCTTTGAGCAACTCTTTTGGGACACCATTGAATCTCACCGCTACTTCAGCTTTCATGCTCTGCTGTTTTATGCTTTATTTTTGTTCAACAAAAAAGTGTTATTACAGACCCAAGCATTTGCTTAAACAAATAAAGAATTGTAGCCTTATAAGAACGGATGAACGGCCAAGAAATTTTCTTAACCAAATCAAACTAATAATGCACCACTGTTAACTGTTATATATTCACATTTTCCTTGATTGACTTCTCAAATGCTATAGGAAAAACCTTATTGTTCTCCTTATTTTTCAAGTAGGTGGATATTTTAGTTAGCCATGAAATGTTCTGCTTTTGCTCTCAGCACCTTTTTTCTGATGATCTGTCATGCATTTTCAGGGGTGATGGTATTAGAAAAGCAATCATTGACAGTATGCCAGGGCTGGAAATATATAGTTCATGTTTCACTAGTAATTCTGGTGAGTGGGCATTAGGTTTTTGTGGAGGTACTTTTGGAGCAGATAATCCTGATTGCTCCTCAAATACTGATGGATCATTGGAGGGCATTACCACTCTTGATCTTTCTGATAGACATATCCACCACCTGCCTAAGGTATGTTGCTTCAAATCAATTGCAAGAAATAGATATTTACCTCTTTGTTCTTGTTAGATGTTAGATCGGTCATGCCCTATCACAACTATGCTACTTTTAGAAAATAGCACTCACCATGCATACATTTGAATAGTTTTTGCTTGGTTCAAATGATCACTAATTGTTTACATTGTTGTAATCATTCAGATACTTTGAGTATTGCACATGATTACTCATTAATTAATAGATCTGGAAAAGTGAATTATTCATCTGATGACATGTTAAATCCCTATCCCCCACTTTTTTTTTTGGCAGGCATTTTCTCCTGTATCAATGCCATCTCTTTCAGATTTGAATCTTCAAGGAAATCCATTAGACCAAATTTCTGCTGCTGATCTATGCGGACTATTAAGTGGTTTTACTTGTTTGCAAAACTTGGAGGTACCTTTATTGAATTGGTTGTTTTCTTACAAATGAAAATGGCATGGCTAGAGCAACTGTTGACACCGGTAACATCGTTATTTTGCAGGTAGACATTCCTGGTCCTCTTGGAAACAGTGCAGTACAGATTCTTGAATCTCTTCCTAACATCTCTTTATTAAATGGTGTCAGTGCATCAAAAATAATTAAAGATGCTAAACATGTTATTCATTCGGCGCTTCGACCACAACTACCAGAATGGAGACCCACAGAACCTCTTGCTGACAGGGTTATTGGTGCTATGTGGTTATATTTGATGACTTACAGGCTTGCTGATGAGGAAAAGATTGACGAAACATCTGTTTGGTATGCATTTTCTTTATGGCTTTGCTTTAGCTTTAGCTTTAGTTGCAAGGTCCACCTAATTGATACAAAGACCCATATTGATTGGTGACCAGTATAGTAAGATGCCGGTTTGATAAGATACTAACACATGGTGTGCACAAACTGCCAGTTAAGTACCTAGACATGACGAAACCGTTTTTATTTCTTTATTTTTTACTTTTATTTCTTACGGATTTTAAGAGAACATTTCAATGATTATTGTGTTTTTGAGTTATTAATTCTGGGCTATTTTGATTTTTTTTTGAGGGAATATTGCTAGATGGTCAATTAATCAATGCAATAGAGAATGCATATCCATATGAATGCTATAGGAGATGCATAAATACATATAATTGAAAACACATATATCAAAATTCATATAGTAGAGATTGCAAACGCCATCTAATTCCTTGTGAAATGTCTATGTCGCTTATAGATGTCAAAGTCTTGATCATAATATGATCCTATAACTTGACTCCAGTCTAGATAATGCCCCGTGCTTGCATATGATAATCAATTTATGCTTAATAGCTACCCTGATACTGATTAGATGCTTGATGCTAGGGTGGCCATCTAATCTAGAGGAAGATTGAGGTAGTGGAATCTGACCCATAATCTGCCTGAGGGTGATGAAGGATAGTAACGACTTAACTAAAGGCTAACCATAGGGGTCACATCCTAACTATGCAGAATAGGATTCGATGCATAGTTTGGATCTGGATACATTTAAGGACCCTAGTTTGCATTCTATATCATCCGCAGCAGTAATGATGTGTCTTGAATCATTACATGGGGCCTATCTTATAATGCAATCGTGTCCTTATAGACTCTAGCTTGTGCTGTGGTTCGTATCCTATGTGGCAAGAGTGAATCATGACTTACTGGTGAATCAAACAGAATATTTGATGGAATACTGCCAATCATCTGCTTGTTTTTTCCACCACTTTGTCATAATCTTGTTTTGTTGGTTATCATGACTATCCTAATTATGTGATTGGACATTAATTAACCTGAAATCGCATAACAGTTTACACATTTCCGAAAATGTGTTTTTCCTCTTCCATTTCCTTCACTTCCTCAATATTTAAGAAGATGAGGATTATATATACTTTGTGGCAAAGATGCATTTAAGAAGGATCACTACATTTTTATCAGTGTTCCATCCCATACCAGGAGATCCTTTCATTATTAATTCTATTACTAGTCTGCAATTCATGCCTTTATCTAGACAGTAAAGAAGTTTCTGCTGGTAGAGCACTAAAAGGTCTCTGTCCAAGTTAAATTTTAATCTCATGATCCAAAACCCTTCCTGTTCAGAAGTTGCATAGTGACTCTCACAAAGTTTTGTTATATGATTGCATAAAATGCTGCTGTTACCTTTTTAAGGCTGAACTAGATTACTATCATGTTAGAAATTCATTTAATAGTTTTCTTTTTAATCATGATTGCATTGATAATCTCTTTGACACTTGAAATAGCACCTCAGCTCGAAACTTCTGGACAACTTTAACAAGTCATCAATCACAGGTTTAGTCTGTATCCACCTATAGTCTTAATAATTTAGTGTTTTCAATCAACTGTTTTTCTAGCCAGATGCCTCTTGTTTCTTAAATAGATAAAAAGTGCACACTTTTTTTTTTCAGTTAGAATCCCCATAATGTCCATCACTATTAAGAAAATAATATTTTGCTGTTGTTTAAGTCCTGCTTGGTTGTTCAACCTTGTCTTATTTAACAGAAACGATCATGACCGGTATTACTCAAGATCTGGGGGTTTTGATATTTAGGTGCTTTTCTCCTTTCTTAAATTCCATTTTCCCCATATATTTCTTGGGATCTGATCCTTTGTTTTCAGCTTATAAGAATATAGCTTACTGTCCTTCCTAACTACAACATTTTCATCTGCTTCCTGCATATCTGTGGACTTGAATGACCAAAAATCTTATCAAGTTGAAAGTGAGGGATTTTCAACAGCCTTTTTTATTAAGGAGAGGTTATGCAATTGTAGATTAGAGCATCATGTATTTTTAAATAGTGCATGCTTCATTTGTTTGTGAGCATTTGTGTGCATGTGTTTTTGTAATGTGTAATCGTTTATAACATGCTGAACTATGTAGGTATGTAATGGATGAGTTGGGCTCAGCCATTCAGCATAGTGACAATGCAAACTTCAGGGTAGCTCCCTTCCTGTTCATGCCAGAGGGGAAACTGGAATCAGCTGTGAGGTATTTTATTTTCACCATTGCTTTTCTGCTTTATCAGCTTTTCCTGGCATTTTTCACAGGCTTGCATGGATCATTTAAGTTGTTTTTTCCTTGTACAGTTCTTTTTGAGCTTTAATATTCGAATAAGAGAAATCTATTCAGCAATCATCATGTTGACTGTATGCTTCTGGAGATTATTTCATTTTGATTGGGTTTAAGAGATATGCATTTCTATGTCACTGCTGGGCTTTCCTACACTCTGTTCCTAGACAATCCAAAGTTCGACATATTTATAGGGCTTACGAATTTGATGTTCTATTTATCTACAAAGATTAATCAATCTCCTGTAGCAACAATTCCATGTTAAGTTAATAGAGACTAGTCAGTTATGCAGAAACATTAATGTCGAGAAGGTGAAATACTTGATCGATGCAATAAAAATTGTAAATCGTGTTACAGCCAATACATAGTTTGGCCTTATGTTAGAGAAAAGCCTTTTCCATACTTTTTCAAAAGGGTTAGGAAAGGGATAGGCCTGGTTTGGAAAACCTAGATGACACTTGGGATGGAAGCAGCAAAAGCTTGCATTATTTTTAGGCATAGCCTTTGTTAGGCATGGGCAGAAAGAAGGGAAATCTCTGAAGCTTTTCACTGAATAGTAAAGCTTGTTGTTTGTAGTTAAGTAGCAAAGACATCATTTCCTTGGAGCGTTGGTAGGGTTTAACACCTTTATTAACAGATGAAGGGTATGACTGGTTGATTGAAAGTACCCCAAAGTTCTGGATGATAAAAAAGCAGAACTTTAAAGGTGCTGGTCAGGAGCCATGTTTTTGGCCCCTAGTCAACTGGCATCATGAAATGAGTGCCATAAAAAGGCCTCAACCATGGTTAAGAATTAAAGACATTCTAGCCTAACCAATACCATTGCTTATCATATGAGCCCCTTGGATTTTATCCCTTCATATAATTAATCTAGTAGTTATGCAATCAAGAATACAATGAAAACTAATAAATATTTTGGGAGGTATTTATTGAAGATGGAGGGAATATATATATAAGAAACAAAAACATAAGCTTTTCTGATTCTTGGAGGGGAAAAGTATGATTTGGGGTTCTACACTCAATCATAACCGATAAAAAGGATTATGTTATAAAACTTTCTGGCATAAAGTAGGAGTATATCAAATGGATGACTCACATGCCATGGTGAACTTACAAACTTGAAGGCAAGGTCTTTTGAACTCGAGAGATTAATGCACTTAAAATTCATGGGTGGCTATGTTAAGCAAAGAGGTATGCTAGTTAGCATTGAGTTATTTGCTTAATCAGCATTCATAGTAGATAACTTATAGTATAGTCTACGTGAAGAGATCTGGTAGATGAAGGATCATATTTCTAGAATTATACCTGTGCAAGGTATCCTGCGAACAAAACTATTTATGCACTTAAAGTCAACCTATAGGATCCATAATCTGTATATAGCCTGGCTTTCATGCCACCTAGGGACAAGTGAATTATGATCTTGAATTGTTTTCCAATTTTTCTGTTTATTATTTAATAAGGTCTGCAAAATTGGTACCATGACTTGTGCTGGTCAGGTAGCAGGTTAATAGAGTACGGTGCAATAATGAATTGATACATTGATACATATGTTGGTGCTGGACAAGTTTTGATTCACCCAATGTAGGGTTTTGCCCTAAACCTAGAGAGAGAAGGGGAGGGAGGCTAGCCAATTTAACATTTGGCCCAGATTTTGAGAGAGAAGGGGGAGTGAGGGAGGCCAACGTCCTACTAGTAGTAGGTGAAGCGTTGGAGAATATGGTGCTGGCAGTCTGGCAGATGGGGTGGAGGAGAAGGCTGACATCCTACTGATGGCCTAAATGAATAAGGGTGGTGAAGTGGCAACCTTGATCTAGGGGATGGCCAGTTGAAGGAGCTTCAGTGGTGGAGGGTGATGAGCCCCATGGACAAATCATGAGAAAATCGAGAGAGGATAGAATGAATGTGGGTTTGGGGATGGTCAGGGGTTTTTTTAAGGGATTGGTCTAGCCCTGAACTAGCAAGTGCCAAATAGAACGGGGCCAAACCAAGTAGAACTCTAACTGATTTGAACCAGTCCTGGTACTGCTCCAAACCGACATGCATGACTATCGAGGTTGTGATGGTTTGGTTTGGCATGCCCTAAATCAGTTGGTTCGGGACTGTTCCGCAGTTTTTGCAATTTAAGGTCTAGCATCTGTTTTGGTGTGGTTGTTTGAGGGCTAATACTGCGTTATTTTCAGAACCATGCTTCCTTTAACCATATCATCTCTTTCAAGTTTGTCTTCCATGTGTTAAAGTCCGGGCTTGTCAAAATCCAATGTTAATTTCCTTTAGAAGAGGTTGCTAAAATTGCATATGTATGCTATACTCTCGCAATCACGTGGCAGCAGATTATATCACTTGGATGTCCAAAGTCATTATTCATTCATTAATGTAGTGGTGTACCTATTTTTGACAGTTGGTATTGTTGAATGGTTGCTTCATAAAGGTTTATATTTAGAAGATATTGAATTATGTATGGTGTGGGTCTATCGACATGGGGGGAGCAAATCAGATTAACATGCGTAGCAAATTTATTTATAGCATGGGTCTAGCAACTGTTATGACAGAAGCAATGTTTTGTTAGAATGAGATAGCAATTGCTCTTTTAAGACACGAGATGTTTGCTACATGGTGGCTTGATATGCGTATACCCCTTCTGATTAAACTATAAGTATATTTTCTGGCAAGTTATTAACATTCAAGGGAAATTATTTAGCTTTTCAGTTTTATGGCCCACTCGGGATGTTCATTATGGGGAAGAATGTACGCGTGATTTCTTATTTGGAATTGGAGAGGACAAACAACGTTCTGCTAGGCTTACAGCTTGGTTCCATACTCCTGAAATTTATTTTATTCAGGTAACCCTTTCTCTTATTTTACTATTAAACTATCATTAGTTCAGTTTCTTAATGATTCACTCTCTTTCACAGGAATTTAAAAAATATCGTCAACAGCTTCAATCAAGAAGTCTTCCTCTGTCTATAACAGAGGCCCCTACTACCAAAAGTATACTACCAAGTGATGGGTATGCACTCAGGGTTTATACAGATATACCACATGTGGAAGAATTTTTAACACGCCCTGAATTCATCCTCAGTAAGTGACTTTGCATTCTGTACATATATGCATCATTTTACAACAGTTGCTAGATCTCTTATCCAAAAACGTTCAGAGCTATTTTATGCAAAGTTGAAGATTAAGTAGTTAAAATTTCTTCCATTGATGAGCATAAACTTAAAATCATGATTTGTTCTGATTTCTAAATAATTAAAGAGGGCTTTATGAATAGTCATCAATTTGTTCTGATATTTGATAACTGTTTATATAGCTGAATATATGTGGCTATGGTTATGACTTTACACATATCCATTCAATTATATTTTAAATATCTAATTTATTCTGTTGCATTTATTCCAAGGGTCTCATCATTCTGCTCATTGATGCATCATTTTGTTTATTATAAGTGTCTAATTTTCTTTGGATCTTCCATATTGCTTATAAATCTTATATAATTTTTTTAGATAGAGGTTTGGTACTCAAGATTTGCAGTGACTTGAAGGTCTTAGGAGTCTTCGTCTAAACTTAATGCTTTGTTAGGTTCTTGGTTAGTCCTGACAACAACCTATATTTGAATTGATACAACATCCACTTCTTGATGGGGCAGTCTTGGATTTGAGTACCCACTCTCCATAAATGTTGCTCTGGAAATTTTGGTTGCTGTTCACAGGTTTCCTTGGAATGGAAGAGGGTGGACATGCTGTATATTGTGCATGCGGATGCATATGGAGTGGGCTGAAATGGTGACCATGGAGTAGATAATGATGCAGCACAGCCAGTTGTGTTGGTCTTGGGCCCAACATGCCCGACCAATGTTCAACCTATATGGTCCAATTGTACTCTGTCAGCCTACTGGACCCTGTAACTATGTTCTCATCTAGTTTCTAATGGCTGCATGAAGCATTAATTACACCTTTAAATGGATTAGAATGCACACATCAATATATTATCCATAATTTATTTTTTTCTAAGACTTGAATTGACACCTTGATCTTCTCATAGTGTGGTTGTGTTTGAGAGACATAAGATGGGACTCCTGTTATTCAAATGCTTCCATGACAATTCTAGTTAATTGTTATAACCAGCTTGCTTTATCCTTGTTATATGTGTCAGCTTCATGAAACTTTGCCTCTCTGTTGGTATAGCCTACTTTTTTATTAATGCTACTATATTCAATTCCTTTCTTGCAACCCCTCTTGCTCTCTTACTAAGCCTTGTTCGACTCTCTGACATATTCCCATACCATTGGCTGGTTCTCTAACAATATATCTTTAATTGGTGCATCGCATCCTCCAACTATCTCCTGTTTTACCACAGATTCATATCAGGATTTCCATCTTAGCAACCATCATGGTCAGATGCTATTTATCATGCAAGACCCGACCCATTGTAGAATTTATACTTCCATTGTAAAGGCTGCCATAATTGCAAAAGATATCTGGATAACCTCTACTTCATATATCCTGGTTTTCTGGTTTCTTGAATGTTCACATTTTGAGTCATATCTTTCACACATTTGTCTCAACACTATTATATCCAAAATGCTGAAATTTATGTTTTATTCTGCAACAATTTTGATCCTTAAACAGTTCCATACGTTTTTGTGAAAATTCAGTTTAAAATCATGTAGTTTATTCTATTATCCTTAAGCTAGTAGATCCTCCATGTGTATCCTCTCTCTTTGGATTGATCCTGCTTCTAGAATGGTTTAATTTGGTTTAGTCCTTCACTTGTTAGAGATTTCTAAGGATGAAAGCGGACCAGCCTGCAGGCCAAAATTCACATTTCATGCCAGGTCACCACTCCAGCTGCATAAAAATTTTGCATAGCATTGCTCCAAGCCGGCCTGTTTGCATGTCTAGTGATTGCCCTGTCATCTAATATGCCATGTCTGACTCTTTTTCCCTACTTATTTTAACTCTCATGGCATACTTTCATGCCATTCCTCAAAATAATGGAAGATCAATGTTTGTATTCATTGCTTTATAGCATTATACACTGTTGGTATGTTACCTGGTCAACATGTAGTATATGATTGCCTCTGATGTTTTAGTTATGGCAATTGGTACGCAGGTTACCAATATCGACTGTTGGCTTATATTTTTTGTCATCTGCAGCCACTGATCCAAAGGATGCTGATATTATCTGGACAAGTCTGCAAATAGATCCTGAAGTTAGGAACGCTCTTGGACTATCAGACAACCAGTATGTGAACCAATTCCCTTTTGAAGCTTGCCTTGTCATGAAGCACCATTTGGCTGAGACTATTCATAAGGTTAGCAAGCTCTTTGAAATTAATATCCTGCAATTTTAAATTCTTGTCTTTTTAAGGTTGTTGGTTTATTTACAAAGTCCATCAACCAAAACTGTTTTGATGTATTAGAAGAAATTTGCAAGCGTCATTCATATTCTTTTCAACAAGTGGATTATTTCTAATAGAAATCCGCAGAAAAAAAACACTAAAACGGGCACCACCTTCTAATAGAAAAAGGCACCACCTTTGTTTCACTCTCCTAAAGAAAAAAATTGTCTAGAGATTTGAAAAGAAACACAAATGGATATTTGAAACTCAAAGGTTCCAGAATCTTAGAAATGTTGCAAATTGAGAAAGATTGACCTAGAGGACTAGCAGCTGCAATGACCAACAATGTAGAAAGACTAGCTGAATGAGGCCTGCTTATATGAGACTAAATAGAAGTTGATATTATACTTTATAGCTGACCAAACCTGTACTGCTCTAACATGAACTATCCAGAAATTGGAGACATCTCTTCTCCTTCTCACACGAACTATCTAGAAATTGGACAGTGAGGCTTTTCTATTTGGTTATTTAAATTGAGAAATAAGAAAAAATGATACAATCACACAACAAAGCGAAGCTTGTCTGTGTGGATGCAATTTACCTCTTGCAGGGGTAAAATTAAGCAGTTGGCTCAACATTATTGGAGATCTAGAGTTTTGGCGGGGGGGAGGGATCATGAAGATAGCAACAATTGTGGTGAACTAGCTTCTTGGGAGGGTGATGATGATTCTATCAGAAGAAACCAACTTCTGGGAGGGGTGATCAAAGAAGTGGATGGCATCGAGTGTGAATTGAGGGGCATGCAGACCTTGCTGATGACTAGCAAAGCAAGCAGAGACGATAGCTAGGTGGATGATGTGAGAGAGTTGGCTTATGACACCTAGGAGTGCATTGATAGCTTTAGGCTCTGCATTGCCTAGGAGTCTTGTAGCAAGAAGGAAAATGGGTGCATTGGTTTCTTAAATGACCCTTGACTTTCTTAAGATACGATTGCAGCATGGTCAAATTACAAAGGAGACAGGCGATCAAAGCCAAGGTGGAACGTCTGCATAAGATAAGGTCATGGTACCAGCCATAGCTGGGTTTGTTGATGATAAGCTTTCTCATGGGGGCGAAATGATGCTTGATTGGCTGCTTTCTATGTCAACAGGGACCATCAAAGTGTTTTTTTAAAAAAAAAAGAATCTGGCTTGTGGTATTTTGGACTTCCCATCATGTAATGAGAGAAACTTTGACCTGTTAGTAAAGGAGGGAGGATCATATCTTGTGTTTCATTGGTGTTAGATTTTTGGACTTGGGATAGTTCATCATGAAAAAATAAAAGATCTTATTTGTGACATTCTAGATCTTGCATCATGTAATGAGTGAAACCTGATCTATTAGTAAAGAAGGAAGGATCAGAATCCCTATATCACCAGGGTCAATTTTTTGACCTGGGGTAATTCTGGCTTTTGTGGGTTTAGACCTAATATCTCATAGATTCTGGATGGCTCTATTTTCACCCAAAATGAGTTAGTTATAGGATGCCATGGTGGTAGCCCACCTACTTCTAGTAAAGTAGATTCCACAGTGATTTAGTAGTGGGGTGATGAGGCTAATGGAAGGTGGTGATTGCTGGACCTAATAACTGAAATGCAAGATTTAAATAATTGACTTCCAACTGCATATTATCAAATGTGAATTGATGTCTTTGGTTGTTGGCAAGAAATAATTCATCAAAAATAGAAAAAGAATGGTTCAGGCTGCATGGATTTTTCGAGAACATTTTTCATTTTCACTTTCTGTTTTCATTTTCTGAACATAGTTTTCTTTTTTTGCTTTCTGATCTCTAAAAAATACATTTGGTAAGTGAGAACAAATAATTGTTTTCTATTTTTTATTTTCAGTATAAACTATTTTTAAAGGAATATTGTTTACTCTCATGTTTTCAAGTCTTCTAGCCTTTGTCTTCTATCGTCTTCTTTGTTTTGATGGAAAACAATGAAAATATCTTTAAATTATTTTCAGTTTTCTGCTATTTTAGAGCTATGTTTTTTAAAAAATCTGTTTTCATTTTCAATTTTGAAATGCATGTGTGCTTTTTTTCTAGAAAAATGAAAATGAAAAACAAGGTAGTTCTCAAAAACCAAACACATTCTTAGAATCTGCCAAAGGCTTGCCTCTATGCCCACTTTTATTTAGATCCTTATTTTCTTTGAATACATGATGGTTAGATTTGTGCTTTATTTCATGATGTACATACGTATAAATACTTTACGTTATGTGTTAGTAGGCAAGTAGCCAAGGCTGTCTACACATAGTCTGAAGCATAAAATTCTTGTTCAAGCAGTGGGCCCTGATGGAATACATTGGGTGCATATATTATGTTAGCATTGGTGTGCTTCATGTTTGTGTACCTGATTGAAATATTTATGGACCTTTTGGAGTAATTTTGTTGCTAATGCAATACAACAATATGCATATTACCTATTCCATAAATATCCTCGTGTCTGTTCTATTTTTCTGGTACAATAAATACTAGAAGAGTGGAAATTGAATGCACAAATTTATTACTCTTTCAGATATTTTAATGTGCATAATTTGTCCCTCATGGCTAGGAACTATACAGTTTTTTTTTTTTTTTTTCATACATTGGTTGAGATATGCTGCAATCTTTTTCTCTGTTTACTGTACTTTTACTCCTATATATTTTGATCTATTGTTGACAGATGTCACGGTAACAAATTTCAGTGTTCCACAGTTTCTGATAGGAGAGAGATTCAAAATTTAGAGAGAACATGGAAAATTTGTCTAAATTATAAAAGAACTTGGATAATGAAAATGAGAAGTGCAAAAAATTTATAGCATACAAGCTTTAATATATTCAATAATGATTCATGCAAGACTAGCATTGGAGTGGCAAAAATAATGATAAATGGCAACAGCACTAGGCCACTAATTGATGATATCACTAATCTATAATATATTAGTATCACAAAAAGGTAACAAAGAACTCATAATGCTTGTTGATTGTTTATGATTTATGAATTATTCATTTTGGGAATAGGTTGCAGAGTTTTTTGGCCAATAAGAATCTCTCAAACAGTTTAAAAAAGTTTCTATAGTTTATTAGTTTGACAGATTCTGTACCTTTGCTTTGAGCTTGAAGATATGGTAAAGTACTTCTTTTCCATTCTTTTCAAAACAAAAGAGCACATCAAATAAGTAGGAGTATTTAGGTTATAGTAACCAGAGATGCTTTTGCTAAAGCTTCTTTTGTCCATCAGTTCGTTTTTGCCCTGCGATGGTGCCACCACATTCTTTATCCGATGTCGGCTTGCCGCACCATGTTGTGCTTTTGTATGTTTTGTAGATTTCATTTCTACATTGTTAAAGTTGTACCAAGTTTTTATTGAATTTGCTTCTATCATTCCACTTTTGTGCTCATCTTTCCCTTGTCCCTTCTCTGGTCAGGCACAGGGCTCTCCTGAATGGCTTCAGCCAACTTATAACCTAGAAATACAATTGCCTCAATTTATTGGAGATTATTACATAAGGAAACTAGATGGCTGTAACAACTTATGGATTTTAAAACCATGGAATATGGCAAGGACAATTGATACAAGTGTTACTGGTGATTTATCTGCTACTATCCGACTAATGGAGACTGGTCCTAAGATATGCCAGAAGTATATTGAACACCCTGCATTGTTCAAGGGGAAGAAGTTTGATCTTCGCTACATTGTCTTGGTTCGCAGTATGAATCCTGTGGAGATATTTCTTGCTGATGTCTTTTGGGTATATCTTTTAAATTCTCTGCTGTGCCCGTAGTTCGTCATTCTCAATTTAATGATCTCAAACTGCTGTGAAATTTTTCAGCTTCATATTTTGCATTTCACAGTGATGATGCATCAATTGATTCTTGCAGGCTAGACTAGCATACAACCCGTACACTTTGGATAAGGACAGCCTTTTCGAGTATGAAACTCATTTCACCGTTATGGTAAGTTTATTACTCTTATCATGGTATGAAGTTGCTCTTCTAGCACATTTAATGATTTGTTATTGCCACAAAAAAAATTAAAATTTTATCTCTATTCCTTCCTCCGAAAAAAAAAATCCTTTTTCTTGGATTAATTTAGAACATTGCATAGCTTTCCCACTAATGAATTTGATAGGATACATGAGAATTATAAGGATGGCCTTGGTGTGATGGTAAGATTGCTCCATCGTAATCTTGTTGTCACATGTTTGAAACATGAAAACACCCTCTCCGCATATGAGAATAAGGCTGCGTATATTTAACTTTTCCCAAACCCTGCAATGGCAAGTGCCTCATGCATTAGGACACTCTTTTTTGTTAAAAGGATTGTAGTTTTCTTCATTATCTTCAATAAATTCTATATTTTTCATATTTTTTAGAATTATAGAGGAAGACTAAATCACATGAACACATCAGATTTTGTGAGGGAGTTCGAAGAAGAGCATCAAGGTAGCATATCCCTCAGTTCTTAAGAAGATTGATATGTCGTGTAATTCTGTATTAGAGTTCTAATGCTAGTAATACAACCATTTTGCAGTGAAGTGGCTGGATATCCATCAAAGAATCCAGAATATGATCCGTTCTATATTTGAATCAGCTGCAGCAGTGCATCCTGAGATGCACAACCCATTCTCTCGGGCCATATATGGGGTTGATGTTATGGTTGATCATCTGTACATGCCAAAGATTTTGGAGGTATGTGTGATAGGTCTGCATTATTTCCATGCAGTGACAGACCATCTCAGACTTAAATTATTCCCTGATCACCACTATCTTGTCCCCTTTTTCTGTTCTCTCCTCATCTACCAATAGATAGACTGAATTTGAAAGATGAAATTCAAATTTATCTGCATAATATCAGATGGTTTATATGGAATCTATAGACATGATTTTACAACTTCATTGTTATTTCTTGCTGTTATATGGTTGCAATGCACCATGATTTAAAGTGCAATCATCGTCTTCCCATATCTGATGACAAGTTAAAATTTAGAACTTAAGGTAAAAATAGGGTGCAACCAGAAATTTTATATCTATTAATCACTCAAAAGTTTTTCATGGATATTCTGTAATAAAAAAAGATTGGATCTTATATTATAATTCTAAATTCAATTCTTTATTTGTGCACTCTATTAATTGACTAGCTTTCTCTTCTAAATGCAGGTGACATATTGCCCTGACTGCACCAGAGCATGCAAGTATGATACTGAAGCCATTGTAGGAGGCCATGATTTTATCAGAGGCCGCGATTTCTTCAACTACGTGTTTGGCTGCCTCTTTCTTAATGAGACAACGCATGTAACAAAATTGTAATCCCTTTGAGTAAAGAAAGCAACCCTCTATGGATGTAGCCATAGCTTTTTTGGCCTTTTTTTTTTTTTTTTTCTTTTGTCAACGTTGATGGTGAATCTTTCTTTATAAAATGAGTTGCTTACTGTACCATTAGTTCACTCTTTCATTTTATCCAAATCCCAGAACATCAATCAATCATGCTTGTATTGACGGACTGCAATGACTTTGTTTTTATTGGATGGATTCAAATGAATAGAAATGCTGCCCAACTTACAGTTCATGCGATAATTGAAAGATGAATGCTTGAGATCAGATCTTGTATGTTTTTATTTTTCAAAATCTAAGCACATTGATCCTTTTTCTTTTTTCATTTAGAAGCTCAGGTCTAAGGAGGTGTGGCGTGTGATTTTGGCGATTTTTTATTTTCTGTACGTGTTTGCAAATTGGCTTCGTATTTTCCATTTCCATGGTATCAAGACAGAGATATATAGATCTTGGTCTTTCGTATTTAGTTAATAACGAATTCTTCTTACACGTCGTCATATCCAAAATCCAAACGAATAGAATCCAGCATTTAACTCCCAAGATTCCTCTGAATCCTTTGAATGTCCTGCCCAGAAATCTTGAAGGCCTTCTCCAACACCTCCTCCGGGATCCCTGGCTCCGACCGGAACACCGCCAGCGGCATCATCTGAGCCCCCGGATTCTGGCTGTTGAGGCCCGACACGGCCACCGCCGGCTCCTTCCGGTTTAAATTGTACAAGAAATGGACCAGCCCCCTCGGAAAAACGAAGGCGTCCCCCGCCCTCAATCTTTGGGTGAAGAGGCGATGCGAGGTGTCGACGAACCCGACGAGGAGGTCGCCTTGGAGGAGGAGGGCGACCTCGGAGGCGCGGGGGTGGGCGTGGGGTGGCACGAGGCTTCCACCGGCGAGGTCGATGCGGGCGAGGGCGAGGCCCTGGGCGTTGGCCCCGGGGAGGGCGGCGGCGGTGGTGAGGGTGACGTTGAAGCCCCAGTGGTTGGCGGCGGTGTTGCCAGGCTGGGAGAGGATGGAGGTGGCGAAGTGGGAGGGACGGGCGAGGGCCGGGTCGAGGCAGGGGAGGCCGTTGAGGTGGAGGGAATGGGCGGCCGCGGAGGTGTCGGCGACGCAGTAGTCGAGGAGGAGGTCGGGATCGGGCTTGGAAGGAGCGAAGAGAAGTGATAGGAAGAGGAGGGGGAAAAGGGTCGTAAAGGATGATGAGCTTTTTCTCATTGTTTGCTCTCTCTCTCTCTCTCTATCTATCTATCTATCTCTATCTCAGACAAAGAAAAGGTGGCTTGGACTTGGAGGGAGGACGTTGGGAGAGAATGAATTTACCTTCGTTCTGATATATATATATATCCATGCATATGGGTGGGGTGAGGTGGTTGGGAAGCGATGTTTGAGGATTTTAGAGGTTAATGCTTCAAGCTTTACCAAAGCGGCCAAGGGGATGAGTTGGAGTGATAATTATAAGTTTATTTAATTTTTGCTGAACAAAGAAGTCATCTACTGAAAATGATTTAACCAGGCAGAGTTGGTACAACCACGTTAAAAATATAAAACTATAATGGCATCAAAGCATGAAACAGATGTCATTGAAGTCGAAATATGCTTTAAATCTTATCAGCTTAAATCATGAGGGAAGAGGGGGCAAAACTCTATGCTAACATATTGCTTTTTATTAAAATGAAAGAAACACAAACAAAACTGGAGGCACTGCATGAGATTAATAAGCATACATCAACTGTTGAGAAAGGGTTTTTAAAAGTTTTCACAGTAAAGGCAAGTAACTATACCATTAGAAAGGAAGAACAAACCAAATTCGCTGAGAGTCATATTCTTGAAGATATAAATCTTGTAAAAGCTAATAATTATATATAGACTGGTTACTTGAAATTGTGAAAGAAGTTAGGTACGGTCGGATCAGGAGTATTCTACCTTGTCACATGGAAAAATTAAAACAGATCTAATGATGTGGTGATGTTCTTTGTAACAAACGTTCTACTAAGTAATCTATTAGACAAACGGTTGCAACAGGACGCAGCAGCAAACAGGAGGGAAATTCCTATTATCACTAGAAATTAAGTTACTTTAATGCAGTAAGAATGGTAAAGCTCTCTCCAATCTTTCCATTATTAAGTTGGCTTCCCACACCAAAATATTCAAGTAAAGTTTAATATTTATCCAATCCTTCAAGTTTATCAATGCTTCAAGAACCAAAAAAAACATATCTAGACTTCTTATAACATTCTAAAATAACAAGCTTCCACTCAAAACCAAGGGAGGAAGGTTCCAGGAAAAGCAATCTCCATAAGATTGCATCATTCATCTATCACAAAATATCTACTTTCCTTGCGTCAATGCTCCATATTTAACCATTCTCTAGTCTGATTCAGTCCTTCAATAGATAAAAAGTCATAGTTATACTACTTTTAGACATAATTGGAAGAACAAGAGAACAAATTCTTAACATCAGAGAAGCGGGCAAGTAGCCTTACCTCCTTTAATTCCCAGGTGTTCATCATCTTACCACTATCTCCACCACAATCCCTAACAAGATTTAGAGACTATAAATCTACCAATGTAATTGCAATCCCAGCCCCCCAAATCCTTAACAAATTTGGACTTGTTGCCTCCATTATACATGAAAAAAAAAAAAAAAGCCCAAAAAATTATATGAAAAATCAATCTTTTACTTTTTCATCGTATTCAGCCATTCAAAACAAAATTTTCAATTTGTACAAGCGAAAAATAGTCTCCGTCAGAAAAGCAACAAAAGAAGTCCTCATTTTAGGAATAACAAAAGAACTAGAAAAAGAACAAGAAATGCCGGCATGCGAAGGCTTCCGTAGAGCCGCCGAAACCCTAAAAAGATTAGAACTTGGGGGAAAGGGAATGTTGAGGGGTAAAATTGTTATTGCATTGATAATCGTGCGAAGGAGCTAGGCTTAACCCCATCCTCCCGCCCGCTACACTATGCCCATAAAGAGCGAGCTAACTAGTATGGTCCAGCGGGTCGAGCAACCCATAGTTCGGTTCCCCCGAGCTACCCATAGCTCATTTTTCTCCGAGCAACCTACACCTCAGTTTCCCCCGAGCTACCCGTAGTTCGGCTTTCCCGAGCCATCAATAGCTCAATCTTTCCGGGCAATCCGTAGCTCGGTTTTTCCGGGCAACCCATAGCTCGGTTCCCCCCGAGCTATCTGTAGCTCGGTTTCCCCCGAGCTACCCATAGCTCACCTTTCCCGAGCCATCCATAGCTCGGTTTTTTCGGGCAACCCATAGCTCGGCTCCCCCCCGAGCTACCTGTAGCCCGGTTTCCCCGAGCTACACATAGCTCGCCTTCCCCGAGCCATCCATAGCTCGGTCTTTTCGGGCAATCCGTAGCTCGGTCTTTTCGAGCTACCCATAACTCGCCTTCCCCGAGCCATCCATAGCTCGGTCTTTCCGAGCAATCCGTAGCTCGGTCTTTCCGAGCTACCCATAGCTCGGTCTTCCCCGAGCAATCTATAGCTCGGCTTCCCCCGAGCAACTCATAGCTCGGCTTCCTCGAGCAACCCATAGCTTGGTTTCCCCGAGCCACCCGTGGCTCGGTTTCCCCGAGCGATCCATGGCACGACATGCACCTCCATGGAACCCGACGCGGGAGAGCCCAGGCCTGGCGTAACAGAATCCCAAACAAAGGATCATATCGAAGAGTGGTCTAGGATCTACAATAACGGCCTAGAACCTACACGCTCATCGGATCTCAGGCCATCAAAGAGCTCTCCCAGCCGTCGATCCTTCAACAAACAAGATACGGATCCCACCGGCCTCACAATAACCTGATTCGAATCATCTTCGTATCCCAACAACCTTCGAACCTTCCAGAAGGCGCTCAAGATTCAGGTAATTGCCTATATATGTGACACTCCCAGATTCTCTCAGGTACGCGCGCATAGCCCACTCTCATTCTCTCTCTCTCCTTCGCTGCTCATCGGCGCTCCCCTAGAGCTCCCGATTGGCCACCCCTGGAGGGACTCCCAGAGAGATCCTTCTCCTCATTTCTGTTGATCATCGATCATCACTGACTTGAGCGTCGAAGGGTCTTCCATGGAGGACCACCCCCAATACCTCTCACGTGAGGACTTCTGTGCAGGTCCGTCCAAGAGGAAGCCCGATCAGGAGACCGACCGCGCTCGAGTCGGGGGACAGATCCCGGTGGCAACATATTGGTGCTAGAGGAAGGGCCTCAAGTCCCGTCAAAACTTGAAGAAAGGAGATAAGGATCTCGATCTGAAAGAGAACCTCTCCAATGGCTAATCGGAGAAGAGAAACTTCAGAAGCCCAGGACCAGGTCGTCTCCCAAAGACCTGATCCGATGAGCAACCTGGCGCCGCAGCTACCACCAGTTGAGACCCCGTCACCGCCAACTATCCCGGTGACCCAGGATCAGTTCGCCACGCTGGTCTAGTAGGTCTAAGCCCTGACCCATCTGGTTCAGGAGCGCCTCGCAACCGCCCCTGCTCCACGCCTTCCTGAGGAGGCCGCAACCCCTTTTTCTCTGGCCACCTCTTCTTCTAGCCCGCATGGAGTCACGGGCCCCCCACATCGATCCAAGGAGGACAGACCAGTCCCACGAGAGGGCTACAACAGGGATCCCCTAGATCTCGGCAGGCCCAATCTCTCTCTCCGAAGTCCTCCCGCCATGATTCGACGCCCTTCCCGCGCTCTCCTCGCCTGGCTCCTCCTCTTACATCTAAAGAGGAGATCCGCCGATAACTCTGGAAGATGCGTCAGGAGCTGGACGCCGCCAAGCAGGTTCATCCATCTTAGCCCAAGGTAGAGCAGGGCATCCCCTTCACCAAAGGGATCATGGAGGAAGTGATCCCCTCCCATGTTAAACTACCCACCATCGAGCCCTACCATGGCTCCTCTGATCCGAACGATCACCTTAGTAGCTTCCGGTCAATAATGATGTTCCACGGAGCATCAGACGCGATCCTTTGCCGCGCTTTACCTTCCACCCTCAGAGGATCTGCCCGAACCTGGTTTAACGCCTTGAAACCGGGTTTCGTTGATTCATTCAATGAGCTGAGCTGCCTTTTTATTGGCCAGTTCGTCAGTAGCCGCCGTCACCGACGAAGATCCGACTCCCTCTCCGAAGTTAAGCAGAGAGAGGGGGAGTCCTTGAGAAATTACCTTAGCCGTTTCAACAAGACCATGCTAGAGGTGGACCACCTTAATCATGAGGTTGACCAACTCCTCTCCGAGGAAACCCAACTCGGAGGGATCCCACCAAATACTGTCGCTATCACCGGGAGCATGGCCACGACACCGAGGAATGCTGGCAGTTGAAGAATGAGATTGAAAGGCTGATTCAATGGGGCCGACTGAACCAGTTCAGGAGGGCGCCCAAGCCATGACAAAGAGGTGACTGCCAACCCGAGCTTCAGCAGCCTCCTCCTCCTCCAAATCCACCCGTAATCGGCCACATCAACATGATTGAAGAAGCCGGTGGCTCGAGCTCTAGAAATGATGATGAAGGCTCAGCGCCAAAGAAAGCGCGAACGGGTGAGCTCTCCTTCTCCGACGATGATCTCTAGGGGATACAATTCCCACATGACGACGCATTAGTTGTATCGCTCAATTTAAATAATTATGATGTAAGTCGGATCCTTATTGATAGTGGAAGCTCCGTGAATGTTCTGTACCTTGATGTGTTTGCCAAGATGAGATTGCTCATGGAAAACCTCTGAGCCATGAACTCCACCCTAATGGGGTTCACAGGCGATGTCATCGTCCCAGAGGGGGTCGTAACCTTAACAGTTCGGGCAGGAACCTGGCCCCTTGTGGCCACTGTTCACACGGACTTCCTAGTGACTAAGCTCAGGTCGCCTTACAATGCGATATTAGGAAGACCCAGCCTGATGTCTCTCAAAGCCGTCATCTTCATCCCACACCTATCTATGAAATTCCCCACCGGGCGAGGAATCGGTGTCATCCAAGGGAGCCAAACTATGGCTCGGCAGTGTTTTATCACCAGCCTTCAGTCCAGGATGCCTGAAGTTGATGGGCTGGACGCTCGGGAGGAATTCGCCAAGCAACGAGGGGAACCAGATGAGGAACTGGAGGAAGTACCACTGGACGAGGCTCGTCCCGACCGAACCATAAAGATCGGGTCGCTGCTGAAAGGCGAATCCCGGCATGAGCTGATCGACTTCCTCCGAAGCAACGCTGATGTTTCGCCTGGTCCGCCTCTGACATGCCATGAATCAGCCCCGAAGTTCTTGTCCACCGCCTTAACGTGTATGAAATGTGCCGGCCCATCAAGCAAAAAAGAGGAGTTTCGCCAGCGGCAGAGGGCTATCGAAGAGGAGGTTGATAAACTTCTCAAAGCGAACTTCTTTCGGGAGGTGAATTACCCAAGCTGGCTGTCAAATGTCGTCATGGTAAAGAAGTCGAGTGGCAAGTGGCGGATCTGCATCGACTTTACCGACCTCAACAAAGCATGCCCGAAGGACAGTTTTTCCCTCCCCCGAATTGATCAACTTGTGGATGCGACCTCAGGTCACCAAATGCTGACGTTCATGGATGCCTACTCGGGCTACAACCAGATCCGGATGGCCCCCGAAGATGAAGAAAAGATCGCCTGCATAACCGATCGAGGTACTTACTGTTACCGTGTTATGCCTTTCGATCTTAAAAATGCAGGTGCCATCTACCAAAGGCTGGTCAACAAAGTCTTCAAAGAACAAATCGGCCAGAACATGGAGGTATACGTCGACGACATGCTGGTCAAGAGCAAAGAAGCATCACAGCATGTCGAGGATCTCTCGGAGAGCTTCGCGACACTCCGTAAATACCGGATGAAGCTCAATCCGACTAAGTGCACCTTCGGCGTTAACTTTGGGAAGTTCCTCGGCTTCATGGTATCCCAGCGGGGTATCGAAGCTAACCCCTAGAAGATCCAAGCTCTCCAGCAGATGGCACCCCCGACGTCTATTAAAGAAGTCCAGCGCCTAACCGGGAGGATAGCGGCCCTTAATCGTTTCGTGGCTCATTCCGCCGAAAGGTGCCTCCCCTTCTTCAAAACTCTCCGGTCGGCCAAGAATTTCCGATGGACCCCCGAGTGTCAAAAATCATTCGAAGATCTCAAGAAGTACCTCGGCTCTTCCCCTCTCCTCAGCAGTTCAAATCCCGGGGAGACATTGTGCCTGTATCTGGCTATCTCTGAAGGTACCGTTTGCTCGGTGCTGGTCAGAAAAGAAAATAAGGCTCAGAAGCCGATTTATTATGTCAGCAAACTGCTCCGAGATGCGAAGACGAGGTATATCCGGATCGAGAAGATGGTGTTGGCCTTGATCACCTCAGTCCGAAAGTTGCAGCTATACTTCCAAGCACATTCTGTGATGGTCCTGACTGACCAACCCATCAAGGCGGTGGTCCACCGTCCGGAGACATCAGGAAGAATGACTAAATGGGACCGTCGAACTGAGCGAGCACGACATCCGATTCAGCCTCGCCCGGCCATCAAAGCTGAGGTGCTAGCCGACTTCCTCCTCGAATGTACCATCCCGGAGGATGCCTCCACCCCTGACTCCCCCAAGAAACCAAAATCTGGTGCCCGGTGGCTCCTCCATGTCGACGGGTCATCCAACGCCCATCGCTTCGGTGCGGGCTTGGTCCTCACCAGCCCGAAGGGGACGACTTTTGAATATGGCATCCGCTTCTCCTTCCCGGCCTCCAACAATGAAGCTGAATATGAAGCCCTGCTGGTCAGTCTTCGGATCGCCCGCAGCCTTAAGGTGGAAAAACTGAATGCCTTCACCGACTCCCAGTTGGTGGCAGGTCACGTGCGAGGGGAGTTTGAGGCCCGGGAACCGAACATGATCCGTATCTCCAAGAGGTTCGGAGCCTACTCTCCCATTTCCCCGAATTTGAGATCATTCAGATTCCTAGATCTGAAAATGCCCGTGCTGACCCACTATCTCGGCTGGCGACTGCGGAATCAATGGATGCCGAACAAAAATTCCACTTGGAGACCTTGGAGAGACCTAGTATCGCGGAAGCTGACCGAGTGATGCAAGTTGAGATCGAACCATCATGGTTCGACCCCATCCTGAAGTACCTCAAAAAAGGGTCGCTCCCGGCCGATCGAAGGGAAGCTAGAAGGCTAAAGCTGCAAGCCACCCACTATGTGCTAATTGATGACCAGCTCTACAAGCGGTCCTTCTCTATGCCATTGCTTAGATGCCTCCGCCCATCTGAAGCTGATTATGCCCTTCGGGAGGTGCACGAGGGGATTTGCGGCAACCATCTGGGGAGCCGGTCCATGTGCCACAAGGTGCTGCATCAAGGTTACTATTAGCCAACCATGCAGAAGGATGCAGACGACCTTGTCCGAGCTTGCGACCCATGCCAAAGACACTCAAGTATTCAGAGGCTCCCCTCCGCCAGCCTGGTCCCCATTTCCTCCGCTTGGCCCTTTGCCAAGTGGGGAATGGACATTCTCGGCCCATTTCCGCTCGCCATGGGGCAACGGAAGCTTTTGTTCATCGCCATCGATTACTTCACCAAATAGGTCGAGGCGGAAGTAGTCGCTCAAATAACTGAGGCTCGGGCCAGGGATTTTGTATGGAGATCCATCATCTGCTGCTTCGGCCTCCCGCACACCATCATCACTGACAACGACAAACAATTTGACAATCCGAAGTTTCGTCAGTTCTGCGAGGAGCATGGGATCCATCACCGCCTTACCTCGGTCGGGCATCCACAGGCTAACATAGCAGCCAAAGTAACCAACCGAACCTTGCTTCAAGGGATCAAAGCTCGACTCTCTAGAGCCCAAGGCAGGTGGGCAGACGAATTGCACCATGTCCTATGGGCCTACCGTACCACCCCGAGAGTGCCCACAGGCGAAACCCCATTCCGAACGGCCTTCGGCACAGAGGTCGTCATCCTCGTGGAGATAGGACTCCCTTCTCTGCGGGTGGAAAGCTACTCGGAGGAAGCCTGTGATGAGCAGCTCCGCGCCAACCTTGACCTGGTAGAGGAGATCAGAGAAAAAGCTCGGATCAGAATAGATGCCTACCAGCAAAGAGTGGCCCATTACCACGCCTCCAGAGTCAAAGGGAAAGCTTTCTTGCCTGGCGACCTTGTTCTCCGGAAAGCATCTGTCTCCAAACCGCTGGAGCAAGGAAAGCTAGCCCCAACTGGGAAGGCCCCTACCAAGTAGCGGAGGTCGTCGGACCCGGGACCTACAAGCGGAAGATCCATCCCTCGGACGTGGAATTCAGACAACCTCCGCAAGTATCATCAGTAGGGTACGCCCTCTATAGGCTCGCCTTCTTAAATTTTTGTTGGCATGTTGTTTCATAATTCATGATATAAATCACCACAAATTATATCGCCAAAAATCGTGAAAAGAAACAGATGCTGCTTACCAATCCTCGGCACGACCGAGTTACCTGTTTAAGCAACAATTCTCTGAACCTCGGTTGGGCCGAGCAGCTAATCTCCGAACCTGGGCTGGGCCGAGCAGCTAATCTCCGAACCTCGGCTGGGCCGAGCAGCTAATCTCCGAACCTCGGCTGAGCCGAGCAACTAATCTCCGAACCTCGGCTGGACCGAGCAACTATTCTCCGAACCTCGACTGGGCCGAGTGATGAATTCTAAAGCCCCAGACAAATCGGAGTGCATGAAGCCCCGGCTAAAATCGGAGTGCACAAGCCCTGACTAAAACTGGAGTGCATAAAGCCCCGGCTAAAATCGGAGTGCACAAGCCCCGACTAAAATCGGAGTGCATAAGCCCTGGAAAAAACCGAAGCACACAAACCTCGATTGAAGCCGAAGGACTTCCAAACAGTCCCCAGAACTTCGGCCAGTTTGAAAAATGCACACCGTGCAAAACCGTCAGCAGACATAAAGTTTGCGCCTTTAGTAAATCCCTAAAGGCCTCGACAGGCCCTACACGGCCGCCCAAGAACCCCAGACAAAGTTGGAGAATCCCCCCTACTGCTAAATCCCCGAGCAATATCCCTGCACCTTATCGTCCAAGCGCCTGTCTCGCTCCGCAAATAAGACCATGACTTATCGCGTAAGCCAACGGGGCTGCCCCGGTCCCCCTTTGGCTCAAACAGGAAGAAACGGTTTTTCCTTTTTTTTTTAATGAACCAAACAATGGTCTCAACGGAGAACAAAAGATTGCCAAAAAAGGCCTTTTCTCTTTATTTATTATAAGGAAAAGTACAAAAAGAAAGAGTGAAAAATGGCCTTCGCAGAGGCCTAATATCTCCCCCCAGGAGCTGCCAGGTCTTCCAAACGCCGAGTCAGCTCAGCAACTTATTGACGGAGGGATGCTATCACCCCCTCCTGCTGATCAATGACCCGACGGAGAGCCTCAGACTCCCTCACAGAAATGGCAAGAAACTCCTCGACCGATCTCTTGAGCTGTTCGTGGCCCGCCAGAGCTGACGCCAGGGCCACGCCATCAACGGTCACGGTGGAATGGCTCCCTTGGAAGCTCCCGCGGCCACTGCTAACTATGCCTGATTCTTCGGACGATTTTCCTTCACCCTGAGAAGCCATACCCATTATCGGGAGCTGTTGAGAGGCTAACTGAAGGGATAGTAAACGCTGGCATCCCTCTCATCCATATTTATACCTCCCAAGCGAGTATCTCGATCAGTCGGGTCATAAATCCCGACCCATGAGGATCCGCCACGTGTCGCCACTTTGGCTGGTGCCCACAGGACGCGAGGGGTCATGCCCCCTCCCGAGAGAAATCGGTAAACATCGACGAATTACTCGGGAACCCCCCTCCTTCTCTAGAAACTAGGTTCCTCCCGATCTGCCAGGCCCTCGCGGAGTAAATGCCCTCGAAACTCCTCCGAATTGCCTTAAATCGGCCGCCCTTTGGAAAGTGCAAAAAAGAAAGAGCGTTAGCAGCTGATGCTGACTCGCTTCCCTCGAAATAGCCAAATCATAAATGTCGGGTGTACCCATGCGCCACCCGTTCCGCTTTGGCATCCTGCGCCGAATCTCGCAGAAACCAAACATCCGGAGTCTCGGTGACAACCGAATTACCCTTCCGAGCGAACAAATCTCCAAACCTCGGCAGGGCCGAGCTATAAGTCTCCGAACCTCGGCAGGGCCGAGCAGTGAATCTTCAAACCTCGGCAGGGCCGAGCTATAAGTCTCCGAACCTCGGCAGGGCCGAGCAGTGAATCTCTAAACCTCGGCAGGGCCGAGCTATAAGTCTCCGAACCTCGGCTAGAGTCATGGAATACGTTCTACCGCTAAGAATCCCGGCAAAAGTCAAGGAATTCTTCCCACCATCAAGGCCCCAGCATAAGGCCAAGACGCATGTCTCATTATCACAAGACCCGACCAGACCAAACGATCTCCAAAGTTCCGTTCGAATTCGGGCAGCTTATAAGCCCCGACTAGGTCGGATAGCACGGAATCCTTGGCCAAGAACGAGCGATATCCCTGCACCTCATTTCATTGCCAACAACAACTCTCGGCACAAAAGAAATAGAAACTAGGAGAAAGAACAAAACTTTCTTTATTTCATTACCATCGAAACGAATTACAACCACCTGAGAGGCATTATGAGTACATTGAAATGCATGAAATAAAAACGAGTACATAACTCGGGAAACTGCTCCAAAGCAGCTTCGGGTGACTATGATGCTTCGGCATCGGTCCAACAAATCAGGCAAGCCACGAACCAATCAGCTCGCGCTGATAATGAGCGGACGACTCGGCCCGATCGTTGCGACCAGCTTCGGTTAATAATAATATCTCGGCGTCCAAACCGAGATATCAGAGAAATCAGAAAGGATGGACAGGTTTTTGCCCCAAACCACCCAACCGAAGGACCCTCCGACGAGTAGGAAGAAAGCTCGCGGACCTGATACCGGGGCACTCCCCCAAATCTAGTGTGTACCGCTAGCCATTGCCCAAGTCAAAAGGCAACGTACTAGCAGCGATACACCATCACCCCCTCCTCACGTGGCAAAAGATTCCCCGGGCGGACGAGCCCAGGAATCCAGACCAGGAGGAGGAGAAGTTTGCGCAAGTCATGGGGAGCACGCGTACACTTCCTACCCTACGTCCCCAAGGTGAACCGCAATGGTCACACAGGAAGCGTATATGTGCGCTCTCCATGCGATCTCTGCGAACCTCCTGTGCGCTCTTCATACGATCTCTGGAGCTCCTTTTTTGAGGGCAAGCCACCCCCGGTGGCTCCTTCGTCACCCTAACTGTACGGAGGACGATGACGACTTGCAGCAGGAAAGCTTGGTCCTCCCGCTCTAAGCCCTAGAGAGACAGGCATTGTGTGCACCTTCACAATTTACAGAAAAGAAAACTTTGGGATGGCCCAACGCAGCCCTCTTTCTCTTTTTATAGGCGGAGATGAATCGGGAACATCTATCAAAACAGAAAGCCCCGAGATTCGAAACGCCAAACCCATGCCACCACGTGGCCTCCTGAAATGAAAACAGCGCCCCACAATGCGCGCCAAGCGCGTCGCCCGAGCCATGACGCATGCCAAAAGATTATCTCTGATCCCGGATCACAAGCTTTAAATGCAGAACACCGTCCACCGATCTTGCAGATACTAGCGGATCCGAGGGATCGCCCTGCGAAAATGATGTCCTCCAATGGCAAATAAGCACTTACACCACACGCCAAAGCGACCTGCGTCGGAAAAGATCAATACAGCAAAGGTCCGTCGGAAGGTGCTAGGCGACCTTTTGCTGGCTGTAGAGCCGTACCACCTGCTTCGATGAAACGAAAATCAACCTGCCTTGGAAAGGACAAAGCACTGACAGGGGTAATAAATAGATACAAAGGCCAAACCCTCTCTTTACCAAAAGGAATAAAGGGGTGACAGCGAAGGTTCAACAAACCCCCTGCTCGGGGACAAACTCTCCTCTTTTCGTCGAAGGCACGATCACAGTTTGGCCACTGGTAAGGTGGACTACCTCGGCTCTAGCCGAGCTACTCCGTCCCTCGGCCCTAGTCGAGCTACCTTTTTCCCTCGGCCTTAGCCAAGCCACTCCGTCCCTCGGCCCTAGTCGAGCTACCTTTTTCCCTCGGCCTTAGCCAAGCCACTCCGTCCCTCAGCCCTAGCGAGCTACTTTTTTCCCTAGGCCTTAGCCGAGCCACTCCGTCCCTTGGCCCTAACCAGCTACTTTTTTCCCTCGGCCCTAGCCGAGCCACTTCATCCCTCGGCCTTAGCCGAGCTATTTCATTCTTCGAACCTAGCCGAGCCACTGTGTCATTCGGCTTAAGCCGAATTGAATCGTCTTTCAACCTCCTTTTGTACCAAGCTGTGTTGTCGCTCGACTCTTTCATCGGGGCTATCTCTATGCCTTGGCCTCGACCAAGATGTTCCTTCAAATTCAAGCCGGAAAACCAACCAAGCGGCGCTCGCAGTTAGGACTAAAATTCGAGACAGGAAACCATCCAGGAAAGACAAACAAATGAAAAACAGCTGACCTGTTTACTGATTTTTGGTCAAACTACAAAACAAAAGAAAGAAAATACATATGGGCCCCCAAAGGGTCAAGACTTGGGATCAGACCCGGCGTCTCCTGCGGCAGCACCAGCGGGAGCGTCGCTTGGCCCCCCCTCCTTGACGGTATCCCACCGGGATACCTCGGCGGCAACGTCGACTCCCAGAACAACTTCGAGATCGACGTCAGAAATCTCTCCATATTCGTCTTCCTTGGCCCCCGGGGTGCGTGTCTCATAATACTCGGCTTCTAAACAAGACAGGTCCAGGTCAGGATAGGTTTGAGCAATCTTAGCCCGCGCCTCCTCTTCGCCGAGCTGGAATGCATCGGCGCAGGCCGCCCTGCGTTCCTCGGCAAATTCGGTAGAGTTCTTGTACTCCTCCACCGCTGAAGAGGCCCGCGCGTTTGCCTCGGCTAATTGCTTCTCCAATTCGGAGATCCTTCGGTGCCTCGAGGCCGCCTCCTCTCCGAATGCCGTCAACCTCTCCTGAAACTCCTGGCTCATCTTGTTCAACTGCAGACGAAGAACCAAGTAAGGCAGAAGTCGAAAAACCGGAATGGATAAAACAGATAACGGCCTACCTGCTCGTTCCGCCAGGCTAATTCACCATCCAGCACTTGGACCCTATTGAGAGCCCTAAACTTAGCCGATTGATTTTGACGAATGCTCTCTTTGAGTTCATCCACCAGGGACTGAGTGTCTCCAATTTCTTGACGGGCGTAGTCGAGCTCGTCGAAAGTCGAGCAGCTCGTTCGTCCGACCACTTTAGCTGATCCTTTGTGTCGATGAGCTCTTTATTCAGACGGTGAGGTGGTCCTACTGCCGCCGACACCTATGCTCTTCCTCCTCGAGCCTCTTGCTCCAGTTGCCCTTATCTTCAGCATGGCTGGATTTCAACTGGTCCCACCTCTTACCAAAAAGTTGCTGTATGGAACTGACCTTGCTATCGTGCTCCACCTTGATCTGAGATAGCTCCAGACTGAGCTTCTCGGACTGCTCGTGGAAGCCTTGAAGCTCACTAACATGTGTGGCGAGTTGAGAGGCTCTTTCCCTCTCAACTGCAAGAACCCTGCGAGCCTCCTCGAGCTCCCTCTGAAGAACCACCAGGGCTCGGGAAAGTTTATCCGTAGAATCCACCCTCTCCTTGAGGTGATCGACCTCCTGGCAGGCCGAGCCAAGCTCCAACAACCAGATGCAAGTGCCATTTTAACGCCCTCATGATCAGGGCATTCTGCAAAAAGGATCACACACATAAGGAATATAGTCGAACTAGCTGACTAAAGACCATACTTCAGTGTGACAACCCACCCGAGATGCATAATCCGTAGCAATCCTCGTAAGGGCAAGATCATCAATCTCGGGAAGAAGAAAAGCCTCATTCGGCACCCTGGTATACCTAAAGGCCATCTCGACAAGGTCCTCCGGATAATTCCCTCCTGTCGAGGAACCCTCTCCCCCTTGGAACGCAGACCGCATCAAAGCGGAGAACATGGCACTACCTCCGGGTCGCGTGAGTGGAAGTCTGCGCTCAGGGAGCCAACCTGGGGACCCGCGGCCCATGAGGCCCTCGGTTGGCCAGCCTCCTCCACCAGAGCCCTCATTTGAGAGGCCTCGAGCATTTCGACTCCGGTGAGGGGAGCGCCGGCCCGAACGTCCCCTTCGCTCGACGGCTCCCCTCCTTCTCCTTCTTCCTCCTCTTTGCTTCTGCCTCATCGAACATTCCTCTACCCACAACAGACTCTTCAGGAACTTCGGCTTCCCCCGGAGCCTCCTGTGCCTCGGCGGAAGGCCCTTCACCAGAAAGCACCCCGCGAGGTTCGATCGCTGGTTCGGCAGGTTCGGCCATCCCTTCGTCGCCTGCTGGCTCTCCCACCAGCGGCCCAGGCCAAACCTCGGCAGCCGTAACCACTTCTTCCACCTCGATTAAAGCGGGGGCCACTCCCGCCTCCACCTGCGACCTCTCCGAGCCATCAGCCTCCAATGAGGAAGACCGAGCCGCCCGACCATGGGGTCCCCAAGTGAACCGGCGTTGCTCCCTCGCCATCGTCGGACAAAACGACAACAGGTGGGGAGAAAATTCCAGCAGCCTCCTCCGAAACCCATGCGGCATCCTGATCTTCGCCTTCGGACAGGCCCTCCTCCGGCACTGACAGATCATGCACCGCCGGAACTTCGATACTTCCGGCCCGTGGCGATGAGGAGCGCCGATCATCACCATCTCTCCTGATCCCCCTAGGGCGGGAGCTGGAAGGGTGAGACCTCTTCTTGGCCCTATGCTTGCTGCTGGAGCCGGATCTCCTGCGGTGCTTGCCCAGCTCCTCCCTCATCTGGTCTGCCAGCGCCGACCTTTCGGCTGTAGGGGCAATACGATTCGCCCGTTAGTTCGCACCAAAATCAAAGATGGAGCCACATTAAGCTATTGGCTGCGAAGTAATACTCACCGCGAGGATCGATGGGACTTAATCCGGCCGCGAAAAGAGCATCCTCCGATAGAAGGGCACTGGCTGGAAGCACTCGATTGCCGCGTAACACGATCAGATCCCTTTTCTCCGACTCGGTTAACTCCGGGTGCGCTTCTGGATCCTTTACATATTGTCCCCACACCCGAGGGAAATCTGAGCCGATATTCCCCTCGACTATAAAGAATCGCGACTTTCATTCCTTTATCGACGACGGGTTATCCAAAATCATCTTGAAGGACCTCCGGGGGTCGATGTAAGGCCACTCTGAGGCCCTCCCGGAGACCAGATTGTAGCACACCCTGAACATCGGAAGGGTCACGGTCACCCCGACACGGCTGCACAACGAGATGAATCCGATAAGGTGTGCTAGCTGTTGGGAGCCACCATGGTGAAGCATATGTTGTAGAACCTCATCACCTCCCGCACCAGTGGATGAAGAGGGAACCGGAGACTTACCCTCAAACTTTCCTCATAGCAGAATGCCCCGTCCCCTAATCCGGATGTCACCCTGTCCTCGGCCGTCGGGAGCAACAAGGTAATATCCTAGGGAATCTTGTACAGGCGACGTATCCATTCCAGATCCGCCAAGGTCACCTCCGAAGCCTGATCACTCGGACTCACCATGTCTTCGATCGAAAGAGACGTTGAGCAAGATCGCTGAGAAAACGGAAAAATGAAGTTCTCTAAAGGAAAGCGAGAGAGCGCTACAAATAGGGAGGGCGCTGCCATGACTCCGTTTTTCCCAAGGGAAATCGCCTCATGGTGAAGATGAAGCGTCTCAACCAAGACGTTCGGAACTGCCACTATAGGCACCGTGAAAATCAAGATCTCCAACGTGGCGCTTCCCTAGCTATTGCCTTCGCTCTAAGGAACGATGGATCCACCTCGAGAAGGTAAAATGGCCACGCAGCATTAATCCGTGCATCATTGCATGGGCTGTCAAATACATGTCCCTCCATTCGGATTGCGCCACCTAAGTCTATACTCCCTACGCCCGAACCTACGCTTCGAACTAGGGAGTGGGGGGCATGTATTGAGGGGTAAAATCGCCATTGCATTGATAACCGTGCGAAGGGGCTAGGCTTAGCCCCATCCCCCCGCCCGCTACACTATGCCCATAAAGAGCGAGCTAACTAGTATGATCCAGCGGGTCGAGAAACCCATAGTTTGGTTCCCCCCGAGCTACCCATAGCTCGTTTTTCCCCGAGCAACCTACAGCTCGGTTTCCCCCAAGCTACCCGTAGTTCGGCTTTCCCGAGCCATCCATAGGTCGGTCTTTCCGGGTAATCCGTAGCTCGGTTTTTCCGGGCAACCCATAGCTCGGCTCCCCCCGAGCTACCTGTAGCTCGATTTCCCCCGAGCTACTCATAGCTCACCTTCCCCAAGCCATCCATAGCTCAGTTTTTTCGGACAACCCATAACTCGGCTCCCCCCGAGCTACTTGTAGCTCGGTTTCCCCCGAGCTACCCATAGCTCGCCTTCCCCAAGCCATCCATAGCTTGGTCTTTCCAAGCTACCCATAGCTCGCCTTCCTCGAGCCATCCATAGCTCGGTCTTTCCGGGCAATACGTAGCTTGGTCTTTCCGAGCTACCCATAACTCGCCTTCCCCGAGCCATCCATAGCTCGGTCTTTCCGGGCAATCCGTAGCTCGGTCTTTCCGAGCTACTCATAGCTCGGTCTTCCCCGAGCAACCCATAGCTCGGTTTCCCCGAGCCACCCGTGGTTCGGTTTCCCCGAGCGATCCATAGCACGACATGCACCTCCGTAGAACCCGACGCAGGAGAGCCCAGGCCTGGCGTAACAGAATTCCAAACAAAGGATCATATCGAAGAGTGGTCTAGGATCTACAATAATGGCCTAGAACCTACACGCTCATCGGATCTCAGGCCATCAAAGAGCTCTCCCAGCCGTCGATCCTTCAACAAACAAGATACGGATCCCACCGGCCTCACAACAACCTGATTCGAATCATCTTCGTATCCCAACAACCTTCGAACCTTCCAGACGCTCAAGATTCATGTGATTGCCTATAAATGTGACACTCCCAGATTCTCTCAGGTACGCGCGCATAGCCCACTCTCATTCTCTCTCTCTCTTTCTCTTCGATGCTCATCGGCGCTTCCCTAGAGCTTCCGATTGGCCACCCTTGGAGGGACTCCCAGAGAGATCCTTCTTCTCATTTCTATTGATCATCGATCCCCACTGACTTGAGCATCGAAAGATCTTCTGCGGAGGGCCACTTGCCTCTTGCGTGAGGACTTTTGTACAGGTCCGCCTAGAAGGAAGTTTGATTAGGAGATCGATCATGCCTGAGTCGAAGGACAGAACCCGACAATAATAGGGAGTAAGGAGGAGGAGATAAGGCGGTCTTACGAAGAAGTGGGCGAGATTGACGACAGTCCCAGGGACCCCGGGCGAACAGCGGAAGAGGGAGAAGACGGCGATCGAGAAGAAGAAGATGAGGAGTATGTACGTCGTCCACACGCCCGGGTACATCACCCACTCCGTATTCCGGTTCAAGACCGGCGGCGGCAGCGCCTCCGCGTACAGCTTCGGCATGTCACTCTCTTGTTCGCGCGCAGAGAGAGAGAGAGAGAGATTTGCGTTGGGGTGCGGCAGCTCAACGACAGAACAACTCGATATAAAGGTTTTACGCCGATATCTGTTGTTGTAACGGAAACAACAGCCATTATTTGCCGAATTCTTCACTGGATTTTTTTTTTTTTCCCTCGGGAGAAAACACAGTATTCTGTTAATCTTTGGAACGTCAATCAATAATAAATCGTCCACTCTCTTTCTTCGCATGAATTAATTTATACTTGAACACAAACCACATATAAATTTAAAATTATTAAATAAAAAATAAATAACTCTAAAAATGTAAATTCAAAATTATCAAATAATTGAACAGAAGATGCGATCATTTTTTTTCCTCTCTTTACACACACACACACACACACACACACACACACATATAATATAACAACATAAGGAAGTTATAATAGAATAGCTTTTTATAAAATTATTTAGATAATTAGATACAATTCAACATAATTTAAACACACACACAAACATATATATATATATATATATATATATATATATATATATATATATATATATAAAAATAACAACATAAGGAAGTTATAATAGAATAGCTTTTTTATAAAATTATTTAGATAATTAGATACAATTCAACATAATTTAAAAGAAGGCTAGTCTTCTATTTATTTAAATTTATAAGAATATTTAGATTGAACTGAGGAAAAAAATAGCATATATTTTTATTTAAAAAGTTGAGAGAAGTTTGATCGATCAAATTCGGCCTCATATTTTGCAATTTTAAAAATCTTATTTCTAATATAAAAAATTTAACAGAATAATCCAAACTTTTATTATTATTATTATTATTTTCATGCCCTTATAATTCTACACCATTCAAAGCATCCTTCTTTCCTTGATTTTTTCTTTTAAAAAAAGAAAATCTTGAGGACATTTTCACATGACGTCAATAAGCCTCTCCATGGAATGGAGTATCCAAAGTGGCTCCTCTCTCCGGGCCACCATTTATTAGCTTACCATATCTCTCATTCGAAAAAGAATTTTATATCGTTTTGCACATCTTCATATCAAATATTTACTTGAGAAAATATATATATATATACTAGCTTCAGCAACCATCCAGGATCCATGGTTTCACTAAGGCTTCATTCAAAATTTCTGAGAGCCTTTCGTCGAACGTATCCTATTGAATAGGGTCAGGACCTGACGAATGGTGGGAGGAGTAATAAAAGAAAAGCGAACGCCAAGCAATGAGAGTGCCTCCTTTCAAGAAGACCATCACCCCCTCAATCCGCTCCACTCTTGTCAAATCCCTACACACCTCGGCGACAAACCCACCACCCCTTCCTTCTTCCAAAGCCTTCGATTCCTACGTCTCCCTCCTCCGCCGATGCGCCGCAGAGAAATCCATCGTAGAAGCCAGACGTGTCCACCTCCACATGAAGAAGGCCGGCTTCCCCTACCTCAGTCTCGGCAACAAGCTCGTCGACGCTTACTTGAAGTGCGGTGCGATCGACGACGCCCGAGAGGTCTTCGATGAAATGCCGAAGCCGCACATTGTGTTGTGGAACGCCATGATATCATTCTACGCCCGCTGCAGGAGGAGCAGGAGGCTATCTTTTTGTTCCAGACGATGCTTTCGCGGGGCATTGTGGCCGATGAATTCACCTTCTCGAGCATTCTTAGAGCGTTCTCCGATTTACGTCTCGTTGCAGAAGGCCGGGGAGCTCATGGGCGGCTTGTGGTCCTGGGTTTGGAGGCTACGAACGCTTTTGTTGGCAGTGCATTGGTCGATATGTATGCGAAGTTTGGGAGACTGAGGGAGGCCCGATCTGCCTATGATCGAATTAGCGATAAAGATGTGGTCTTGGCGACAGCCATGCTCGTTGGCTACACTCAAAACGGGGAGGATGGTGAGGCAATTTATCTTTTCAGAGATATGGTTAATAGTGGAATTAAACCGCAAGAATTCACATTTGCTAGCGTTCTGATAGCATGTGGAAATCTCAGGGAGCTGAGGAAGGGGATGGTGATCCATGGTGTCATCGCTAAATCTGGGCTTGAGTCACGAAATTCGTCACAGACTTCACTCCTAAGTATGTATTCCAAGTGTGGCCATATAGATGACTCCCTGAAGGTATTCAAACATATTGTGGATCCAAATGTCGTGACTTGGACGGCCATAATTGGATGCTTGGTGTGTAATCATAGGGAAGAGCTTGCTCTTTCATGTTTCGCAGCATGGTTCGTGATTCTGTCCGCTTTAATGCATTTACCTTGTCAACAGTTCTCCAAGGGTGCTCATCCCTTGCACTGTTTGAACAAGGAAAGCTGATCCATGCCTGTGCTGTAAAGACTGGCTTGGATGGAGATAGTTTTGTGGGTTCCGCCCTAGTTGATACATATGGAAAGTGTGGACGTGTAGGAACGGCTAAATTAGTTTTTGATAGTCTGCCAGGGTTCGAGTTGGTTTTGATGAACTCTATGATCAATGCCTATGCACAGAATGGCCTTGAGCTGGAAGCAGTTGGACTGTTTGATCTGATGCAGAACTTGGGATTGGAACCAGATGATGCAACATTAACCAGTGTCCTTTCTGCCTGCAGTAATGCAGGACTAGTTGATGAAGGCCGTCGAATATTTTCATTCTTCACAAATAAATATAGTTTCAGGCCATCTAATGATCATTATGCATGCATGGTTGACCTACTTGGACGTGCTGGAAGACTGAAGGAGGCCGAAGAGCTAATAACTCATGTTAAGACGCCAGATAAAGTTTTGTGGAGGACATTACTAGGTGCATGCAAAATACATGGTGAGATAGAGATGGCAAAGAAGGCAGCAAGAAAAGTGCTCGAGCTTGACCCAAGTGATGATGGAACTTATATTCTATTATCAAACATTTATGCATTTTTAGGTCAGTGGAATGAGGTCATTAGCATGAAGTCTGCAATGAGGCACATGAAATTGAAGAAAGAGCCAGCTATGAGCTGGATTGAGGTTGATAGAGAGGTCCACTCTTTCATGGCTGGAGACAAGTCCCATCCACGGGCTGCAGAGATCTACAAAGAGTTGGAAGTGTTGATAGAGAGGACCAAGAGGTTGGGTTATGTTCCAAATACAAAGTTTGTGCTGCAAGAAATGGATGAACTGGAGAAGGAGAGGTCTTTATATTACCACAGTGAGAAGTTGGCTGTTGCCTTTGGCATCTTGAGTGTCAAGGGCAAAGAGAACACATCTTTCACAATTTTCAAGAACCTTAGGGTCTGTGGTGATTGTCATGCTTGGATAAAGTTGGTATCTCAAGATATGGGGAAAGAGATCGTTGCTAGAGATGCAAAGAGGTTCCATCATTTTAGAGGTGGATTATGTTCTTGTCGAGATTACTGGTGACAAGCTAAAAAGAATGCCAACATAAGCTTTTTTCTCACGTTTACTTTTCTTTGCTCAGCTTCAAGAGACAGGAATTGTCTTTTAAGAAATGGTTATTCGGTAAAATGATTGATCTGGAGTGGGACCTTGTGGAGTCATAATGCACTTAATTATAATTAAATTAGGACGTGCTTCAAGGAAATTTCATTTATGAGAGAGAAATATGGATGTATCACTGTCATCCTAAATGAAGGTTGCTCTCCTATGGATCCTAGGCTACTTGCATGGACTTATTCCGCAAGCCCTTGTAAATGAAAGGGTTAAGTCTTGGCGGCTACCATGATTTGCCTCTGGCCACAAATAGATATTATAACATACTAGCAGCAATTGAATGGTGCAATCAACACAAGGTATGTACTTACATGATTTTTTGAAGTTTGTTTTTCATTTCTTTTCCATGTTAGTTTTGCTTTAGCTGGACCACTGGAAGAACCTATTTATGTTGATATGTTCTGATATTTGATGAGTTTTTTATCATAATTAATGGCCTGAACACTCATGATAATTGGTAAATTTTCTGCAAGTCATAATGATTTTATTACCTTTTTCTTTAATGATATGGAGAATGGTTTCAATTAGAATCAGTGGTAAGCAGCTTTGGTGGTTCTCATTCATGGAATACATTCTCTCTTCTTTTTGTGCAAAATATATGAATCTTCTTGAATATTTTTAGACTGATATGCATCACCTTCTCTATGAGAATGAGGCAATTTGGAATCAGAATCAATCCCTTTCAAGCAAAATGAGCTTTCATCTCTAGATGCCAATTTTCCTAGATTTGGCAGAACAGCACTATTGTGCTGGCTTTTAATGCAAACTGCTAGGCAACTATTACCAGTATGTCTGCCTTAGAAAATAATCCTGATACCGGTGATCATCTGGTTATGAGAAAGGCTGAAAATATCATGCCTGCAGGACTGTTTGTCTGGATTTGTTATTTTTGGTTTCTATAGGTCTACAGGGATTATTTGCCTGACTGCTGGCATCTGTTATGCATTATTCAGGGACTAAGAAGAGGTATATTGCTCAGTGCAGGTTACATATATCCTCAATCTGGAGAAAGATCAAAGAAAGTACTTATTGGAAGCTCCCTTTCCTTCCAATTGCTTTGATGTGAGCTCCACCTGGTAGCTTTTGAAGAATTAAAGATGTTTATGATCCAATCCATCATTCTTGTTGTTATGTGGAGTTATCCTTGTACATATATTTTTTCAGCGTGTATAGTGGTTAGTTCCCTATTTCTTATGCAGGATCTACAGGTCTAAGATGCAGTGGAGGCATAAACTGAAAATTAGGTGGAGATAAATGTTTTGAGTGTGCTCCCTGCGAAACAATCAATGATAAAAGAAATTCAGATAGTATTATTGATGCTGAGCCTTAAGAGCCATGATCAGGAGCAGAATAGAGATGGGATTGAGGGAGCTACTCTATTCTTTCCCAATTCAAAATGATGGGGAATCACTGCATGTTTCTGAAGTGGATTCAACATCCATAGTTGGAAACCCTTGTTTCCAAGCAACGTATAATGCTTAATATGTTGCAGAAGGAATGACATTTCATGAGAGACCGCGGGGCGGCGGTGGCGGCACTTTACCTTTTGTTTTGTTTGTGGTGTTGTGGCATTGTACATTGCTTCTTCCTCTTAAAATACATTTTCAGAGTTCTGTTCTTCAAATTTTGGCATGTCTTTAATCACATCGCTTATGTGAAATAAGAGACAAGAAGGATTTCAGAGTCATTTACTTGAAAAAAGACATCAATCTTTGTGTCATCCGAAGTTATTAACTATTATCTTCAAGCAAACTGTTCATGGAAATTGATTTATGGTTGATTGATTTAATCATTTGTAGCTATCAACTTATCATGGCTTTTTCTTTTCCTTTTCAGGGACTTGTGCGATGACTTGGTTGTTTAAACTTTAATTGTAACTATCATATCTGTGATGATTTTCTTGATTCATTAACTTGCTTCACAACCTTGATACTGAACTTTCAAATCAACTCCAACTTGTGAATATGAAATGGTAGCGCAAAGGACTAATCAATATGATCTTGATGCTAGATTATGTTGGAGCTATGCTGATTGTTTATCATGGATCCATCAGTCCATTGAAGAGACTCACCAATGGTTGGTAACCTCAGTCCAAAAGTTTTGTTGAACATAATTATTCTTGTTGAAAGAATTGAATTACTCAGCCAAAATTCAAGGCTACTTCAATATTACTCTTTTCTCACAAAAAAAAAAGAAAAAAAAAGAGGGAAGAGAACACTGTCAACGAGACATGACCTTTGATATCCATAAGGTTGCGTTTGGTGCATCGCCAGTAATGCTGAATGGTAACATGGATTACCTACAAGATAGATTATCATTTGATAGATTATCAGTAATGTTGATTATGTGTTTGGTATAAACAGCAGTGCAAAATAATATTGATTATTATTGTCTAATATTAATTACTGTTTGGTAGACAAAATCATATAACATTAAATTTCTAAAATACTTCTAAATTAAATTTATTAAAAATTTATATATTATTATATTTAATTTTAAAAAAAATTATATTTTAAATAATAATTTTAAAAAATTATATTTATAAATCATATTTGAAGCAAATATGCTATCGATCAAAAAAATTTTATAGCGTGCTCCACGAAAGAGGATGTAGCTTGGGAGAGATTAAAAGAAAAAAAATCAAAAAAATAATTTACGACATCAAAATAAATCGCTTAAAGATAAAAATTAGGAATCTGGATTACCGCATCAAAATAAATCGCTAAACGATAAAAATTAGGTGTGAAAAAATAATTTAACCGTCGCCTGAGAGATTCGAACTCTCGCGGGGAAACCCCATGTACTTAGCAGGCACACGCCTTAACCACTCGGCCAAAGCGACGATATATAACGCTCTAAAATAATATCTTTGAAATAAAATATTAGTAGGGCTTCACCGCCATTACTCGCGGGAGAAAGGGAGTCGAGGGACCCGGGGGTGGAACCTTTTCGGAAAGAGAGGAGGAAAAACGATGGATGGCGAGGGTGGCGGAGGCGACGGCGGCCGGAGGGAAGAGGCGGAGGAGGAACCGCGTGACGCGCGGGTGGTGAAGGAGCTCCTCCGGTCGATGGGGGTGGGCGAAGGGGAGTACGAGCCCCGGATCGTCCTTCAGTTTCTGGAGCTTGGCTACCGCTACGTGGTCGACGTGCTCTCCGATGCGCAGATCTATGCGGAACACGCCGGAAAGTCCTCCATCGACCCCGACGACGTCCGCCTTGCCATCCAGTCCAAGGTTAACTTCTCCTTTTCCCAGCCCCCGCCCCGCGAGGTAACACTGCCCTCCCAAAATCCCTAACCCTTACCCTAATTTGAACTAACTTTCTATTACCTAATTTATTGTCTCTTTTCCTCTCAACTGGGAATATTTTGTTTTTTTTTTTTGGATTACTTTCGAATCTGGAAGTTGGTGGAAGTAGTGGATTCGAATTTGGCTCGTATTCGGGAGATAAAAGGTTGCGATGTTGCGGTTTAAGGCTGGTGTGAAATTGGAAGCCCACTTGGATGGATATTTTCGGATAATGTTTGTATTTTTTTTTGGATTCAAAAATTAAGTTTTTTGAAAAGATTTAAGGTTCACTGCTCTCTGGGATTTAGAAGGTTGGATTAAAGTTTTCAGCTTTTGAGGTTTTGGCAAAATTGTCAATTTTGTTTTGGATTATGTTTCGTTTTAGCTTATAAACGAAATATTTCGGTGTTACGCTGTTTCGGTGCTTTGTTTCGGTGTGTGTATATATATATATATATATATATATATATATATGTAAGGCTCATCTTTTCGGATAAGCCACCGAAACGAAACAAAATTGATAAACTTTGGGTTTTGGAGCTGGATAAGTATTAGGGTTTGAATTTAGTTAATGGCATTGCTCTAAGGACCAAGTCAGTTAGGAGTTAGAACCAGCGGAAAAAAAAGGTTCGATTTTTGTGCTGATTTCATGGATTAATTACTTCTGATAGAATAAAATTCAGCCTCCTAGTATCAACGACAAGTCTTAGGCATTTTGGAGGTGTTTTTTCTTTTGAATGCTCAGAATTCTTTTGGTTAGTTTTGGAGAAGTGTTTTTCTTTCGAATTCTCAGAATTCTTATGATAAATTCTACATGTTTCTGGTGAACAGTGGGGCTGAAAGACATGTGAAATTTCTCCTTACTTTATAAGAATGAGCAGCTGTCTTTTGTAGGCTTGTGAAGGTTAGCAGAAAGGATTTCTTGGAGCATGATAAAAACGTAGAAAGATAACAGCTTCCTTGACAGATTCTCTTAGAAGGTCCTAAGTTCGAGTCATGCCGAGTTAGTTGCATTAATGATAGGAGATTTTAGTGACCACAAATGCATATATTAATCCATTTGATCCAAGTAGAATTACATTGGCAACTTTAACTTTATGGTGAAGCTTCTATATAGTCGCAAGCCTGAGCCATGCCAAGTTTGATGACCATGTCTTTCGAATTTTTTAAAACTCAACTCAACTCATCTAAACTCAACATGAATCTGCTTCCTTCACTCTGCTTTATTCGAGACTAAATCTTGAAACATTCGAAGGCAGATGCAATGCATCTCTTAACGGAAATGTCTTAGCCCTTCACATAGTTTGATTTAATAGATTCATGTTTTAGCACTAAGTCTTTTGAATTTTTTAACAAAAGATTATTTAGGACCTGCTAGGGAAAAAGATTGATATATTGGATATTTCTGCCCTAAACCAAACTGCGATAACTTTTGTGGATGACCTGGTTGGAGTGGAGTCATAATGATAATTGTCATGCATTTTGTGAATGGAAGTTGCATAAACTTATGGTCTAGAATTATGGATCACCATGGAGAAGTGTTTGTCTGGCACCAAATTTACGAGGCTGTGCTGCTTTAATTGTCATAATATATGTATCATGGCCAGGTGGAAGTAGCATAAATTTCCTCCTTGGTAACATGCTGGATTAGGTCTTGCAAGGTCACCATATTTTCTTTGAAGTCAAGCAACTCATCCAAACAGTATGGCCTTTGATCCTCAGCTTTTTCATAGGATTAACCTGACAATGAAGCATGTTGAATAGAAAAATAGAAATACTAAAATGATGTGAGGTGATCACTGATTGGACAGGTCGAAGCACCATGGAAAGGACACGCAACATGAGAGATCGCATCTCTCAAACTTCCGAATACTTTTTCATTTTCTTGATTTCAAGTTCTGATGGCAGTTGAATGGCAGTTAAATTTCCCAATAGATGTGCTAAAGACCCTAATGATTCATCACCAATCTCTTTGTTCAGGAGCTACTGCAGTTGGCGAGGAACCGAAACAAGATCCCACTGCCCAAGTCGATCACACCACCCGGGGCAATTCCCCTGCCACCAGATCAAGACACCCTGATCAGCCCCTGTTACCAGCTGCTGTTACGGAGAAAGCAACCATCCCAGGTTGAGGAGAACGAGGAAGATGCAGATGGTTCTAATCTGAATCCAAACCCTAATATGTCACAAGAGCAGAGGGCTGATCAACAAAGTCAGCAACAGACACCACAGAGGGTGTCTTTCCCTCTTAACTCAACTGCTGCTGCTGCTGCTGCTGCTGCAGCAGCAGCAGCAGCAAAGAGGCCAAGGTGAGAGAGAGACAGAGGGACAGGGGTGATGTTAGTTCTTTTTCCTTTTGCTAATTTGAACTGAAGCAGAAATCTAGTTTCGTTCAGTTTAGTTAATGAGTAGAAAATTGTGATAACGGTTTGTTGTTTGATTCTATCTTGCTCTTTTGTTGAGGAAACGAATTTTTGTGACCTCTGGGTGGTTTACACCAGTAGGAAATTATGAGGATAATTTACTGTTTGATCTTGTCTTGCTCTTTTGTTGAAGAAACAATGAAGTTTTTGTGGCCTCAAGTACTGCCCTTGAAATCCAATTTTTTGCAAGAAAAGTGCATTGAAAACTGACAAAAACGACCTAATTTTATGGCAAGTCCTGCCGTCGTTCAAGATGATGGATGAATGGCCTCTTTCTTTAATTTATGACAGACTGTTCTCATTGCTAGCACCTGAGCTTTCTAGTACTAAGCGTTGCATTGGTTCATCTGTGGTCCAAGACGTACAAAAAAGGAGGAAGGGGAGGGGAGAACTTTTCCATGCTCGTAATCATAAAGCTCGGTGGCAAAAAGAAGGGGAAAAAAAAAAAACAGTTCCTTTTGCTGGAAACTGGTGTCTTACAATTTTTTTTTTTTTTTTTATGAATAACAAGATGGGAGGTTGAAAAACTTAAAAAAAAAAAAAAATATTCCACAAGTCGGCTGGGGAGGAAAATTGTTCGTCCATGTATTGTTCTGGCTTCTAATTCATCCAGAATTCTTTTGCGTGAATGGTTTCACAGAATGCATGATCATATCTGATCCTCTTGAACAGGGATGCATGCAATATGAGAATCTCTTTTCTATCCAAAAAAAATTATAGTTACAAGGCAAATTCGAATGCTGCTTTAAAGCCGATGTATAAAAATATATTGCCATAGTTCTGATAGTTTTCTTATAATGGTTACATATCATTACTCTAACTCTATTAAAATTTGTATAAATTGAGCCATTGGCCCATCAAAATTCACCTCAATGAAGACTGATTAGGGGTTTGGATGTGATCAAGAAAAAGAAAAAAAGAAAGGAAGGAACAGAATATGTTGTAGGAGATCACCCTAGATGCCAATCCAATTATCACATGTTTCTAAAGAATGGATGACTAAGAATAGATCCTGCTAACTTGGACTAATCATAATAAAAGAATAGTTGATCCAGCATCTCAACTTCAATGCCACATCTTTTACTAACTGGGGAAATTGTAGGAATCCGATAAGCCAAGATATGATGAGATGTGGATACGCCAATATCCACCAACTTCCAAATAAAATGAAGATCCTTCCGGTGAGTTCAAAGTCTCCATACTTTCTTGATGCTTTTGGATTGAGATATAAATCTCCATGCTTTCTTGATACTTTTGGATTGGTCCGTCAACATCTTCAATCATGGACGAATTCACTTCTTTAACACTAATTTTTGACTCATATCTTGGCTCAACATAACGAGCCTTCATAAGTAGGTTCAATTGGTGTCTTCCAGTTGATCCCTGTACGAGACTCATCTTAATAAAGCTTTAAGCTTTTGGTTATGAAAGATGCTGGACGAATTACCCAGCCGCTATCGACTCAGCTGCCCATCTAGCAATTTACTTTTGATTCAACCAAAATATTAAGAAGACTCGCTCAATTTTATTTTCTTACATTGATCCGACCTTTTTTTTTTTTTTTTGATACAGACGGGCAGTCACACTACTCGAACGCGAGGACAGCCCATGAGGTCAAGATAGAGATACCATATAAAGAGAGGGTGAAATTCTATCACCCTGAGACCAGGTCCAGTCAATGGAATGCTGTGCAGCATAGGAGGCCACCCAGTCCGCCGCAAGTTTGCCTCCGATACACATGACGGGCTACAGTTACCGTTGGGTCCTGTAGTAGCTGCCAACAATCGTAAAGCAGCGGATGCGCATTCTCGCGAGCCGCTCTACCCTGGATCCAAGCAATGACGGTAGCAGAGTCCCTCTCAATGAGGATCCTCTAAGCCCGTAACTGCTGGGTCGCACTGATAATACCCGCCCATGCAGCTCTGAGCTCAGCTTTAGGAACAGAGTAGCCCTGAAGGAAGATCCCACCAGCCGCCAGAAGACTCCCATCCACAGAACGAATAACATACCCTGCTCCACCAACGGTGCTGCGAACACTGCCATCAAAATTTACCTTGACAAACCCAAGAGGGGGGCTCCCAGGATATAGAAATTGCTCGTTGGGCCGCTGCCGGAGCCCGGAGCAGCAAAGGATGCCCAGGATCCTGGGTAGTCAGGTGAATGGTAGCATCAAATCGCCGGTACTCGGACGGTAAACATCTGGCACGAAGAAAATACGGTGGATCGGGGTATCCTTTGCCTCAAAGATCAGTGCATTCCTAGCCAACCAGACTGATATGCAATATAGGCAGCTAAACAGACATCATGATCCGAACTCATGTGGATGAATCGGAGAAAGGAATGCAACCCGGCATTACCATCATCATCCCAAGGCCAGCTCCCAGCAGTCCTCCAAATCTGTCTCGCCCTAGGGCAGCTCAGAATAGAATGCTCAGTCGTCTCTTGATAAACCCCACAAAAAGGGCAAGACCCCTCAATGTCCATGCCTCTCCGACTGAGTAGAGCCTTTGTCGGGAGACGGTTCCAGGCCATTTTTCACAAGAAGAGCTGTACCCTCGGATGTATTGAGAGTCTCCAAATCCAAGCTGCCTCAAAAGTGGTGTCAGAGTGTCCCCTACATAGGTTATATAGGGAGCACGAAGGTGGTTTGGGAGAGCACGAGGGACCCCAAACCCTAAGATCACGCTCCCAGTGAAGAGGAATTGGAACAGCGAGGATCCGGGCAATCAGCTGGGACCCAAACAGCCGAGAGAGATCATGGGTTCTCCAGGTCCTACCATCTTCCCTTAACAGATCATGGACTCTGAGGTTGTCAGCAGCTTCAACATTAACATAGGTCGGCCACCTTGATAAGGGATCGGAGATATCCAGGCATCCTGAATAACATCAATAGTGGTACCGTCACCAACTAAGCATCTGACATGGGCCATTGCAATAGGAGCACGGGCATAGATTTCCTTCCAGATGAAGGAGCAACCCCTGATCAACTGAATTTGAGCACCCTGACTCCAAACACCATACCATGACCTCATCAATCTGCTCCTCAAACAGCTGGGCTGAAGAATATATCTCGCAGTATGCTTGACAATTAGTGCTTCCCTCCTTGCAACAAGGGATTGGATCCCGAGACCGCCCTCTCTGGTAGGGCGACAAATGGTATCCCAATCCAGAAGATGAACACCCTGTCTATCCTGTCTGTGCCTCCACAGAAAATTACGGAATATCTGTTCCAACTTCCTTAGGCAAGATCTGGGAATCATGGTATTAGCCAAAAGGTAGACATGAATAGAGCTGAGCACAGACCTGATAAGAATGACTCTGCCCATCATAGATAGTGTGTAGCCTGATATCCCTCCAGGCGATCGCGGACTCTTTGTACCATTGGTTGAACCTCCAACATCCGCAATCGACCACTAGTCATAGGAACACCGAGATAGGTTAAAATCCCCTGCTGCTCCGAAATTCCAAGGTGGTTAAGATTTCCAACTTAGATCTTGATTTTATTTTTGGACTAAAGATAACAGAAGATTTATGTAAATTTACAATCTGGCCTGACTCCCGACAATAGGATTCCACAGCATAAGCAAAGGATCGAGCATTCTGAAGAGAACCCAGTCCGATTAAAAGACAATCATCAGCAAAAAGAAGATGGGATAAAGGCTAGGCACTTGGGGCAATCCGGTATGGCACCAAACGAGACCGCTGAACCTCCTCACCCAGAGCCCGGGATAAAGCATTAGCACATAATATGAACAAGTATGGGGACAGAGGACATCCTTGACAGAAGCCAATCGTCGAAGGAAAGAAATCTGTCGCAGTACCATTCACCAGGATAGCATAGGAAGGCCCCTCCACACAGTCCATGATCCATCTACTCCAGTTGTCAGAAAACCCAAACTCGTGAAGGCTTCGCCTAATAAAAAACAGCTCATCCGATCATAAGCGCGCTCCATGTCAAGCTTAATTGCCATAAGGCTCCTCCGAGATGGGGCACGCCTGAGATCATGCATAAATTCCTGAGCAAGAAGGATATTATCAGTGACACCTCGACCTCTGACAAAAGCTCCTTGCTTAGGGCTGATAAGATGGGGTATCAACTGTTGCAGTCGGCCAACCAACACTTTAGCACAAACTTTGTAAATTGTGGTACAAAGGCTGATTGGTCTGAAGTGACAAGGAGAGGAGGCTCCAGCTCTTTCGGGAATAAGAGTAACTAAAGTTTTCTTCCAATCAGCAGGGATGCCATAGTGGAATGCTGCTTGAACTGCCTCCACCACCTCGGCCCCAACAATGGTCCAATACCTCCTGAAAAAGAAGGGGGAAAGCCATATGGACCAGGCGCTTTATCCTCCCCTAGAGACCACAGAGCATCCCTCACATCTAGGACAAAGGAAACTGCATATGAGAGTCAACCCCAAGAGTCGGATTCCACCTGGATCTGAAATACTGGAATATCCGGTCTCGAATCATATCACTATCAGTCAGCATGGTACCCTCTTCCTCCTTTAGCTGCCGTATACGATTGGCTGATCGCCTGATCATAGTAGCTTGGTGAAAAAATTTGGTGTTCCGGTCGCCTTCCCTAACCCACTGAACATGAGATTTCTGTCTCCAAAAGATCTCCTGCTGTTTGAGAAGAGAATGGTGGGAGGAAAGGCAAAGGCGTATTCTGCCAAGCTCAGCATCCTGAAGACCCCCCTCCTGAACCTCCCTCCCCTGGAGTTCGGCAATATTGGCCTCGACCTCTTCGGCCGCTTGAAAATATCGCCCACCTCCGTTCTATTCCACCAGCGGTGTCTGCGTTTAGCAAGCTCCAAATGCCGAGACATCCGATATCTCGCATCCCCATGAATAGGCATACTCCATATCTGTCTAATCAGATCCCAGGATGTAGGATAGAAAGTCCAAATCTTCTCAAAGCGAAAAGGAGATCTCGGTAGACTCATGCTATCAGTGGTGATGAGGAGTGGACAATGATCAGATGCAATCCTCGATAGGTGATGGACCTGGAATCCAGGAAATCACTGCATCTAATTCGCCGATCCAAGGGCCCAATCAATCCTCTCCCAAACATGGGCAGCACTGGCCCTATTATTACACCAGGTGAATCGGAAGCCCGAGAAGCCAAGGTCAATGAGACCAGTCTCAGCTATAAACTCCCTGAACTCTCTGGAATCAATGCTGTCCACAAACTGTCTGCCTCTCATCTTCTCATGAGGGCCAACAATACAATTGAAATCCCTTGCAACGAGAGATGGGATGCCTTGAAAAACTAACCTGGAAATTTCCTCCCACAAATACCGCCTCACCCTGTGCTTAGTACTTGCATAAACACCAGATAGAAGCCAAGGGTCTCCTGCTTGTTCCGAAATTACTAGAACCACCTGCTGCTCACAGCGATGAAACACATCAACCCTTATCGGGCCTTATTTCCACAGAACCAGGATACCACCTGAAAGCCCTCTGGACTCGATGGCATAGTTGCTCCACATAGTGTGAAGACGGCGTCTGATTCGTTCTAAGCTTCTACCTGCAAGCCGGGTTTCCAGCAAAATGCAAATATCTGGTTGTGCTGATTAACCAGTCTTCCAAATGTCGTCCAAAACGCAGGTTTCCCCGCACCCCGAGTGTTCCAAATCAGGATCCTAGTCATGGCAACATAAGAGGCGGGGTCCCTTCTCGACTCCTTCCGTCATCCGGGTCTCATCATTTATACCCTGGATAGCTTGTTGAAGTTTCCCCACAACCTCCTCATAAGTCATACCCAGTGGCGCTGGCTCCATATCAAGTTCCAGCACTGAAGATTTAGAGCCCACCTGAGTATCAGAATCATGCTGAGGCAACTGGCTTGGACAGATTTCCGAACCTCCCGAGATCCCTGCCGAGAAGACAAAGGAGGCAAGCATATTTCCCTCCGTACCAATATCCTTTTCTGTGCCAATTCCTTTCACTGTGCCAGCCACAGTTCTGTTCCTAGGAAAATTCAGACACACCTTAGACTGAGTTCTGTGCCGACCAACTCCCTTCATTGTGCCAGATCTCTGAGTCTTCGGTTGCACAGGAGACCTGGGGCATTTGGAAAGGCGAGAGCTGGAGCTATCTCTCGGACATACCTTCAAACGATTCGCAGGCACATTTGATGGAGCCGATGTTGGCGCATCGGCATCCACCTCCAGCAAGCTAAACCCTTGTCCCCTGTTAGCACACAGTCCCGAACCCCCTGCATTCACCGAAGATGAAGGACGGAGCGGGGATTGTCTTCGGGCAAACTTTGCCGGTTTGAGCCACACCTCACTGGCAGAAGGAGGTTGCGTCTCAGCCTTAGACAGAGCCTTCTTTCCCTTCTCCCGCACCATGGCGTCCTCCCTCTTCTCAGGTGGAGATGGGGGCAGCCACTGCCGAACAGCCAGAAGCCACGGGCCGAGGTGACTCTTCCTCGAGACCTCCTCCCCCAGCTCAGTCTGGTTGTCAATATATTCAGGTTGAAGCTTCGCCGGTGCCCCGTCGCCAATGGCCGCACAAGTGGACACAGCTGGTGAAACATTCCACACTTGAGGCAGACGGCAGAGAGATTTTCATACACAAACCTCTGCCATCGGTTACCCTCAGGGCCAGCCACAAGCACACCTGGACGCAATGGCGGTGACAAATTGATACGGACAACCGCTCGGGCAAAACCAAGACGTCGCCGTTGGACTGTGCAGTCATCCCAGGCAACAAGCTCCCCTGCCCAGCTGATGATGCGATGCAGAGCTTCCCGTCCCCAAAGCTCCACCATTAGCAGAGGGAGACGAAGCCAAACAACTGCAGACGGAGCGCCGATGGAGTTGGAACAAACCGTGGCCTCCACGGTTCAATGGCCAAGGCCTGGCCATTAACAGTCCACGGCAGATCTGCAACACGAGCGCGGTCCTCTGCCTCCGCAAAACGAAGGAGGATGAAGCCGTCCTCCAAATCGTAACCAGAGACCTTCTTCTTCAGACCCCTCGTCACGGTATTTCCTGACAACAACCACCAGCTGGGATCCTCCGCCCAATGACCGAACAATAAGGCCCGTTGCCAACCACACATCAGTCTCATTCCGAGTTTCATCATCCGGCAACACGACGACTTCAGAAATCGTCGCAGAGCTCTCCACCGTTATCGGAGAAGGTTCAGGTAAAATCCAAACCGGACGAGTACGCCCGATTGAAGGCTTCAATCCTCTATCAAATTCTCTCTCGGTTCGACGAGCCCCTGTTTCAGCAGTTCCCTGCTTCTCAGCCATCCCCGTCTCAGTACGATTCGCCCGAGGCTTGTTCTCCCTTCTGCCAGCTCGAAGACCAAAACAAGAAACTCCCTGCCAAAACCCTCAACCGATCGGTGGGCAAAAAACCGCAGGCACCGTTGGCAGAAGTCGCCGGAGCTGGGAACGCTTCCGTCCGCCGCAGAGCAGCAAATCCGACCTGTCTATTCATCATCTCAGCAACTGGTCTGAGCCTTGATTGCAAGAGCAATAAGATCCGGAACAATTTCGGAAAACAAATTCTGGAGAAAAGATTCAAGCTGTCCTCAAACCACTTCTTCTGTAGAGAAAAAGAAATGCGAGTATTTGTATGCAATATAGAAACTGCTGCAACCAAGGAATTTCATTAAATTTAGAACTGCAAAGGAAGCAACAATTTCTACAACAATGAAACCCAGCTTCTAATTCCAGAATGCAATAGTTTCTGTACAGAATAATGCTTCTATACACAATTCTACAGGCAGGGGTCAGCTTCTCCGGTTGCCCTGGCTTGTTATTGTCAGATCCCGGTTATACATTCTCTGGATCTCCTCCCTGTACTCTGTCAGGGACTTATCCGGTATAGCTGGGCTTAGTTCAACCACATCACCCATCCTCAGCCTCCGAGTAGGGTCACTCACTGGCTCATGGTTCAACCTTGGCCTCAGATCCTCCTTCACTGCAAAGCCATAAGCCGGCGATCTTCCAGTCACTCTTCCAACTCTCACCATGAGATCCATCACTGTCGAGTTTGCAGGGAACTCCTGTACAGACATCTGGAATGGAGAAACTACCACTTCAGGTCTCTCATCAATCCACTATTAGAAATTTTTAAATAACATCATGGTTTAGAGATGGTAACAGAAGGCAACTAGTTGAAATAAATTTACACAATTAACTTTGATGAGGGCCATATAGTTGTGAAACAAAGTAATTTAAAAATGATGCCATCTCAGTTGCATAGCTGTTCTATTTAATCATAAATCCATGGTGACTAAAAAGCATGCACTTTATTACCTTATCGTTTTCCAGCATAATGACAAAAATGGGACCTTTATGATTGCATTGTTCGGTGTATGAGGTGTATGAGCAGGGACAGTCATCGGAATGATGAGGAAATGGGCATGGTGGCCTGATCGAATCAACGTCACCGAAAGATGAGGGTCGATCTATGTTCATAGTCTCACACTGCCAACTGACAACCCACCTTGCCCACTCCACCATTTGAAGCACAAAAGAAGAGTGCTGGCTGTCCCCTTCTTTGTATCTCCAGTGGGCAGCAAATCCATATTCTGCCTGTAGATGCATGTCTCTAGTTCGAATTTGAACTTCCAATGGCAGCATGTCTTCGCTCAGAACAACGCTGTGTAAAGATTGGTACCTGCAAGCCAAAGTCAGAAGTAAGCCCAAAGAAGGATTCACAGATTGACTCCACCTAAAAGCTCAATAATGGCATACCCATTAAATTTGGGGTGTGCTATGTAATCTTTGAAGCTCCCAGGAAGTTCAGGCCATAATTGATGAACAATATCCAGTACTGTATAACAATCTTCCTCATTCTTGACTATCAAACGTAGCCCATGTATGTCATGGATCTCATCCATGATCAGCTTTTTCCTGTAAATAGTTATATCAACATCAAACAACAACCATGATCACCAGTGCATCACCCCCTTCTACTTTTGTGGCATATGTTACAAAAGTAACACTGTTAATGAAATCCCAACAACGTGCACCAACTATAGGAACAAAGTAATGTGGGTGGGTCACCCTCTGTCTAGTTTGAAGCTTACAATAAGGTGCACCAAAACACAAACTCAGAGACAAGAAAGGACTTACTTTAGCATCTTGGTGTAGATACTATACAAACTCTTGTGTCTCCCATATATAGCATGATAAGAAACACCACCATCCTTGAGGGCTCGACCTACTTTCTCTATGGCAGATGCAATCATTGCTTCATCAAAGGATCTGAGGAGTTTGGAGGATAGTTCTTTGTACTGGTCCGGATAAAGATGCTTGAAGCACAGATTCCCAAGCTTCTCCTTCCAGCTTGAGATACCTAGCCGGTTAGCCAAGGGAGCAAAGATCTCCAAGGTTTCCTTGGCAAATCTTTGTTGTTTGACCATAGGCAAAGCATCCAGTGTCATCATATTATGCAGTCTATCTGCCAGTTTGATGAGAACAGCTCTGGCATCTGCCATAGCAAGAAACATTGTGTGCAGTCGGTCAGCCTCAATGGTTCGACTTGCAGTATTGTTCTCCCGTGCAAGTTTGCTTAAGTGGCTTAGTTTCGAGACCTGAAAAAATGGTCTGACAGCCTTCAAAACATATCTTATAACATCTAGGCTAAATACAGATGTATATTAATGTCTATGTTTCATAAACCAAATTCCCCACCTGGAGGTGTACTACTGAAAGAAAATGGAAAAGGAAAGCAGACAGCTTTAAGTTCAAGTTTTGAATGCATTATCGCCACATGCTTTGACGAAAAATTAACACCAGGAACCAGGCAGTCAATTTTACAAGACAAGCAGATAGGCATAGACAAGCAAATTGCATCAATTTTACAAGCATGTAGAGTACAAAACTACAAGTTTCATATTGATATCGCAACTCCTGACACCTACTTAATATCATTTTTTTTTCTAAAACTCTCCACACATCTGAATAATGGGTGCTACATTTATTCGTGGGCCTTCTTAGGTAACATTACATGTTGTCTGTTGATGGGTCATCAAAAAGAGAGGCACAAATGATAGCAATTTACCATCCAACGACGTATACTCAGCAATTCAAGAAACCTTAATCAAAAAGAAAAACACTGCCAAATAACTAATGGTCAATATAAAGTTGGAAACATGTGAGTCTGAAACAAGTAATTCATAATTACTGAAGTTTGTGAATTGTAACTAAATTAATGATGTATGATTGATGGACCCTGCAATACATTAATTGCAATACAAGCATATATCCCTTAAAGTTATATAAGGAGTTACTGTATTAATGTAAGGGATATGATGAGTTATCTCAGAGCTATTGAGCAATGCACTGGTAACTGAAAAAAATCACTCAGAAAGGCCACTCAAATTTCTTCTACCATTCACTTTGCTTCATTACGCGGAACCCTTCATGATGCCAACTCAAGGAAGCAATGAGGATACCACATGCTAGCTGGGTGACATTTTTGAGTTACTAAAGCATTTTCGATATCTATACAAAGGTACGCAGTAGATGGAGGAAAAAAAGAATATTTTATACATCATGGTTAGAGGGAAAAAAAAGATAACTCAGCTAGAGATGTAACACCTAACTGAGATAAACTTTGCTTCTCTCAAGAGGAGAGAATATTTAGTCCTCTCCAGGCCAAAATTAATACTCAAGAATCCAAATCAAAGATAAATACAATTGATTATGATCTATACCACTAAAAATATCCAAAAATTAAAAGTCACATGGTTTGATGGTCTCCATCCAACGCATCAAGTAAACATAAAAATGGACCAAGATAATATTTTGTGATATTGTAAGCATCCATATATGTCGTGTATAGATCATAATCGATAAAGTGGATTCTTAATTTAAATGCTTTATTATGTATTTTAACACAATAGTCCAATGAAAATAGATTTTTTTTTGTCTATTTAAATGCATAGGCTAGAGATTACAAAACATGTGATTTTTGCTTTCTATGCATTTTTTAGTGATATAGAAAATGATCAATGGCATGGATCTTCTATTTAAGAGAAGAATAGAGAGAAGCATAGTCCCTCCGTACATGATTTTAATTACTTTCCTTCTCAAGCTTCTAGAATCAATGCATGTAAGAGAAAACTTTATAAAAATACATGTGGGTCGCAGTAACTTTAGACAGATGTCGTAATATAAACAACTTTTTCCCCAGAAACAAATCACAGATGTAAATATTGCATGACCAAGACATTATGACAGAGAATTTTGTGGCAGAAATAGCACATACTAACTTCTATTAGACAGAATTAATGGAACCTTGCTCAATTTTATGTGAAGTAAGGAATGCAGTGAATCAAAAAGGGCATGAAAAAAAGGAACCCACCCCTTCAACAAGATCAGCTACGCCAGCTCCAAACCCCCGAGAAATATAATCATAAGTAATAAAAGAATCATCAAATGTATCATGCAATAGCCCTGCAGCAACAACTGTCGCATTAGCTCCAATCTTTGCAAGCAACACTGCCGTCTCCACACAATGCTGCAAGTATGGATCGCCACTCAATCTCATCTATTAAACAAAGAAAAGGAAACCATTTCATCTCACATCCTCAAACCACCATTGATATAAATCGCCATTAGGACTGTGAAAAGAGGAAACTTTCCAATACAACGGCAACAAGTACAGAAGGAATTATAATCACCTGTCCTCTATGAGCTTTCTCAGCTTCATAGAATGCCTTCACAACAAACTCCTCAGTAAAAATCTTATGTCTCGATTGAGCTCCAGAGAGCAACTCCCTGGCACAGGGGTCATAATTCGGGCCAAGCTCACCCGATCCTTCTTCCACACTAAATGCAAGTTCTTCCACGCCGATCCCACCGCCACCACGCGCTATTGGAAAGCTCGTGGAATCGTAATCCAAACAAGAGCTTGCATTCTTCACAAACCCATTAAAAAGCCTCTCCCTTCCCACCCTCAGATCATCCCCATCCCACTCCCGGGATGATCGCAAACACGGCGGACTCCTCGAAGAACAACTGACCGCCATTCCAACGCTTCTACTGCAGGAACACGGGCCCTGAAACACAGAGACCGGGCTGTGGTCTCGACCCTTGTTAGAAGAGGAGGGGAAGTAAGAAAACGAGCTCCCGAACTCATCCGATCGATCATGCCTCAGCGACCCAAAGTCATCCCCGCCAGCAAAGCTCGAGGCGGTGGCAGAGGGTGCATACCGTATGGAAGGCGAGGAGAAGAGGCAGGAGAGCCCGCCGAGCACCGGCTTCTGACCAGACACCGAGGAGGCGGCGGCCACCGCCGAAGAGACCGGCAGCCTAGAATTCAGCTCGTAGTCCGGTGATCCATGGGACAAGCCAACTTGGCAAGAGTGGTGGGCGCTCGAGCACACGCCGCTCGGCGCGGCGGCGTAGAGCGCGATCGCCGGCACCGACATCGATCCGGAGTCCTAAATCGCTCCAATTAGGGCCAGGGCCGATATCAAATCCCAAATTTCGAGAAGCGGAGGGCCAAAGGAGGCGCCTTTGAGGGCGGTGGATCAAGCGAGAGGCCACATGAGGAAAGGAGAGCCCCAAAGAAGACGCCTTTAGGGAGGCATCTGGGAAAAAGGGGGTGGGGTGGCCCCTAATAAATAGTAGAATAAGAAGTGGAACGCAGAAGAATTGGAATCTCGGATGGTGAATTGGACCTTAGGATTCGGTCTGGAGCCCTAAATTCTAGAGAAGGGGTGGAAGAAGAAGAACCCATGGGGAGGAGAGAGGAAAATGAGAGAGAAGTACAAGACGTTTTGAATTGGAGGGGGAGAGAGAAAGCGATAGAGAGAGAGAGAGAGAGGCGTCTACCGGTTTCTCTTTTCTTCTTCTTCTTTGGGGCTAATTGGTTTCTTGCGGCCGCGGAGAAGAATCTAACGGCCACGTGGTGTTACTACTTCGCGGCACGGCAAAGAAACCGTTAGATCAAATGACGAGTTTGCCCTTCGAGGAGTTATCCATATCACGTACAACAAAGTGACGGTCCCAAGGACTCCCCTGTGGGTAACCAACCACCAACGTAAAAATCTTTTCGGTTCTTCATTACCTGGCAGCTGTTTATTGGTTGATAATGTGGGGCCATCCTTGCCGCATGCAGTGCGCTTGAAAAACGAAAGCGCTATAAAGAGCGTTACTTATCGCATGAGTTTGTCGGCATTTAATATTAATTAATTATATATATATATATTAAAACTATAAGAATTTGTATTGATCGCTACTTAATATTTAATTTACACTTCGTATGATTTTTAGGTTAATTGAAAACTCATCTGATCAGTCTTCTTCAGTCACTTTTAATTAAACTGACTTCGAGTAAACCCATGTTTTATTTGGATTGAATTAATCCCAAAACATTCAAGAACGCCTCACAAATTTAGCTATATATTGTATATGATATGACCCTAAAAGAATTATTTTAAATTTTTTAAAAAATTTTAGATTTTTCTTTTTGCACAGACGAATATAAAATTTGAGGCATGAATCAACCATCATGACGATGATCCAATCAGTTGCAAAATTAATTTTTTTATAAATATGCCGAACTAGAGCACCATGAAACTTTAGTTTTGATGGATGCAACGAAACCTTTATATCCACCATCATCATGAGTTGGTAGCATGTGACGGTCATTTGATAGCAATTTTTATCTTAATTTCAAAGTACAGATAGAGATAAAATCATCATAATTTTATAAAAATAAATTTGATTTTTTATATAGATAATAATGTTAAGAAATAAATGAATGGAATGAATTATTTTTTTAATATTAAAATAAAAATTTCAAAGTGTTTAAAAAAAGGAAATTCTTTAACCAGCCGAAGTTTTTGAGAAGGTTGGCTTCGTTGGTGTGACACACTGGAGTGGCCCCATTTTGACGGGATGTTAGCTGTTGGCTTTAGCGCGCGCAGATGATAACAAAAGAGAGTTGTTAATGGTTAAATAGAGGTTGCTCAAAGTTTCAAAAAGCTGGACTTGTGGTTCACCTGACCACAGGTTGCGTTTGCTTCAAGTATAAGAAGACTGGCGTAATGTTCATACGGAACTGTATTTTTAAAAATAGATATAATCTAGGAATGATTCTACCGGTCAAATTTAATTACGTATAACCCAGCTATCATAAACCATTTCAATATTTTTTATTACTTTGTTATTTATTCATATTTTTATTACAAATAAAAATAACATAATCAAGTCATTTTAGTATCAAATTATTATTTATTCATATTTTTATTACAAATAAAATAACATAATCAAGTCATTTTAGTATCAAATTATTATTTATTCATATAAATTTTTGATTGATTAAATTTTTTTTTTTTTTTTTGCATGGCACATGTAGGGCTGTGAATGGCTTGGTTTGGACCGGATCATATCATGATTGGTCCTAATTTGATCTAGTTTTATGCTTGGATTTTGATTTCGAACCCTAAGCCAACCGATTTAGTAAGCAATTTGGATTAGATTATAGCTCTGTAGAAGAAATTTTAGATCTAATAAGTCATTTGAATTTATTTAGATCAAAAACTCTTAATTCTATCCCTAGTAAATGATTTTTCTTAAATTTATAAATTATGATATTTAAAATATTTATTGATATACTTAAAATAATATAAATAAGAATTCATCAAAATATATAATAAAAATATATATTTAAATATAATTAGAGAAAAAAATATGAAAGAAAATCTAAGTTGTTAAAAAGAATTAGTTTGAATTAATCAATTTATAAAAATAACTAAAATATAAAAAATAGGACCTATACAATTAAGATTTATGGATCAAAACAAATCAAGTCCAAATTGGATCGAGACAAATATACAAAGGCTAAATTTTATCTAGAATTTAGATCGAATTTAATTTTTTAACTTGACTCAAGCTGATTCATAAGCCTATGAATATAGGTCGAATCGAGCTAATATGACCCATTTATAGCCTTATATACATACCGTATTAGAGTGAATAATGGATTAAATATTATTGTTGACAATTATACCTAGGCCCAGCGGATGTAACTTATTAAAAAAATAGCTAAGCGGCAACGTTGAAAAAGGCTTGAGGGCACTCACTTCTTTGACTTTTATTAATATTAACCCTAAAGTTAGGTATAAATAGAGTATTTTCATTTTACAACATCGGCATCAGACAATTAATTCATGTTTCTACTCAATTCTTTTCATTTTTCTTAAAATTTAATTTAAATTTGAAAACTTCAATGGTATGTAGTACGTACTAATATTTATCATAGAGTGAACTATAATAATATCTCACAATTTTCCATGTGAAATAGCACATGAAATTCTTCCTCCTCATTCATAAACAGTCATTTTCTCACCATCAATGGCATCAAGCTTAATGACAAAGTATGTGTCTCTATTTGTCAAAGATGATACTGATAACAAAGTCAAGGCACATGAACCACTAATTCCCACCTCGTTTGGAAGCATGAATTGCATCATGGTACATGCGGTGGTTTTGATCCCATGCCGACCAAGTCAAAGAGTCTTTTTCCTCAACGCAGTGGGTACGTAACGTCGGTTAGGTACTGCAGCAGCTAGGCGACAGCATCGTGCTGTAATTTCCTTCATTTGAATTGGTCATGCCAATACAAAGAAAGATTGCAAGCAAGTCTACATGAGATCCATCCAATAGATCGAATCAAACATTTGTCTCATAATTCTCTATGAAACATGAGATTCATAAAATTTAGAAGATTCAAAGATTGGACCAATACTCCAGCATCACATCGACACTACATCATAGGGTAAATGGAACGGTGGATGGAGGCGTACGTGTTGGTTGGTGCATTCGTTCCCGCTTTAGTCGTATGAAGCATTAGACAAACGTTCCAGAGAGATTTGGGTCCAGAAAATTTTTCAAGGAAGAATATCTGCGTGCGTGGGGGGCTAGAAATTTTTTTTGAGGAAGAATGCGTGTGCGTTGGATCTAGCTCCATTCTTTCATCTTTTTCATCACTCTCATTCTTTCATCTTTTCTTTGGATCGAATAGTGTAAATTCAATGATATGATCTCAAAGTATATGATGTGGCTGATCATTTTTTAGTATAACAGTTTGCATAGTTTCTGGAGCCAAGTAATAATTTTACAACTAGTCCTAGCATCGGCCTTGGTTTTGGCCTCGACTCGGCCTCGGCTTTGGCCTCGACTTCAGTCGCGAACCATATCAGCTTCAACATTTGCCTCGAGCCTCGCCTCGACCTCGGCCTAGAGCCCCATCTCGGCCTCGGCCTCGAGCCCAGCCTCGACCTTGGCCTCAATCTCGCCTCGCATGCTCTCAACCCATAGTCGTGGAACCACCTTCGAATATTGAACCCAGTAATTTAAAACACCAACGACTGCCACGTAGCTCGCTCACCCGCTTTTTGCCAAAATCACGGGCGGTTACCGATATACTATGCAGTTGCCAATATCTACGGCACACGCTTAGCAACTGTGCACCCACCTGTCGCTTACGGAGCCGATCCTAACGGAAGATGGGATTCGAAAGTTTATCTATAAAGGGTAAGAGGGACTCCCGAACAGGTATATAAGGACCCTGACTCACAACGAGGGGGGGACTCAACCTCTATTATCTCATCTTAATCCCTGTTCTCCAAATCGCTAACTTGAGCGTCGGAGGGTCCCCGCCGGAACCACGGTCCGGGACTTTTCTTGCAGGTTTTCGACTAAAGGAGGCAGTTTCTAAAGACACACAAAGCTCTTCTCTTGCTCGACACTCTTCAGAAGTGATTTGGCAGCAACAGATTGGCGCGCCAGGTAGGGGGGCGACAAACGTTCGTTTTTACTCATCTGCAACCCCACAACCTCTGCAAGGAAGAAGATGGCGGTTATATGTGCACAGGAGGCCTCCACCAGCTAGGCCGGGGGACGCCTCCCATGGGTTGAGCAATCGGAGGCCAACCTCCCTATTCTGCCCCCCGTACAGTCCCAGTTTAGCCAAGCTGATCGGCTCGATGCCCTGACTCAACAGGTTCAGGACCTGATGGTGGTGGTGCGGGGACTACAGGAGCAGTGCTCTGACACTATGCCATTGCCGTCTCAACACTCTCCGCCTCATGTGAGGGGTCATGGAGCTGGCCATTCTCATCGTGGCAGGACCCCTCCGGAGGCCTCCCACCGTGCATCCCCGAAGTCTCATCACCAGGAAACCTCCAAGCGGCGACGATCCCCTTCTCGTCATTCTGACCGCTTTCCCAAGCGGCGTGGTGGGGAGGAACCTAAGCAGGTACATTCCCTACACCGACAATCTTCTCCCTATTCATCTTCTGAATCCTCAAAGGAAGACACCAATAGAAAGATCGCTCGCCGGGCCGAGCAACGGTTGGACGAATACCATCAGTGACTAGAGGAGCTTAGCCACAGAATTACCAACCCACACGGGCAGACCACGACCACCGCCCCCCATTGTCTCATCGTATTATGGAGGAGCCGGTCCCACTCCAGTTTCATCTACCCCAACTAGACCTGTACGATGGTACTGCAGACCCCCTGGATCACCTGGAGAGCTATAAGGTCCTCATGCAAGTTCAGGGGCGATATATTCCTTCCTTTACGTCGCCTTCTCGGCTACACTGCGGAAGGCAACACGTGCGTGGTATTCCCATTTACCACCATGTAGTATCAACTCCTTCAGGCAGCTCGAGAGATTTTTCCTGGCCCACTTTGATGCGTGCCAAAAGATTCCTCAGGTGGCTGATAGCCTGTTCGCCGTCCAGCAGAGGAGCGGCGAAACCCTAAAGACTTCGTGGCTCGGTTCAAGAAGGTTGCGCTCGAGGTCTATAATCTTGAGGACTCCATGGCTACTCTGGTCCTGAAGTGGGGACTCCGTTCTTTCAGGTTCGCTTACTCCCTGGACAAGAAGCCTCTCAGTTCTTACGTCGAACTGCTGAGCCGGGCGCAAAAGTATATTCGCGCCGACGAAGCAGACTCCTCCAGAAGGGAGATTGACAAAGGGTTCGGCAAGAAGCTAGCACCTTCGAAACCTGCTGGGGTGCGGTCCAGAAAGCCTGAGCTGCCTCGTCGTTTAGATAACCGGCATCAGATGTTGGTTCCCAAGGAACACTTCACCCCACTTCTCGCCCCAATATCCTATATTTGTTAGAAATTAAGGATGAGCCCTACCTCGGCGTCCACCTCCCATGAGGCCCGAGGTTCCCCGCAGCAAAGAACTATAATGTCGATACCACAGAGACTATGGCCACGACACAGAAGACTGCCACCTGCTGAAGAAGGCCATCGAGGAACTCGTTCAGCAGGGTCACCTAGGCAAGTTCGTCCGGAGAGGGAACCCTGCTGCCCTGGGCCCGTCGGCACCTCCTGCACCTCAGATCGGCATGGACAATGCCCTAACGAAAAAGACGGTAGCAATGATCTCCTGGGGGGCAGGTAATAATTCTAAAAGACAACGTGAGGAGGGAGTAGACTCTGTAATTCCTTTCTCTAAAAGGATCTAGAATACGTAGTTAACAAACATGATGATAGCATCATCGTGTCTATGACAATCGCAAAGTACCCTGTAAAATGAATTTTAGTTGACAGTGGGAGCTCTGTTGATGTTTTGAGTTACGATACTTTTGTTTGGATGAACTTGTCTCGTAGTTCCCTTTGACCCGTCACCACGCCCTTGATGGGTTTTACTGGAGACTCTGTAAGGGTCGAGGGAGAAATTGCTCTCCCTGTCACAGCCAGGACTCCACCATGTCAAAGCACAGTTCTCATGAACTTCCTAGTAGTCCGGGTCCCACTGGCTTACAATGCCATCCTTGGGAGATCCGGTTTGAACCTATTGGATGCCGTTATCTCCACCAAAAGCCTACTCATAAAGTTGGAGAGTAGAGCCCACTACCGCTCTGCTACCACTTGGCCCCCAGTCCACAAGGGGCGGTGTCGGCGACAGCGCTCGAGCCGCTCGACCCCAAGACTTGGAGAGGAGAGGGGAGCCAGTCGAGCACTTACTGACCTTCCCATTAGGGGAGGACCCGACGAGGACTATCCAGGTTGGAGCTCTACTTTCGGAGGAGGTACGCGATCAGCTTCTTGCTTTCGTACGAGCCACTCTGACATCTTTGCATGGTCATCATCCAACATGCCGGGTATCCCTGAAGAGGCAATTACTCACCAACTCAACATCAAATCAGGATGCCAGCCTGTCCGGCAGAAGAAGAGAAGCTTCGCACCAGACCAGCAGAAGGCCATTGACGAGGAGATCCGCAAGCTGGAGGCTGCAGGCCACATTCGAGAGGTTCATTATCCCGACTGGCTGGCCAACGTCATGATGGTCCGCAAGGCTAACGGGAGCTGGAGGACGTGCATAGATTTTACTGATCTCAACAAAGTATGCCCTAAGGACAGCTTCCCATTGCCTCAGATTGACCAGCTAGTGGACGCTACGTTCGGTCACAAGACCCTTAGCTTCATGGACGCCTTCTCTGGGTACAACCAGATCAAGATGGACCCAGCGGACGAGGAAACTACCTCGTTTGTGATCGAGAAGGGATATACTGCTACAAGGTAATGCCGATCGGACTAAAGAATGCGGGGGCCACTTACCAAGGCTGATGAATAAAGTCTTTGAAGACTAGATCAGACGCAACATGGAGGTGTACATGGATGACATGCTGACCAAAAGTATTCATACCACTGACCACGTTGCCAACCTGGCGGAGACCTTCGACAACCTCCGCCGGTACCATATGAGGCTGAACCCCCGCAAGTGCGCCTTCGGAGTGACAACGGGCAAATTCTTGGATTTCATGGTGACAGCGTGGGATCGAGGCGAACCCCGACAAGATCCGAGCCTTTTTGGACATGAGGTCTCCAGCTAACAAGAAAGAGGTGCAGCGCTTGACTGGAAGGGTGGCGGCCTTGAACCATTTTTTTTCCAAGTTCGAGAGATGTCTGCCTTTCTTTAAGGCACTGCACAAAGTCAACGGCTTTAAGTGGACAAGGGAGTGCCAGAAGGCCTTTGAGGGGTTAAAAGAGTTCTTATACATCCCGCCATTGTTATCCAAACCAAGGGGCGGGGAGGAGCTCCTCCTGTACCTTGCGGCCTCTCCCAAGGCTGTCAGCTCCGTGCTTGTTCGCATGGACGGCGATGGGACACAAAAGCCAGTGTACTACACCAGTAAGGTGCTTCATGACACAGAAACTAGATATTCTAGAGTCGAGAAGATTATCTTTGCATTGATTGTTTTTGCCCAGCACTTCAGGCCTTATTTCCAAGCTCACCCAATCGTGGTGATCACAGATCAACCACTCAAGGCAATCCTCTCTCGCCCTGATACCTCTGGCCAACTGGTGAAGTGGGCACTCAAGCTAGGGAAATTTGACCTATCGTTTTGACCCAGGTTGGCTATGAAGTCTCAGGTCTTAGCAGATTTTCTGATCGAGTGTATTTGGACAGAAGAGCAGCCGAAGGAGTCCCATGCAAACCCTTCGGCGTTGCAATCAAGGGAAGAGGGGAGGACTGGATCCTTCATATTGATGGAGCATCAAATTTCCAAGGGAGCGGGGCAAGCCTCATCCTAGCAAGTCCAGATGGAGTCGTGACTGAGTACGCCCTCCATTTCCTCTTCCCAGCCACCAATAACCAGACATATGAAGCCTTACTGTCATGGATGAGGCTGGCACGGGAGCTTGGGGTGAAATGCCTTAGAGTCTTTACCGACTCCCAGCTTGTCTCCGGTCAAATTAAAGGGGAGTACGAGGCGCGGGATCCTACTATGTCTCATTACTTGAGTATGGTGCAGTCACAAGCCTTTCCTTTGGCCCACTTTAGTGTCAACTACATCCCCGGGGGAGAATGCTAGAGCTGATGCTTTGTCCCGGTTAGCCACTTCGGCTGACGGACCTTGGGAAGAACCTACGTAGAACAGCTGGAAGCCCCAAGCATCGACGCGGTAGAGGAATCCTTGCCAGTCCGCCAAATCCTTCCTGGATGGATGTTTACACCCAATACTTCACCGCTGGCACCCTTTCATCCGACCCCACTGAAGCCAAACTGTTCAAGTGGCGAGTACCCAAGTTCCTGATGCTCGACGGACAGCTATACCGAAGATCTTTTTCTCACCCTCTCCCAAATCATTGGTCTCGCAGACGCTGACTACATCCTCCATGAGATCCATGAAGGTATCTGCGGAAACCACTTGGGGGGCAAAGTGCTGTCACACAAGGCCCTACGCCAAGGCTACTACTGGCCCACCATGCAGGAAGATGCAGCCAAGCTGGTCTGGAAGTGTGACAGCTGCTAGGGACATGCTAACATTCAGCGGCTGCTCGCCTCTTAACTGAGCCCCTTGTCGGCTCCATGGCCGTTCACCCAATGGGGGATGGATATTTTGGGACCGTTCCCTCCAGCCTCCGATCAACGAAAGTTTCTGCTCATTGCCATCGACCATTTCACCAAGTGGGTAGAGGCCGAAGCGCTTGCCAAAATCCCTGAAGTTAAGGTGAGAAACTTCTTCTGGAAGTCCGTTATTTGTCGGTTCAGGCTACCCCACACACTTGTTACCGACAATGGTCGCCAGTTCGACAATGCTTCTTTCAAAGAATTTTGTGCTGAACTAGGCATATATCATAGGTTTACTTCTGTCGGTCATCCGCAAATAACGGAGCAATAGAAGTGACAAACCGGATCATCCTTCAAGGGCTTAGGACACGTCTGGACGATTTCAAGGAAAGATGGGTGAAGGAGCTCCCGAACGTGCTGTGGGCGTATCATATGACGCCACGAACCCCTACAGAAGAAACTCCTTTCAGCCTTGTGTTCGGATCGGAGGCAGTTATTCCGGTGGAGATTGGCATCCCTAGTCCCTGGACACAATCGTACGATGAGGAGAACAATTCTATTCAATTGAGAGCCAATCTTGACCTCGTCAAAGAACTCCGTGATCGAGCACGACTCAGAATGGCCTCCTACAAAGGATTGCAAAATATTACATTGCTCGAGTTCATCCCAGAACATTCATCCCTGGAGACTTAGTCCTCAGACGAGCCGAAGTCTCCAAACCTACAGAGGGGGGAAAGCTGTCTTCCAATTGGGAAGGACCTTACCAAGTCACCGACGCACTTCATCGCGGAGCATACCGGATCGAAGGGCTAGATGGGAAATCTCTCCTCGCATCTGGAACGCGGACAACCTCCATCGGTATTATCAGTAGTGTATTGATATCTTAAGTTTAAGCATGTTTACTAGAATAGCATTCATTTTTTTACTAACGAAAGTGTCTTCAAGCGATCTTGCTTCTCTCACTCAAAGCCCGACTCCGCGTCAGCACCCAAGCCCGACTTGTGTCGGCACATAAAGCCCGACTCTGTGTCGGCACCCAAGCCCGACTCCGCGTTGGCACATAAAGCCCGGCATCACATCGGCACATAAAGCCCGGCTTCGTGTCGGCACCCAAGTTCGACTTTGCGTCGGCACTAAAGCCCGACTTTGCGTCGGTACTAAAGCCTGACTTCGCATTGGCACATAAAGCCCAGCCTCACGTCGGCACATAAAGCCCGACTCCGCATCGGCACTCAAAGCCCGACTCCGCGTCGGCAATCAAAGCCCGACTCCGCGCGGCATCGAAGCCCGACTCCGCGTCGGCACCCAAGCTCGGCTTCGCGTTGGCACATAAAGCCTGGCTTTGTGTCGGCACCGAAGCCCGACTTCGCGTCGGCACATAAAGCCCGACTTTGCATCGACACTCAAGCCCGACTTCGCATTGGCACATAAAGCCCGGCCTCACGTCGGCACATAAAGCCCGACTCCGCGTCGGCACTCAAGCCCAATTTTGCATCGGCACTCGAGCTGGGCTCTGTGGGTTCTCGAGCCCAATGCCTACCCCTAAACTGACTTCACGTCGGCACCCAACTCCATTGGCATTCCCAGCCTTCGTATCGGCATAAGGTGTGAGGCTGGGTCTTCACTACTCCCAAGTCATTAGCGCCGGTCTCGATTTCCAAGACTTCTGCTACACTTGCCTATGGCCTTGGCCTCGACTAATCTCTAGAATCAGCTTGTACCGGCTTATTCTCTAGAATCAGCTCGTACCGGCTTATTCTTTAAAGTAAACTCACATCGGCTTATTCTCTAGAGTGAACGTGTCGGCCACGACGGAAACCAAATGGCTATGAATCAAAAGTATTTCATTAATGACAATGAGTTTACAAAATTGCCGATCTAAGTTGGACTTTGATACCATAAAACAGAAGCAAATGATCTACAAGGGTTCAAGGCTCAACTGATGTTGGGCTACGGATGGGGAATGATTTTCTGGTGGAGTGTCCTCCATAGCCTCATCTGGATCCATGCTATTCAGATCTTCAAGGTTGCGAACTCTTTCGCCTTGTCCTTGTAGTCTTGGAAGCCGATGTTGTAGGCGAAGGCGGTAGCCTTAGCCAAATCTCCACTAAAGTTGGCGGATTGGTGGAAATCTTCCACTGCCTCGGCGGCCCTAGCCTCTGCCACTGCCACCACCGCCTTCATCTCGGCCACCTTAGCATCAGAGCAGCAGGCTATCTCCTCGGCGTTTTTGCTCGCTCCTCAGCTACGCCCCTTAGAGTGTTGGCAGTCTCCAAGCTACTTCGACACACCAACAACTCCGTCTCCACCGCTTATAATTCTCTTCAGCAGCACTGCTACTTCCGAAGCTTTCTGGCCCTCTCTGTTTGGGTCCGGCCCTCGGCTAGGGCCACCTCTAAAGCCTTCTTGGCCCTTTCTGCTTGGGCCCGACCCTCGGCTAGGGCCACCTCTAGAGCCCCCTTAGCCCTCTTCACGGGCCTCTTCCTCAGCCCTCTCGGCCAGGGCAGCTTCTAAAGCCTTTTCTGCCTCCTCTGCTCGGGCGTGGGCTTGGTGGGCTTCTTTCTGTGATTGGCCAAGAGCGGCCTTGACCTGAGAAAGAGCACTCTTCAAAGCAGCCAAAGAATTCGCCGCCTGCATGCGAAAGTCATTGTTAGGATAAGATTATAAATGCAGAGTTGGAAGTTTGAGATTTTGAATACTCACCCAGAGATGAGCCACGAAAGCCTCTCGGAAGAAAGAGGAAGTCCTCTGCTCGAAAGGGCTCCCTGGAGCTTGGGCAAGCACACTTGTGCCATTGTTCGCTCCACCCAGCACCCATCACGCTCAAGGATAGTCTTGAAGGATAGTGCGGCAGCTTCGTCCTCGGCGGCGTTGGTAGGCTCCGAAGCCGATGGAATGGCATCAGAAATCAAAGGCACCCCTCCGTTTGCTCCGTCACCCTGGGGGGCTTTTCGGTCACTACCGCTTTTGCTTGTGGGGCAGCCTCGGGAACCGAGTCGGGTTGGCTCAGTTACCCCCAGCTTCTGGCATAGCCGGTGACGATGGCAGCACTTCAGCCCTTGGCCCCTCTGGGGGAGTGTCGGCTGTGAGGTCGACATCTGCCTCCCTCTCTGTTCGAGACCGGCGGGTGAGCGGAGTTGGAGATGAGACCGTGAGCTGGCGACGGCAATTGAGGCCTCTTCCTTGGCTCCTCGGCCTCTATAATCTTTTCTTTGGCCTTCTCGGCCTTGTTCTTCTTTCTGGCCGCCTTGGCTACGGCCCTCTTTTCGGCAGAGGCTCCATCCACCCTAGCCCTCCTTTCCTCGGCTGCTGCCTTCCTCACCTCTTCAATCGAAGGCAACATACCTGCACAAGGCAAATGGACTCGATAAAAAAAAGGAAGAGGAGAAGAAAAGAGGTATAAGGGAAAACGGAATGAGGTGAGTGAAGTGGCTGCTCACCACCAGATGGAATGAGACCGGCAAGTTGGAGATTCTCCTCGGCCAAAATTGATTGCAACGAGGGATGTCGGCAGTCAGAAGTTGCCCGAATGCTACCCGGTCCCTCGGGAGTATGGAAGAATTTTATTCGGGTTGGTATTTAGCGTTCCCCAGACCCCTCTCACCGCCTGACATCGGCGAAGAAGAACCTATCCTTCCACCCCTTAACGGATGTGGGAAGGTATAGCTTGAGGGCCCTAGTGGGTCTAGGTGCGAAGGACCACTACCCCGCTTGCTTGCGGAGCGTGTAAAAGCTACGGAACAAGGAAATGCTAGCTTCTAACCCATGGAAATGACAAAGTACTAAGAAGCCAACCATAGTCCGAATGGAATTCGGGACTAACTGTGCTGGCGCTATGGAATATCTATCTAAAAGGTTGATGATGAAGGGATGAAGGGGTACCGAAGCCTAACCTTGAAGAAGGCTCGTACAAGGCAACTCTCCTGGGATGGGAAGAAGTCACCCTGTCTTCCAGAGTGGGACGGGATAGGCGCATGTCGGTAGGAAGACTATATTTGGCCTTAAGATTTACAATGTCCTAGACGGTCATGGTGGAAGCAATCCATTCAGGGGATTCCCTCACGGTGGAGGATGGACCGGCGATGGCCGGGCGGCACCAGATTGGGGCCAGCTGGAGGCCGAACGAATCCCGGCCAGGGATCGTCCGGCTGCTTACCGCTGTTCCAATGGAACATGGTCAGAAGAAGAAGATCAGCTGGGCGCTGGAGAAGAGGAGGGTTGTGAAGGAACGGGGAATAACCCCGGAATCAGAAATTGAGCAAGAAAGCGAGAAATAAGCCATGAAGGATGAAATGGCCTAACCTAAAGAACCTGAACCTGGGATTGAAGATGGAAGAGCTCGGGAAGAAGGAATGGAGGTGGAAGATGAACAGGCACTTGTAGAGTCTGGACAGGGAAGCAAAATACGGTAAAAGTAAAAAACGAGGACAGGGATGACTCCCCCTTTTATAGCCTCGTTTCAAATCGTCCTGCTCATCTCTAATTCGGCCACATACCCGCTCGCCACTGGGAATCGTCTCGGCAGCCATCCGATACACAGAATGTGAGGGGCACCACCGATGAGGGGACAACAGTGACCTCACCATAGTGATGGCGCCCACCTTTTCGCAGTTCCTTACCCGAGGAGAATCCTGCCTGATCTCAACGGCCAGAACGGACGAAGATGGCACAAAGATCAGCCACCGGGTGATATCTACACCCCTTTCGCTGGTAACTGTACACCCACCCATCTCAGGGGGGGGGGCATTTGATGTGGCTGATCACTTCCCAGGCGGTAGTATAACAGTTCGTATAGTTCTCGGAGCCAAGTAATAATTTGACAACTAGTCCCAGCATCGGCCTCGGGCCTCAACGGCCTCAGCCTCAGTCGCGAACCATATCAGCTTCAACATTTGCCTCGAGCCTTGCCTCGACCTCGGCCTAGAGCCCCATCTCGGCCTTGGCCTCGAGCCCTGCCTTGACCTTGCCCTGTCTTCGACCTCGGCCTCAGATCTCGCCTCGCATGCTCTCAACCCATAGTCGTGGAACCACCTTCGAATATTGGACCTAGTGATTTAAAACACCAACGACTACCACGTAGCTCGCTCACCCGCTTTTTGCCAAAATAATGGGCGGTTACCATATACTATGCAGTTTCGATATCTACGGCGCGCGCTTAGCAACTGTGCACCCACCTGCCGCTTATGGAAATGATCCTAACGGAAGATGTGATTCGACAGTTTATCTACAAAGGGTAAGAGAGACTCTCGAATAGGTATATAAGGACCCTGACTCACAACGAGGGGGGGACTCAACCTCTATTATCTCATCTTAATCCCTGTTCTCCAAATCGTAACTTGGCATCGGAGGGTCCTCCCGGAACCACTGGTCCGGAACTTTTCTTGCAGGTTTCCGACTAAAGGAGGCGGTTTCTGAAGACCCACAAAGCTCTTCTCTTGCTCGACGCTCTTCAGAAGTGATTTGGCAGCAACAATATATATACACACATGAAATTGACGTCGAACGTTCTCGAATTTATTCCATATTTTTTATTTTTTTATCTTTAGGATTCATGAGCTATATAGATTTAAGGATGAAAAATGACCAAATTTAAATCTGATTATATTCGAATGCATAAAGTCTATCTTATATATATAACTTAAAAAACTAAAAATTATTTTTTAAAATTTTTTTAAATATAAATTAGGTCTGAAAGATATCTTTGAATCATTATTTATTTTTTAATGAAACAATATTTTTTCTTTATTTTCTACCGCTATACTTCAGAGGTATCAAATGGGCTATGCCAGTCTAGTACGACTCCTATAGGAGTTGTATCAATATGGCCCATTAGATAGGAGGCAAGACAGCATGGCCCATAGGCCCGACCCAAGGTGAGTTGTGCCGGCTTGCAAGCTAGTCCAAAAGCCAATTCACAAGATAGCCTACGTGCTGAGACATCATTTTGATATTATTTAAATTAAATAAATATATATATATTTATTTATGGTAGATAAGTGGCTTGCTACCATGATTACAATATCTCATTATTCTCTTATTCAGTTATCCTCTTCATTTTTTAAGTCATCTAAAAGAAAGTTTTTAACCTTCATTTTCATCTTTTGTTTAATACAGCTGAAGAGCTCTTGATTGTTTGGGAGCCAAAAAAAAAAAAAAAAAAAGGGTGTCTGGTGGTAGGAGGAGGAGGGTTCCATTTTATGGGCTATGTCCGCCGTAGTGGTATAGCCTAGCCTGCGCCATGTCGAGCTTAATTTGTTTAATATCGCCTCTATCATTCCTTCACCATGGTCATCCATCATAATCAATATCATCACAACCACTACTATCATCCACCATCAATGCCACAATCATCATCACAATACTTCTACCATTATAACCCTTTTACCATCAGTCATCAATAAATTACTATCATCGTTATTGTATCCATAAGATACTGCCATTGTCATTTTCCAAACTCTTACCAGTTACCATAGCACCATTACTGTTATTATTATTTATTTTTTTTAACCATCCATCATCATGATATCTTCACTACCGATTACTCTCTACAGCTTATTTTCAATTCTTTACATTAAAAATGATTTTTTTTATTTTTAATGAATGAATATTGTTTTGAGTTTGAGGCCCACATGGAGAGCTCGCGCCGTGAATTTGGACCCTGGTCGATGGGAAGAATTGGTCACGAGGCGCATGGCCGCGTCGGTGATGCGTCGGCGCCGAGCTTGCAACGCCGACCATCGGAGAGCTTTAACGGCTCGTGGTCTCGCCAGCTAGCTGGTACGCTGGATTTATGCTTGCCCGACGGTGCGTGGGTCCATCACTCGCCCAGATATTCAAAAATTAGCCACGAAAAACATGCCATTTCAATGTCATTTATTCGAATGATTTTTTTTTTTTTTGCAAATGATTATATCTCTCCTACCCATAATTTCTTCCTATTTTTCTTTTTTTAAATGCTGCAAAAGTGAGATGATAATTTTATCTTTATGATAACATTCATTGATTCACCTTCTAATCCTCCACTTAATTAAAACTTCGATGGAAATAGGAATTAATTATTGTTATTTTGCTATAATTTTTCAATGAAATGAATAAAAATGAATTCACTCTATATATGGAATAGATTGTGGTGGCTAAACTAGAGAGAATACTCATCTTGAAAGAATATCTCACCTTCACTCCTCATGATTACTTAGTATGATTGTCTTTTAAATGATGTCTTGTTCGATTAATGCATGAAGGTTTCAATGGCAACATTTAGTGGTCAAAAATAAGACCCTACGGCTAGATGGCATATAGCAATATTACACTTGTTGATTTGATAATGCATGAAATAATTTGCTAAAATTTGTTGGATTCACATGTGCCAATGTGAGGATTTGCCTTAATAATCAAATTTTGATCATGCCGGCAGGCAGTATTGTAACGAAATAGGGTATAATATTTATTAAAAAAATCATAAAAGTATGTTTAGTAGGAAGCATAGCTCTTGAAATAAAATAAAATAAACTCCTATTTTATGATTATACTATAAAATAACAAATAATAGCTAAGAAATAAGAGTTTTATCATTTAGAGCTATAAGTAGAACTAGAGAGCTGGTCGAACAAAGAATATAATTCTATCATAAAATATACTCTAAATTTTGTACTGTAAGTCTTGTCCATCGTATATATCTTTAAAAATTATTCTACTTACCCAATGCCACTTGAAAAACTAAGCAAATGTTATCATATCCTAAATACCATTCTAACAATGAGCAAAAAATCATTGGATAAATCAAAAAATCATATCAATTATGCATCTATTTTGCTTACTTAATATTCATTGGGATAATGTATGTAATTATTGTCTCACATGGCATCACATGACATGGCACGAGCAGTCATGGGTGGACCTAGATGACAGCCAACGAAGTGCATGGCCAATCATATAAGGAAGGGATCATGAGCACGTAACTTAAAAAGGGGAGAGGGAAAATTCTTTTCTAATAAACAAGTCATTCTCAGATGACAGATCTTCAATTGTTCTTTATATATATATATATATAAGTCAACAATTGTCTTATCATTTCAAAGATGCGTTAAATTATTCATGAGTTATTGTTGACATTATTATTATGGTTATTCATTGTTCTTGAAAGTTATTTTTTCTTCTCAATCATTGATATATTTTATTGAAAATTATCATCATAATCATTTGAGAATCAGCAAAAGACTATATAATCATCTTTACAATTCATTGAATGTGGTGAATTATTCAAAAGTCATTATTAATATTATCAATCAGTGATGTTGGATGCTGTCTAATGTTATTGTTTGTTGTCCCACTGTCTCTTCCATGCTTGTTGATTTTGATTTATTACCAAGCTAAAACTATCTCCAATTATCTTTGAACATGGAGAAGTTACTCTTATCCCTCACTGATTTAAATTGCAAACTTATGTCAACCACAAACAGACTGTAGATTTTTGGTCCAGCATACCTGAATGAATGGTGTCACAAGATATAAAAAATCCAGACAAAGTCCAAGAATAACTTATTAAATTAATCTATACTTCACTTGCCGAAGGCAAAGAGTCATCTCTTTCTTCAACTGGCACCTCTACGAAAGGCCAAAGGCTACGGTTCTTTCTTCTAATTAGATATTAATGATTCAAAAGTTTAAGCCATTAATTCTAATATTTAAAGAAATTAATTTTAAGTCATTAATTTGGTATTTAATGAAAATACAAATTGAAAGTTATCACTATAAATAATTGGTCATCTCTCCACTTGATTAGTTAGCAGTTTAAAAAATTCATCAGTTATATGCTACAAAAGAATAAGATTAAGAGAGAGAAACTAGTTATTTTCAAAAAGACGATCAAAACCCAATCAAATTCAAGTCTCAAGTCTATTTACTATTATGATGAATCCATTAAGAGAGAAAAACTAGTTATTTTCAGAAGAGGTTGTCAAAACCCAATCAAATTCAAGTCTCAAGTCTATCTACTATTATGATGAATTCTGTATCAAGTAAGTATTTTATATTCGATTTTATGTAACAAATTATTTATTGAAGATCCTATATGCTTACGAGTGGTATCAGAGCAAGGTTTTAAAATAAATAATTTGTTCATATATTATGATTGATTAATTTTGCATCAAAATGAAATGACGATGAACTTTCAAGTTTTGGTTGATTGTATTATTGGCCATATATATATATATATATATATATATATATATATATATATATATATATATATATATTCCAAATAAACCATACCCGAGCCCTTGTGAGGAAGGGACGGTGACATTTGATTTCTGCAACCTAGATTTCAAGCTTTAAGGAAACACTAGCAAGAACACGTATGTATTAGTAGGTTAGAAAACCGGTGATTAAGAATTTTATCTTTAGCCAAGGAAAGAAGAGCGCGTTTAGGGGCATGGGCCCTCTCATTAATTGATGTCCTTCACCTTCAGCTTTGACATTCGACGTGTTGGGACTCTCTTTAAATTTATGAGGATCCATATCATCAATCAGATTGGGTTTATGTATCCTTAACAATCAAATATAAGATTGTACGAGTCTATAAACAGATTTCTAATAATATTAGTATTATTGTTTAGTTATATGACATCAAGATTAAATTAGTTAGTTAGTCATCAAAGTGGCCAAACTAGTTTATATTCAGTCATATAATTTATGAAATTTTATATAATGTTTTTTAATCATAAAGATTTGTTGGTTGTTAGAAATTAAAAATTTGTCCAAAGATGGATTGATATTCTATAACTAACAAACCAAAAGGAGAAAATCTAATTATCTCTTATCAAATATAATATGGATATCCAAAGATACTATATCTAATTATCTCTTATCAAATATAATATGGATATCTAAAGATACTATATATATATATATATATATATATATATATATATATATATATATATATATATATATATATATATGATAGATTTATTAATTATCTTAAAGTTTAAATAGCATTCTAATTACGATAATGATATATATATATTGTTGTATTTATCTAAAGAAAATCTACAATATATTTTACATTTAATTATCTGAATTCGAGCATTTATATTTTGCAGATGTTTCTCTGCATTCACATGCTTCTGTTGTTACTATCTTTAAAGGTTTAAACTTCTCTGAATGACATGAGCAAGTCAATTTTCATTTAGGTGTCTTGGATCTTGACTTGGTATTATTAGAAGAAAAGCCTACTACGGGCAGTGAGGCAGAGAAGTTAAAACATAAAGCATGGAACAGATCTAATAGTTTTATGTCTTAATTTCATGCGAATGATAATTGCCAACAATATTAAGTCTACTCTTCCAGAAAGTATAACTGCTAAAGAATATCTTAAGCTTGTAGAATAGCGCTTTCGTTCCGCTGATAAATCACTTGCAGGGACACTAATGGCTGAATTTACGACCATGAAATATGATGGATCGCAAAGTATGCAGCAACATGTCCTTGATATGACTAATATTGCAGCAAGACTTAAGACCTTGGGAATGACTATGGATGACTTCTTTCTGGTATAATTCATTATGAACTCATTATCTCGAGAGTATGGGTCTTTTCAAATTAACTATAACACTATTAAGGATAAGTGGGATATTAATGAATTGGCTAGTAAGCTTACTCAAAAGGAATGAGGAGCTGGTAAAGTTATTAAACCAAAATTCAAGAAATTTAAGAAGAAAGCATCCACTAAAGTAACATAGGTTGCTGATAATGATAAGAAGGAAAGGAAGAAAGATAAATGTCAATTTTGTAAGAAAGGATATTATCAGAAAGATTGTCAGAAATGAAAAGCTTGATTCGAAAAGAAAGACATCTTTCATTATGCTTCTCCAATTTTTGAATCAAACTTATCTAAAATTCCTTCTAACACTTGGTGATTGGATTCTGGTGCCACTACTCATGTTTCTAATGTAATGTAGGGATTCATTACAATCCAGAGCATAAACCCAAATGAGAACTTTTTGTTCATGAGAAACCGAGAGAAGACCCCAATTGAAGGCATAGAGACTTATTATCTTAGATACCGGGCATTACTTGAATCTACTATAAACTCTCTATGTCCCTTCACTTTCTAGAAATTTAGTTTCTATTTCGAAACTTGATGTTAATGGGTTTAGTTTTAAAATTGAAAAATGATGTTTCAGTTTATTTAATAGAGATGGTTCCTTTATTGGTTATGAAATTCTTATTGATGATTTATATAAATTAAAACTTAATGATAATTTTTCTGCATCCCTGATGTGTGTTCATCAAAATATTAGAATTAAATGTAGTATGACAAACAATAACTCTACTTACTTGTGGCATAAACGTTTGGGTCATGTATCCAAAGAAAGACTACAAAGATTAGTAAAGAATGAGGTTCTATCAAATCTAGATTTTACTGATCTTGGTTTATCTGTGGATTGCATTAAGGAAAAGTAAACCAAACATAATAAGAAAGGAGCTACAAGAAGTACTCGACTTCTTGAAATTATACACACTGATATATATGGACCTTTTGATACTCCATCTTTTGGTATAAAAAAGTTCTTTATCACCTTTATAGATGATTTTTTACGTTATGGATATATCTATTTGCTTAAAGAAAAATCTCAGGCTGTAAATGCCCTTGAGGTATTTACTAAAGAGATTGAAAGGAAACTAGACAAAAAGTAAAAATCGTAAGATCTGATAGAGGTGATGAGCATTATGGAAAGTACGATGAATTAGGATAAAATTCAGATCCATTTGCAAATTTCCTCGAAAGACACGACATATGTGCACAGTATACTATGTCAGGCACACCTCAATAAAATGGTGTGGCAGAAAGATGAAATAGAATATTAATGGATATAGTTAGGAGTATGATAAGTAATTCCTCATTATCAAAATCTTTGTGAACATATGCCCTTAGAACTACAGTATATTACTGAATAGGATTCCTAGTAAGGTAATTTTTAAAACTCCTTTTAAGTTATGAACTGAAAGAAACCTAGTTTAAGATACATGTATGTTTGGGATTGTCCAGTAGAAGCACGAGTGTATAATCCATATGAAAAGAAATTGGATTCTCGAATTGTCAGTGGTTACTTTATTGGTTATCCATAGAAATCCAAAGGGTATAGGTTTTATTGTTCAAACCATAGTTCTAGAATTATTGAGACATGCAATGCCAAATTCATTGAGAATGGTGAAGTTATAGTTCTAGAATTATTGAGACATGCAATGCCAAATTCATTGAAAATGGTGAAGTTAGTGGGAGTACTGATAAACAGATTATGGATATCAATGAAGAAGGGTTAATGTTTCATTACCCATAAATGTTCCTGAATCTACAATTATTTCATACATTGTTCCAGAATTGCAAGAACAAAACAACAATGAACAATGTTTAAATGAATTAGTATCCCATGAAGAGCCTAACCTACCAATAGCTGACAAAAATGAACCATGTGGAATAGCTTTAAGTAAACCCGTAAGGATATGAAAATTAGCTATTTCAGATGATTATTTGGTTTATTTGCAAGAGTCAGATTTGATTGTGGCATTGATGAAGATCCTATTTCATTTTTACAAGCCATTAACAGTGATAAGTCTGATAAATGGATTAATACTATGAAAGATGAGTTAAAATTAATGGCTGAAAATAATGTCTAGGATATTGTCGAATTGCCAGAAGGTTCTAAACGAGTTGGATGTAAGTAGGTTTTTAGACCAAACGTGACATGAATGGCAATATAAATGTTTTAAAGCTAAACTTATCACCAAGGGTTATACTCAGAAGGATGACAATGATTATAAAAAGACATTTTCATTGGTTTCAAAAAAAGATTCATTAAGAATCATTATGGCTTTTGTAGCTCAATATGATTTAGAGTTACATCAAATGGACGTGAAATTATCTTTCTTAATGGGAATATAAAGGAAGAAATTTATATGGATCAATCTAAAGGTTTTTCCATGGAAGGAAAGGATCATATGGTGTGTAAACTTAAGAAATCAATATATGGACTTAAACAAGCTTACAGACAATGGTATATTAAGTTCAATGATACTATTACTTACATTTTTGGTTTTCATAAAAATCGTTGATCGTGCATTTACCGAAAGATTTATGAAAATAAGTTTATATTTTTGGTTTTATATGTTGATGATATTTTGCTTGCTGCTAATGATTTAGGCATCTTGTATGAGACTAAAAATTTTCTCTCTAAAAATTTTGAGATGAAAGATATGGTAGAGGCATCTTGTGTGATTGGAATTTTAATATTCAGAAAGAGATTACATGGATTGTTAGAATGGTCTCAGAAAGCTTACATCGAGAAAATTCTTGAGAGATTTAATATGAATAATTATTCAACAGGTATTGTCCCAATATAAAAAGAAATAAATTTAGTCTTATGCGATGTCCAAAGAATGATGTGGAATGTAAGCAAATGGAATATATTCCATATGCTTCTGCCGTGGGTAGCTTGATGTATTTGCAAACTTGCACAAGACCAGATATTAGCTTCGCGGTTAGGATGTTAGGCCGATATCAGAGTAACCCTGGTATTGATCATTGGAAAGCTGCAAAGAAAGTGATGAGATACCTTTAAGGAACTAAGGATTATATGCTCACATTTAGAAGGTCTGATCAATTAGAAGTGATTGGATATTCAGATTCTGATTTTGCTGGTTGTATTGATAGTAGAAAGTCAACATTTGGCTATTTGTTCCTGTTAGAAGAAGGGGCAATTTTATAAAAAAATGCCAAACAATTTATCATTGCCTTATCCACTATGGAAGCAGAGTTTATAGCCTATTACAAAGCTACAATTCAAGCATTATGACTGCTAAACTTTATTTCAATGCTTGGGATTGTCGACACCATTACCAAGCCACTGAACATTTATTGTAATAATTTCACAACAGTTTTTCTTTTTCAAAATGACAAATATTTTAGAGGTGCTAAACATATGGAATTAAAATACTTTACTATCAAGAAGGATGTTCAGAAACAAATAGTGTGTATTGAACATATTAGAACGGATTTTATGATTGAAGATCTTTTAACTAAAGATTTACAACCAAAGACCTTTAAAGAACATGTACATAGAATGTGTCTTGGTTATATTGAAGATTGATTATGATGATGTTATGACACTCTTGAGCTTATTAATATTATACGTTTCTAATTTTATTACTTTTTCTTGTTTCTTATGCGCTTAATGTTTTGAATAAGAAAATTAATGTCTTTTAAGATAATTAAGTGGACATTAAGTTATTTATATATAAATTATGTGACCTAATGTGATAATACAATAGTATAAAGAAGGGAGTATACAATTTAAAATGTATGACCGCCATAACTCTTATTATGTAATTTATTAGATTAAAGTCAATCATGAAAAAAGAATGGCATTATGAAATTTAATTTTGCGTGCCTAATGTTTACACTATTAAATATTAATATTATAAACTATCAGCCTAAATGGAAGAATGTTAGATTAATATATACTTCATGTGCCGAAGAAGAAGAGTCGCCTCTTTCTCCAACTGGCGCCTCTTTTCGTATACGGAAGATGAAGGGCCACCATTGGTTTTAATGGTCCAAAAATTTAAGCCATTAATTCTGGTATTTGATGGAATTAATTTTAAGCCATTAATTTGGTATTTGATGAAACTATCAATTGAAAGTTATCAATATAAATAATTGAACCTCTCTCTACCTGATCAAGTTAGCAGTTTAAAAGATCCATCAAGTTATCTGTTACTAAAGAAATAAGGTTACGAGAGAGAAACTAGTTATTTCCAAAAGAGGTCAAAACCCAATCTGATTCAACTCTCAAGTCTATCTACTATTATGATGAATTCGTTAAGAGAGATAAACTAGCTATTTTCAAAAGAGGCTGTCAAAACCCAATCAGATTCAAGTCTCAAATCTATCTACTATTATGATGAATTTTGCATTAAATGAGTATTTTATATTTGATTTTATGTAACAAATTATTTATTAAATATCCTATATGCTTACATAACTTTCTTCGTTTCTCTTGTAGTATGGACATATCTTAGTTTCTACTTAATGATCAAAATATAAAAGCTATACAATGCTCATTGGTCCCTCATGCCAAGATGAAACCAAAAGCAACCAGAGATTCTCTACCTTATTCTTAAAAAAAAAAAAAAAAATAAAGAAGGGAAACCTACTAGAGCTTCGTACTTTATTTCTTATTCAAGAGTTTAGAAGTTCCCCTACCCAAATTATTTCTAAATTTCTAATCCTAACTTTGCATTCAAGAATTTAGAAGTTCTTCCACCCAAATTGTTTTTAAATTCTCAATCCTAACGCCTGCCAATTTCAAGCACAATGCTGCAAAAGTTTTAAAGTAGATATGTATAATCAATTAACCCATAGTGGGTCAAAATCATGTGTCCCAAAAACTCAAGTAAAAGTTAATGAATAGTAAATAGACTTGAGTTATAAGCATATAACATTTTTTTTTCATCCAATATGTGACTAAATTTAAAGCATCACAATCTTTTCCCCTTATAAAGTTATAAAGTTAATAGGATAGCCGATCTATCCACCTGAATTGCTTTTAAATTTTTAACCCCAAATCTCGACAATTCCAAGGATGTGGCTCAAAAACTTGAGTGAAAGTTAATGAATAGCAAGTGAACTTAAAGTTAAAAATACATAACACTTTCTTTTTCATTCAATGTATGAGTAAATTTAGAGTATCATAGCATGCAAGGTCTTTAGTTCTTGCATACTTTCTAAAAAAGTTATATCTTAGAAAATATACAATTATATCATATGACTGATGTGGTGATGGGTTCCATAATAATCACACTAAATTATATTGTCTATCATAGTAAAACTGCCAAGATATTGAGGTCAGGAACTTTTCTTATAATAAACCTTAAGACTCTATTTAGATGCTGGAATTACTTCTCCAAGGATATGCCTCTTATGGCACAGAACTGGAAAGAGGAAGGGCAACCATGGTGGAGAAAATGATCAAAGGTAGGTGGTGTTGCAAAGTGGACAATCCAAAAATTTGAGAATATTAGATTCTCTCCTTGAATTATATTTGAGGTATGATATTGTTAATAAATTAATGGGCACATGTTGCTAGGTTTTACATAAAGCAAAAATTGATGTGGTGACAATAAATTCATCATTTTTGTGCATACATTGGTCAGTTCATTGCTTCAGCAATAAGAATCAAGGGATGTAGCTTTTATATTATTTGTTATCTAAAGCTTGAAATCTTCCATCTTTCATTAGCTTGCAGTAATCTTAATATGAAGCACATGCCCTCCTGATAGAATGGGCAGAAAGCTTCACCTGCTCAATTTATATCCAACTGCCATGATTTCAAGATGATCTCAATCCTAATTTGTCTTTAAAACTAATCAATTCAGCATAAAATAGAGGAACAACAACTCCAGATGTACACATACGGTCCCTTCTATAAGTTTTACATTGCCAACTCAGTAAACATAAATACTGAATGAAAGCTTTACAATTCCCAATCAACTGCCAAAGCCTCCACTTCTTCAGTTGCTTTTACTGTGCAATAACAGGGTAGGAAGCACAAGTTGCAACACCTGCATTAACCATCACCCAAATCAGCTATCAGCTGCCTAAAATTAGGCTAAAATCTGATGCTATCATGATACAAGTCATGGGAATATTACTCTAGAGTTAAATGGTCATGTAGTATTCTACCTTGGATTCTATTTAATAATATTTCTCTATAGTGACAGTTTGCACAGCCTTTTATATCAGCAGTTCTAGAGTATTTTACCCCCAAAGAGTGCAATAGAAAGAGATTAATCTAGCATACAGTAGCAAATAATATGTGGAGCAGAGATAAGAATGCTGAAGTGGATCAGTGGTGATGCTGGGGCTGCACGCGAGTACATTACAAGGGGTGCATGAGCCGCTCTGATTGAGGACAGTTAATGGAACACTGAGTAAAATGGTTTGTTGACAGATTCAGTTCAAAGGATGAATATATTGAAGACTATAAGAGAAGATTAACTGTCACAAGGCTTGTCAGATGTAATTGCAGTTTATTAGATACAGAAAATCAGAGTGAATACAGTGTGTGATACGTACCGCACATGTTCTTGCCCAACTCCATCTTGAAGTAGCCATCAACTCCCCAATCCTGCCCCCATGAGTTCTTGATCAACCAATATGGAATGCCATCCTCCACCCCATAACCAACAGCCAGCACAGCATGATTAACATCCTACAAATTAGCAACAGATTACAGATATTCTGAATCAAAAGATAGTAATTTAAATTATATTGCGTAAATGATACAAGTTAATGCTCTTCTGGTTCTTTCAGTAATATAATGCTTGTCTGCAAGAAAAAAAAATGGTGGCTCCTTGGAACTAGATAAGTACGGATGAAAGAAATGGCATTCCCCTTCCATAGCAGCATTCACATGATCATATAGAGAACTCATCAAAAGTTACCATTGGAGTGCTGCCACAGGTATAACTGGAGTAAACTCCTCCTTTGTAGAATCTGAAATCCTTAACCACTTGATATGCAACACTAACTGGACGGACCACTCCAACAGCATGTTTTAGTTCATCCTCTGCTCCCTTTCCAAAAGAAAGTAAATAGAAAAAATTACCACTGTTATCAGTTCACTTCACTTAATAGAAACATAAATATTAAAAACAGCAATATATTGAAGATCACATGGTCTGGCCTTGGGAACTTTCATTGTAGTTTCCAATTCTAGTTGCAGATCATAAACATACTTGTCAACATGTAGATGCCGAAATTTGTGTTAATCCTCCAAAACATTTGAAGGAAAAAAGAAAAGTTGACATTTAGCATACTCTTATAGAACCAAATGAGTGATAGGTCTAGGTCCTCTCACCAGGGTGATGTTGATTGAATCAACAACCTTGACACCAACGTTCTCCGGCTTAAAGTTGCAAATGCCATTGGCTGCAGTATATGGGTATGACTCTTCAGTGTCAAGGCCACCATTGTATTTTATGTATTCGAAAGCTTGAGAAGGCAACCCTCCTTGGCATCCAAAGTTATTAAATGCATTGGCACAGTCAACCAGCTGTTGCTCTGACAGAGAGATACTCTCCTGTTGCCTGTGTGTATGCTGCCTCAAGTGCCCCGGTAGTGCTGCCAGTTTGTGGGTTGGTATTGTTAGATCTTATAATGAATGACAAAATTCTACTACTTTACAATTAGATTTAGTTGATGAACATGTTGAAGATTATCAACAATAAAGGTGATATAGCAAGATTAATTTCTTATCCTGTACTTAGCTAACAATCTTCAGAGGAGATAAATTGAATGAAAAAGTTTGCACACGTTATAGGTCATAATCATGATAATTTGAGATGGAAACATGTATTGTCATTATGATTGAAAAATGCACTGTCTGATTTTTCAAAGGCTTGTCAACATTTATGTAATCTCATTCTGCCAACCAAGGTCTGTAATACCAACCAAAACCACCTGTTGTGGGGCTTACTAAACTGGACCAGCGCAGAACTGAGTTGGTACGCAACTTTGGTTCTCGATGGAGCTAGAAACAAGCAGAACTGGCCTGAATTGAGCAGAATCAGGCCAAACTAGTATTTTCATAAAAAATCTCCCCACAGCACAAGTCTCTCTCTCTCTCTCTCTCTCTCTCTCTCTCTAAATTTCTCATCTTTGAAACCCTAGTGCTCTTCTTTGCTCCAATGCCACCGATGCCGACATTGAGCAGCTCCTTCATTAGCCACCCCTCCATCAGTTGCCCTAGCCAAACACCCTTGCCAGTCACACCATCTCTCTCTCTCTCTCTCTCTCTCTCTCTCTCTCAATAGGGTTATTGGTACCTTAAAGGGAACTGTAGTGGTGTGACACTGTACAATATCCTGGATCCAATATTGGGTACTGGTTTTAAGAACCTTGCTACCAAAAATCAATAAAATAACCCAATAGTATGTGTTGAGGGGTAAAATCGCTGTGTCAATAATCGTGCACATGGCTAGGGCTAGCCCTGATTCTTGTCCACTATGCGACGCTCGCCCGAGATATGTCAGCCTCGATAGGTCGGGGCGCCTTAGCCCCTCGCCGAACCAAGGACTCCCAAGACGCGAACCACCTCTCGGCCCCAGCCGAGCTATATCCTCTCTCGGCCCCAGCCGAGCTATATCCTCTCTTGGCCCCAACCGAGCTATGTCACCTTTCGGCCCTCTAGCCGATCTCTCCCATCGCTCGGCCTAGCCCGAGCGATATCTGCGCCTCTGCGGAATTCGACGCGGAGAACCCAATTCGTGAGATTCCAAACAGAAATCATATCCGGGAGTGACCTAGGACCCGCAAGAGTGGCCTAGGGCCCTGGAGCCTATCTTCTCACCACATCTCGAGACATCAACGAGCTCTCCTAGCCGTCGATCCTCTAACCAACAAGATACGAATCCTACCGGCCTCATAATAAACTGGATTCAGATCCTAACGACTTTTGGACCCACGACGCCCCCAGGAAATCATATGATCCTCTATAAATAGAGTCGTCTGCCGACTCCTCAGGTACGCGCACACTCGCTCACTAGAACCCTCTCTCTCTCTCCTTAGCTTCCGCAATTAGCGCTCTGCTCTGCTCAGAGCCCTGGAGGGACTCTTCAGCGAGAGCCTTCTCCCCATTTCTGTTGATTGCTGATCTCCATTGACTTGAGCGTCGGAGGGTCTTCCGCAGAGGGCCACCCCCAACGCCTCTCGCGTGATGATTGTTTTGCAGGTCCACCCAGGCGGAGAGCCCGTGCTGCAACCCGACCGCGTCCGGATCAGAGGACAGATTCCGGCAGCAACAGTATGGATTACATCAATATCCAGAAGATCTTATTGAACAATTCATTCAAGTTAAAATAACTTGGCAAAAAAAAGAATTTTGATCAAGCATAATTACTTATATTTGCCTACGACTCCTAAAATGACTTTGGAAAAAGAAGTCCAACACCATATAACAAATCGAGATCTGCAGAAGAATGTTAGGATGCTCTGATTCATTAATGAGAAAGAGGGAGACAGGAAAAATGTGTAAGAAAACCAGGAGAATAAATAATAGCATAATGAGTTGGAAGCTGGGTTTCTAAGTCAATGTAAAATGCATCATGTGGATTGTGGGTAGACCAAAATCAATAGAAAACTGTGCTCATTGATTTTATAATGCTAATGCTAATAATCCAATTAATATACAGAGGCTTTAGCAATGACTAGTTGCAGAAGTTTCTCAATAAAAGGACATGATTTCTTGCCCAGGAACTTGGGAATTGGAAAATAAGAATTGGGTAGTTTGAAAAGGACTTGGAATAACGAGACTGAATGGAGAAGGATTTTATAAAGCAAAAGGCATAAATTACAGATATGATATCAGTCTGTGGTAGTGAATTCCCGTGATGATGTATGAGACTGATCGCATATAAACACTTCACTCTTACCCCTATGTAGATGATTTTGTCTAAGGCCTGGGCATTTACATCTTTTTCAAAAGATTAATTAAACCAAAATTAGAAGTTGAGGATATATATATCAACTACCGCAATGAGCTTGGTCCCTAGTTTCCAAATCATGTGCAGGAAATTTTTATCAAGATGTCTGGAAGCTCAGCTTTGGTAGGTACAACACCCTAGAACGGGCAGCAGTACAAGATGAAGCCTTCCATTCAACTGAAGAGGGGGTAGATGAAGGGTCCAGATGCTATAGAGCCTATTAATGATTTCTAGATAACACAAATTGCCTGAAAAATGGATTGTACATTCTCTATAGATTTCATTGGAGAGTTCACTCCAGCTCATATTCATGTAATATGATAATGCTGAATTCCTGTCCTTGTACAGGATGTCCTCAGGAAAAAAACAGGCAGGTGCACACTCCCTCTATTTTGACTCACTAATCCATCCAAGTTTATATCCAAAAATGTCTATCGAACTACTTTTGATAGATTAAACATATATTGAGCTTTGGCTGATATTTCATCTAGTGTCTCAAAAATTCATTGGCCATCATATTAAATATGTGAAGATGAAAGAGTTCCTCATAGGATGATAATTGATCAGTGTTAGCACAGCTGATCCACATGCAACACATCGATTCAGAACCATAAGATTAAAAAAAAAAAATGGGGAGTTGTAAAATGTTATAACCAATATCTCACCTGATTGTTAATAACAATCTAAGTTTTGATGTCAAAACTTGAATGTAGAAGCTTATTGGGTTCCATGTGGCTATGGCCAAAAACCAAAACCATGCATTACTATTTTGAAGCAAAATGTGTATGCATTAATAACTAATACATATATGAGATGTGTCTTGTCATGCCGATTTAATATAAATATAAGCTTTTGGACTCTCAAATTCAGAATAGCTATAACTTGGACTTTGTACAGCAAGTCTTGAGTCAATGATCATTATTTTCCTATTAGATAGAAAGTGATTATCACCGTAAGATTAAACAAATTGCATACAGACAAAGACACTGCACTTTTCAAATTAATAGCCCCATTGTTATAGAGCTGGTATAGGCCGAGATTGAGAGCTACTACTAGATTAAAAAGAAAAAAGAAAAAAACAACAACAACATCTGATTACAAAATCTAAAATCAAGCCAAAATCCAACAAGAAAAACTCCAATCATAACTCAAACATGGGCCCCATGTCAAACTTCAACACTAAACTAAAAACAAGGTGATCAATTTGAAGGAAAGTTGCCGACAATTTATTTATTGCATGAAACTTCACTCAGCTTTACTAGATAGAAACTAGAAGAACACCGATAGACCCTTGCCACCTGGCAAGAGAATTATTTGCGTGCATTCTATGAGACCCGCTGTTATTGCCTAAAGTAAAAACACTCAGCTAATAATTATTCCAGAAATTTCGGACAAACAAAAATAAAAATAATTTATAAACATAACTTTTCTTGTTCGATTTTCTTGATGAGAAAACTATACGAGTACTTCCCCCCCTCCCCCAAAAAAAGGGCATTTGAGTCATTGTACATCCTCACCTAAAAGTCCAGCAGGATCCGCAGTGACCCTGATTTTTAACCGGGCTTATGATTCCCTCCTCCCTCCAGTCTTTCTGCAGGGGTAAATTCGTCACATCAGCGGAAAATATATGATGAATAAAACCACCACTAAATCACCACCGTCCGAGTCAAGATCAGACGGCAGAGAGCAACTCATCAGCGAACGCACCGTTTCGGGGAGCACCGCGTCGGTCAGCTTGTGGTTCCCCTTCAGAGTCGCCGAGCAGTTCTGCGCCGCTCCAAGACGGCTCTCCCGGAACTCCTCCCAGCTCCAGTCCGCGAATCCTGATGCAATTCAGACGGCCAAGATTTAACCTAAATACGTCCGATCAATCAGACGGCCCAGAATCGATCTACCAAGCAAACTTACGGTTGATCCCCAGGGTATACGATAGGCCCTTCCTGTTGGTGGACCGGATGAGCTCCAGATTCTCCACGAAAATCTCAAATCTCCGCCTCATCTCCTCCGCTGACTCGTACCTCTTCCCATACCTAAAGAGGAGCACCGATCATCAAGCTGGACCGCATCTGCCGCCGTCGGATTAAAGAGAGAAAAGAATGAATACCTGCGAGCAAAGCGAGTGAAGCGAATGGCGTGGCGGGAGAGGCCGACGGCGCGGAGGACGGTGGACTCGAGAGATCCGACCCGATCTGTGACGGATCGGATCGGGTTCTCATCCTCGAAGTCTGATCTGGAGCCGGCACGTGCGGGCGAGGCGGCGGAAGAGAGGAGGAAGGCGCCGGCGAGAATGACGAGGAGGAGTCGGCGATGGGATGCCATGTGGCCGCCGGCGTCTGGGCCTCTTGCAGTGAGAATGGAGGGCGAGCGAGTTAACCGTGGGGTTTTTTATCCAAGCGGGCAGTAGTAAATCAATTCGTATAAGATACGGGAGAGCGAGTAGCGGACGTGGAAAAGATTCTCGTGCATTCTCGAGGCGAGAACATCCAACCCAGGATCAGAACCGAAGGATGCCGATTGTTTCGTAGCCGTTATGATGATGGGGTCCCCAGCGTCATGGAATTCGCCTTTTTAGTTAAGATTATCCGGACGTGAGTTGGATGGCAGTATAATTTAAGATATTTTTGGAATAGGGCAAAGTGCCTAACTTTGGTAGGTAAGTATTTAATATTAGATTTATTCGATGAGCTTGCAACAGTGTTTGGTGCAGTGTTTTAAAATAGGATAGGATTTTGAACCAATCCAATCGAGTTTTATTAGATTAATATAATTTATAAATTAATCATTAATTTAATTTAATTTTATTATTAAAATATATTTTTATATAATTCAATAAAATTAAATAAATTTATTAAATCAATCGGATTTTGAACCAATCCAATCGAGTTTTAAAACTTTTTTTATTTTTTATTTAAATTAATATTTTATATTTTATTATTTTTTATATTATTAAATTAAAATTTAATTATAATATTATCTGATTTGATTAAATCGGTTGATCCACGGTCCAAATATTAAACCAATTCGTTATCTGATCCAATTTTTAAAACACTGATTTGATGATATTATTATTCGCGTGTACTTATGTTGGGGAGCGTGGAATACCCCCAAGATCACGGCTATAGCGTATATGAGTAATGCAAAAATCTTTTACCGTTCTAATCTATGAGTATAAGATTATACCTTCAGACTTGAACGCTGGAACACTTGATTTGATTGCTCGACCTCAACCTTTTGGCCTTCCGCCATATTCCCGAAATACCTTCTTTTCTCTCAAGATGGTGGGATCTCTCTCGGCCGACCTAGGTTTCTTGCTTTTTTTTTTCTCAAAAGCGTTAACCCTAGCAACCAATGAGAGGGTATTTATAGGGCTACAACAGGGACTAAATAGGCAAATATGAAAAGGACTTCCCACGTAATTAAATCTCCTAATCCTATCCCGGGTTAGGATTTAATTACGTAAATTATAATTCATTCCACTAAAGAATTATAATTGTACTCCTAATCATATTCGAATTTATATTTTCGAGCCTTAATATTAAATACTTATTATCTCCCCACGTTAAGATTACAGATATCCACCAATTAAATTTAAATACTGACAATATAATTTAATTGGGTGTTATCCTTGAGACTTATCCACTTAACTTATTTGACGTATCGGATTCAAATCCACTTGCAAGATTTGATACGATCAAAACTTATAAGCTTTCTCAAGGGGATATCATCAGTCCAAATTAATCGGACGTGGATTCCTTCAACTATTAATGTTCACCATATATATAATGTTATTGCCCAACCCACTGAGATTATTGACTCATATAGAATCTCACTCTATGTGTAATCAAAGCAATAATCACTACACACGTGTCTAGTAATAGAATTCAGATTAAGAGCATAAGTAATCATAATATTATGAGTTCTAAATTATTTTATAAAGTTAGTATAAAATAATCAACTCAACTGGGTCCTGTTCAATACACATAAAGTGTACTAGCACAAATAGTTAGAATAAACCATTCCCCGTAGTCAAGACAGACCTACTTAAATTTGTGCTACAGCTCTACTGATGGTGTGTCCAATTCCATCTAAAACTGTGAACAATAAACTTGTATTCCAAAAGAACCGATGATCTAGTCTTCTGTGTGTAAGCCGTACTCTACACACTAGATCAAATACTCTTTGGAAATACTAGACACATGCACATATATAGTAAATGGCACACATTGCTCAAAATGAATTCTCATTAAAAATGTAAAGACATAAAGCATATCTTTTAGTCTATATCTCTATCAACTTAAGTGTCTGACTCTTTCATTATTAGATTAATATAATTTATAAATATTAAAAATTTAAAAAATAAGATAAATAATTATAAATTCATATAAATTTAAGAATAAAAAAATAATAAGATTCTAAATTTTTATAAATTTTAAAAATTAAAAATAAAAAGAATAGAATAGCTCTAAATTTATACAGACCTAAGAATAGAAATGACAATACCATTCTAAACCTTACGTACATACGTACGTACATACATACATACATACATACATACATGTAGATGTATATACATACATATATGTACATACATACATACACACACATACATACATACATATATATATACATATATATATATATATATATAGTAGATTTGATTGCATTCAACCGTAGTTAAACTTAAATTCAAAACTTCCTTCATCTTTGGATCAACATGATTCACATATCCCAAGGATGAAAAAAAAAACTTCAGAATATACATAGATCAAAGAGTTTAGAAAGCCATCAAATCTTAGATTTGATAATATTTGAATATAGCCAAATCTATCTTTCTCTTCTTTTTATCTCTATTTATATATAAGTAAATTTAATTACATTCGAATATAGCCAAGACTGGATTCAATTATGTTCTCCATCCTTTGATTCATATAGTTTATGAATTCTAAAAATCAAAAAAAAAAGTAAAAAAATGATATAAATTTGTATAAAATTGATTATCGAATTTTGAATTTAGCTCCATTCGAATATAACCCAATTTATCTTGTGTACTTAGAAAGATTGATGGAACAACCGAAGTATCAAAAAAATAAAAAAACTTTATGTATTCATATCAGACAACACCAGTTATTTCACTAATTTTAATTGATTCCATCCAATAAAACATTAGAAATGTAATATTAGTATAATATGAGGAATTAAGCTAAAATAATTAAAAGTTTAAAAATTAAAATAAAATTTAAATGAAATTTTAAGGATCAAAAAGTATGTTTTAACTAAAAAATAATAATATAAAGTTCTTGATTTAGCATATCAACATGATGGCTCGGTTCTAGCATTTCTTATATCTGTTTAAAGTTCTGGATTCACTGCTCAAGCAGTAGCTCAGTGATCAAGGCTCCTTCACGCTATCAAGGCATCATGGGTTCAAGAAATGAGATAAAATTTTTTTGCGTAAATCTTGTGTCATGTACAGAATATTTTCTGACTGTTAAATATGTCTTGAATTTTATATATCGGACCCGGTTTTTTGACCCGACCTGATATACTTATTGGGCCCGGACCAAACCGGCCCGCTAGGGTTTTATTTTATGGAAGTATTTTTTTGGGGAGTATATATAGATATACATGTGAAAACTTCTGAAAGGGTTTGTAATCTTCTTCTCCTCTTTTGGATAATGAAATTTTGTTTGCCTTGCCCGTGGATGTAGATCATCATGATCGAACCACGTAAATTCTTGGTGTTCCATTGTTTGTTTATTGCTTTGGTTTGTTTTTGATCTGATTTGCGCAACAAATTGGTATCAGAGCATTAGGAAACAATTTTGTTGAAAAAAAAAAAAGGAAAAAACCTAATCCTAATCTTTTTTTTTGGTCTTCATCGTGTGACTCCTCCTTCCAACTTCCCGCCGCCGGCGCCGAAGGCCACCATCCGACCCTGCGTCCCTGGGATTTGCTGCCGGCCTTCCCTGCTTTGTTAATCGATCCTCGCGCTTGTTTTTCTTCTCGATCGGTGCCCAAGGAGGCAATCCCTCCTCTTCTCTGTTCTTCTCCTCCCCTGTTTTTTTTTTCGCTGGCTGTGGTGCGGCGACTTGGAGGGCGAGGGGGAGCCCTTGATGGGAAGTGGTTTGGAGTAACGAGGTCAGAGCCCTTTGTCTACTGGTTTATTAGGTGGGAGGCGTGTGCGAGGGGGCTTCCTTTCCGTGGATCCTTGTGGCCTTTGTCCTCTGGCCGGGTCGCAGTAGATCTCGGTAGCGAAAAGTTGGCGCCTTTGGTACCTTTCGGGATCCTTTGAACGAGGTTTGGGTCCTTGGAAACGGCTCCGGGTTCCGGCCCATCAACAGACCTGGGGAGCCGCACATCTGCTAATCTCAAATCTCTCAGTTCCGTCCGCGCCCGCTTCTACCTTCTCCGCCGGCTGACGTGAAGCGGCTTCTTCTCGCTTCGCTTCGCGCACGTCAAAAGCCAGAAGGGGGACGACGGGATATAAACAGGGCGAGAGAAACGGGAGAGCGGAAGAAAGAAGTCCGCAAGGATTGAAGGGTTGATTCAGCGTAAACAGCGAAGGTGTGTTCTGCGGCGAGGGAAATTTTCTTTGTGATAGCAATCGCGACTCTTCTCCTGTCTCCCGATCCGACACGCTAGGCGTATCTGCCGTGAAGAGGAAGCGGTTGTTCCGTTCGTGAAGCTGTTCCCAGGATCTCTTCTTCTTCTTCAATCAAAACAGAAAGATCGTTTCGTTCTTAGGAATTTTTGGGATGTCATCTTTGAAGTTTCAGATTGCACCATTTGATGGACAGAACAACTTCGGATTATGGAGAATAAAGATGAAGGCTTTATTGAAGCGAGAGGGTTCTGTTAGGGCACTGGATAATATTATACAGATGACATGACCACGGCTGAGATTGAAGAGATGGATGAGAAGGCGCATAGTGCGATCCAGTTGTCTCTAGAAGACAATGTTTTGCGAGAAGTCGCAGATGAGGAAACAGCGGCCGGTCTTTGGAAGAAACTGGAAAGTCTCTACATGAAGAATCTTTAACATCGAGACTTTATTTGAAGCAGCGTCTTTATACCCTAAAGATGCGAGAAGGTACGCCTATTAAGGAACACTTGAATGAGTTTAATAAGATTGTTATGGATATGAAAAATCTAGATATTAAACTCGAGGATGAAGATCAAGCTTTGATTGTGTTATGCTCATTGCCTGCCTCATACGAAAATTTTGTGAACTCGATGCTTTATGGACGTGAATCCATAACTCTAGAGGATGTTAAAGCATCCTTGAATTCTGCAGAATTGAGAACAAAATTGAATGGAAATACTAGTGGAGACAAGGCAGATGGTTTATTCGTGAGAGGTAGGGCCAAGAAGAAGGATAAAGCTTTTAGAAAGAAATCTGTTGGTCGTTCAAAATCTAGGCCACCTGGAGATACGACGAACGTTGAGTGCTACTATTGTCACAAGAAAGGACATTACAAGTCAGATTGTCCTGTGCTCAAGAGAAAGGATAAGCAACGTAGTCAACGTCAAGATGCGGCGAATGTTGCTGAGAAAGATGAGTCTAGTGTGTCAGACAGAGTTCTTACGACATGCTCTGTTGTTAGTTTTTCAAACGATGTTTGGATAATGGATACAGGAGCATCATATCACATGTGCCCAAATAGGGAATGGTTCACCACATACGAACCATTGAATGGTGAATCAGTTTTTATGGGAAATGATGCAGTATGCCAAATTGTGGGAATTGGTACTGTTCAGATTAAGTGCCATGACAAAGTTGTGAGAACCTTGACTGAAGTTAGGCACATACCAGACTTAAAGAGAAACCTTATTTCTTTGAGCTGTTTGGATTCCATTGGGTGTATGTACTCAGGTGGAGGTGGAGTTCTAAAAGTCACCAAAGGCAATCTAGTTGTGATGAGAGGAAACAAGGTGAATCACTTGTATCATCTACAGGGTAGCACAGTTATGGGTTCTTCGATTGGCACAGCAAATTCTGTTTCTGCTGATGATGATAGAACAAAATTGTGGCATATGCGTTTGGGCCATATGAGTGAGCGTGGCATGACAGTTTTGAGTAAACGTGGTTTACTATGTGGTGAGCGGACAACCTCACTAGATTTCTGTGAGCACTGTGTTCTTGGCAAGCAGTGCAAGGTCAGTTTTAGTACAGGCACACATTCAACGAAGGGTACACTCGACTACATACATTCTGATTTATGGGGACCGGCACAGGTTCCATCTAAGGGTGGTGCTCTTTACTTTGTGACATTTATTGACGATTATTCCAGAAAAGTTTGGGTTTATTTTCTGAAAAGAAAAAGTGAAGTGTTTGAAACCTTCAAGAAGTGGAAAGCCCTTGTTGAGAATCAGACAGGGAAGAAGATCAAACGTCTGAGGACCGATAACGGTCTTGAGTTCTGTGGTGGTGATTTTAATGAATTCTGTGCAGATGCAGGTATCGTTCGACACCGTACAGTCAGGTACACTCCACAGCAAAATGGAGTGGCAGAAAGGATGAACAGAACTTATTGGAGAGGGCAAGATGCATGCTCTCTAATGCTGGCATGGAAAAGGCTTTTTGGGCTGAAGCAGTTAACACGTCTTGCTATCTGGTTAATCGTTCTCCTTCAACAGCAATTGAATGCAAGACTCCTTTTGAGATGTGGTCAGGTAAGCCTTGTGATTATTCAAATCTAAAGGTTTTTGGATGCCCTGCTTACTATCATGTTAAGGATGGTAAACTTGAACCTAGAGCAAAGAAGTGTATCTTTGTTGGTTATGCTGATGGTGTGAAGGGTTATCGTCTGTGGTGCATAGAACCTAATTCACCTAAATTCATTATTAGTAGGGATGTTACTTTTAATGAAAAGTTTATGCTAGATCAAAGGAATGTTGTTGATGAGTCTGCAGGAAACCATGAGAGTGATACAAATGAGGTGGAGGTTCAGGTCGAGCTTCGAAAAAAGGCTCTCAAAATGATTTGAGCGAGCAAATTGTTACTATTGATTCTAGTTCAGATGAGGAAGCTCTAGATGAGGTGGAGCAGCCATACTCTATTGCTACTGGCAGAGAAAGGAGGGAGATTCGACCCCCTCAAAAATATGGGTTTTCTGATCTGGTGGCTTATGCCCTTACGACAGCAGAAGATATGGGTATTCAGGAACCATCTACCTATACTGAAGCTGTTACTTGTTCGGAATCAGAAAAGTGGACTGTTGCTATGGCTGAAGAACTGGAATCACTTCACAAGAACCAGACTTGGGACTTGGTGCCATTGCCTAAAGAAAAAAGAGCCATTGGGTGTAAATGGGTCTTTAAGAAAAAGGAAGGTATTCCAGGCGTTGAAATTAGTAGATGCAAGGCAAGACTTGTAGCTAAAGGTTACAATCAGAGGGAGGGAATTGATTATGATGAAGTGTTCTCTCCTGTTGTGAAACACACTTCTATTCGTGTGTTGCTGGCTATAGTTGCTCAATTTGACTTAGAGCTTGAGCAACTCGATGTGAAGACAGCCTTTTTGCATGGTGAGCTTGAGGAGACTATTTATATGGCCCAGCCTGAGGGCTATTATGTAGAAGGCAAGGAAGATCATGTATGTCGATTGAAGAAATCGTTGTATGGTTTGAAGCAGTCTCCAAGACAGTGGTATAAAAGATTCGACAGTTTTATGACACGGAGCGGTTATCATAGGAGCAGCTATGATAGTTGTGTGTACTTCAGGAAGGTTCAGATAAATCCTTTGTCTATCTCCTTTTATACGTGGATGACATGCTCATTGCTGCAAAGAACATGACAGATGTGTTGATCTTGAAGAAATGTCTCAGTAAGGAGTTTGAAATGAAAGATCTGGGTCCTGCCAAGAAGATCTTAGGAATGGAGATTCAGAGAGACAGAAAAGCAGGTAAGTTATATCTCTCACAGAGGAGATATATTGAGAAGGTACTTGAGAAGTTTGGGATGCAAAACTCTAAGCCTGTCAGTACACCTTTAGCATCACATTTTAGACTCTCAGCTATACATTCACCTCAGTCAGAGGTCGAGGAGGCTGCAATGTCTTCTGTCCCATACTCCAGTGCAGTTGGTAGCTTGATGTACGCTATGGTATGCACTCGTCCCGACATTGCGCAGGCAGTTAGTGTGGTTAGCAGATATATGGCACATCCTGGAAAGGTCCATTGGCAGGCAGTGAAATGGATACTTAGGTATCTTAGAGGCTCCACAAAATTGGGCCTAATGTTTGATAGAAATAGTTCTAACTGTACTTCTGTTGTGGGATTTGTGGATTCTGATTATGCTGGGGATATTGATAAGAGAAGATCTTTGACTGGCTATCTTTTCACATTATCTGGCTCGGCTATAAGTTGGAGATCAACTTTACAGTCGACAGTTGCTTTGTCTACAACAGAGGCAGAGTATATGGCAGCAGCAGAAGCAGTAAAAGAAGCTATTTGGTTACGAAATCTTGTTCAAGAACTTGGGCTCAAGCAGGAAGACAATTCAGTTGTCTTTTGTGACAATCAGAGTGCTATTTGCTTGATTAAAAATCAAGCATATCATGAGAGGACTAAGCACATTGATATCAAGTATCATTTTATTCGAGAGGCATTTACTGAGAGAAATATTACAGTAAAGAAAGTTGATACTGCTGACAATCCTGCTGATATGCTGACCAAGATAGTTCCCGCCAACAAGTTTAAGCATTGCTTGGACTTGATTGGCATGCTTGTTTGAGGTTTGCTCCTTCTGGGGCTTGGTGGCGAGGTGAATGAAAGTTCTATTTTGTTTTTTCTTGAAGTGGATATGTTTTTTCGTTGCATCCCTTGTTTCCTACACCGAGTTAGCTCACGTAGGCTTAGGGATGCTGGGAGAATATGTTCGACTTCTAGTTTGTTAAATTCAAGCCAAGGTGGAGATTTGTTAAATATGTCTTGAATTTTATATATCGGGCCCGGTTTTTTGACCCGACCCGATATTCTTGTTGGGCCCGGACCAAACCGGTCCGCTAGGGTTTATTTTATGGAAGTATTTTTTTGGGGAGTATATATATAGATATACATGTGAAAACTTCTGTAAGGGTTTGTAATCTTCTTCTCCTCTTTTGATAATGGAATTTTGTTTGCCTTGCCCGTGGATGTAGATCATCATGATCGAACCACGTAAATTCTTGGTGTTCCATTGTTTGTTTATTGCTTTGGTTTGTTTTGATCTGATTTCAATGATCAAGGCTCCTTCACGCTATCAAGGCATCATGGGTTCAAGAAATGAGATAAAATTTTTTTGCGTAAATCTTGTGTCATGTACAGAATATTTTCTGACAAAGGATAGGGGAAGCCCTTCTTTCCTTTTTTTTTTTTTTTTTTTTGTTTTAACCAAAAAAAAAAAAGTCCTGGATTCAAATTATGAACAGTCGGCTCTTAACTATTTGAATAAGAATAGATTACTAGGGCAAGAAACTGGAATGATAACCAGTTACTAGAAACATGTTAAATAATAGAATAGGTCCGGACCACTGTCACTTCCCACCAAAAGTATATTATTTTTAGTTGGCGCCAAATGGACACTGGACACGACACACAGATAATAATCAGAAAAGCATTTTTAGTGGAAGATTAAGGTCGGAAGGAAACTTACGAGCGCAAGATATTTTCTTTGCTGGACCAATCAATTTTTTAGTATAATATATGTAAGAATTTTTAAATAAGTTATGACGTGGATACCATTAGTTGTCCAATCCAACGTTTTGAATGCCGGTTGCTATTCTGTAAGAAAATGGGATCCAGATAGGAAGAGGATTCCGCCGAAATCAATTGGGAGGGGAAAGAGGGAAATAATAGATGGGAAAAAAAAAGAAATGAAAAGCAGAAAAAAAGGTTAAAAAAAAAAAAAGAAATAAGGCAGCACAAAAATAAAGATCAAGGGAGGGAGAGAGAGAGAGAGAGAGAGAGAGAGAGAGAGAAGAAGGAGAAAAAAAAAAGAAAAAGAAAAGGAGGGCATAATCGCGAGGCTAAATGCAAGCGAGGGCAAGTCAGATGATGTTACTTTCTTGCTCAAACATGATCCAAAATTGTCACTCAAGCTTCAGGTGGGTGCCAAGTCAGACGCTATCCGCTCTCGTATCTATCCCATTCTATAACAGAAGACCTTAGATGTCTTCTGGGGGATAAAGCTAGGGCATATGGAGACAAGTTTTTCTTTCTCCTCTCCCTCATCGGTACCACAGCTTAGAGGTATGGACACACTGAAGACTCTGGTAGCTCCAGATGACCGACGATCCGTTGCTTCCGCTACCTCCAAAACGAGGTATGTTCCCTGATTTTAGCCCTTCAGTTGGTATCAAAGCCTCATCGATCGTCACCGACGAGGGTAGAAGTTGTTGGGGAACAGGCCATGACTATCCAATGCTATTGCCTATCCCCCTGCTGCGGCCATGGGTGCTGCAACAAGCAGAGATAAAAAAAGGGAGGTTCCGCAGCGGACTTCGATTTGACCTAGTTGGAGGGGAGGGTCCATTGGATCCTCGGCAGCGGCTAGGAGTTTTCTCTTCGATCGCCGGGGATCTCTTCCTCTTCTTCTCTGGCAATCGATGGCCGAGGATGGCTTTCCCCTCTATCTGATCTTGGATCCGTCCGCATGACATAGGTCATTCTCATGACCTGGGGTCACTGGACCCGTTTCGGCGACTGACGTTGGTCCCGCCAGTCGTCGGAGCTTGTCCAACTTCTTCCCCGACCGCTAGAGGGCCGAGGAAGCCCCTACTTCCATCGCACGCACGGCGAACACAGGGTCCCTATAACCATTTCGAGCTCTCCAGCGGCCGGCGAAGCCTCGCTCGTTGCCGGAGACCCTCTCAGGGTTGTCCGCCGGGGCGCCGGTGACCGCTGGCCTCTTTCTCGGCCGTTGGAGGGCCAAGGAAGCCCCGTCTGCCGCCATGAGGGGCAGCGGCTGTCAAAGCGTTCGAGGGACGCAAGGCCGTCGGAGCCTCTCCGGCGGTTGGCGGCCCCCTCTTCCCCGATCGAACTCCCCCCGAATCTCCGTCTCGGCCACCAGAGGGCCGGGATGGCCCCTTGTTGCTGCCGTGTGGGCGGCGGGCCTCTGGACAGGCCATCCAGTTTATGTGTGGCACCATCCATAAATTGGACGATATCTACGAGTAATTTTGGAATTACTCAATCCTCAAAAAAAAAAATACAGAATAAAGTGGTGCTGATGTGGCAGACACATCAGCACTGTGATGACGTGGCAGGCATAGCCACATGGTACATTCATGGTGGCCGCGTGGCATACGCATGGCTGCCCTGTGGAAGTCCATGCAGACAACATGCTGACAAATAATAGATGCTGGCGTGGCAACTGAGTGGCTGTCTATGTTTCAGTTCTGCTAACATCAGTAGCCTGCATGACATTTTTCTAATTTTTTGAGTTTTAAAAATTACAAAAAAAATCTAAAAAATTACAAAAAATTCTAAAAATTCTAGAAAAAATCACAAAAAATTAGAAAAAAATTCAAAAAAATTCAAAAAAAACATTTATTAAAAGTGTTCTTAATGTGGCATGATCATTTGTGCTTTGTACATGGATATTATCATTGTCATTCTGCCTGATTTTTTATGATTAATTTTTCTGAATGTATAATTATTTATGCTTAGTATATAAATATGCTTTATGCATGTTACTATATATTTTCTGCAGACATAATTAATCTATGCTTAGTGCATGAGAAAAATTTATGTCATTTGCCATAAATATTCTACGAACATATTATTTATGTGGATAACATAGATGTGTTTATAAAAAATTATTAGATTATGTGTCATGTCTTATTAAATGAGTGATGGTTATGAGCTTAGCGAAGTTTTCGATCTCATTTATAAGAAAGAACATTTATAATCTGGTTATTTTCTAGATAATTGTATACACTGATATGTGCTTGATGTCATATCTTGCTTGACTGTATACAAAATGGCCTCCAAATCTGTGATAGCTGATCTTAACAAAGGTGAGAAGCTAGATGAACAAAACTATGAAATATGGCATAGAAAAATTCAATACCTGCTGAATGAATTAAAAGTCTTAGAAATCCTGATAACTAGCATGACACCACCAGCGTCTGGCACTACTGAGCCACATCGTCTTGATCGGAAAGCCTATGAAAATTGGGTAAAGAAAGATCATTGCACATGCTTTACCATGTTGAGCAACATGCACAATGATTTTATTGGCAATTTTGAGCATTACCAAACTGCTCAAGATATGTGGAACCAGTTCAAAATCAGGTTTGGTCAAACTTCGGCCACAAGGCTACGTGCCTTGAACCTAATATTCATGCAATATGTTAAGGATCTCAATTATTCCATGTCAACCCACCTTCATGTGATGAAAAACATGATTAGGGATATGAAGGCTGCTGGGGTTGACCTTACTGATGAGCAACAGGTCCTAGCAGTGATTCGTTCATTGCTTGACCCTCTGTGGAGTCAGATGAAGCTCTTGATGACTCATAGTGAGCACATCAAGACTTTTGAGGACATTACTCGTCACCTTGAGCTGGAGGCTGAGCGCATTAAGACTTCCCTCCCTTCGACCTATGTGGTTTCTGATGGATCTTCGAAGCCCAATAACAAAAAGAGGGGAAAGGCAAGTAACAGGAGTGCACAGGGATCTAAAGAAAAAACTGTGGCCAAACCAAAGAGAGGACATCGAGGGGGCAAAAGAGATGTGACAAAGATTAAGTACTACAACTAAGCAAAAGGCCACTTTGCTCATGATTGCACTGAGCTAAAGAAGGTGTGCTCCATATTAAGCTCTCTCTATGTTTGTTTATATGCATTAGTTGCTGACATACTCCCCGATTGGATTGCAAATAATGGAGCGAACAAACATATAGTGCGAGATCGAGCTGATTTTATTGATTTTCATCAGATACATGTAGATATCCAGTTGTCGTACTTGGGAAGGTCTAGGTGAGTAGGTTTTGGGTGTAGGAGCATATTGTATTACACTGCGTGGTGAACATGTGTTGATCCTACATGATGTTTTGTATGTTCCAACTATCCTATGTAATCTTTGTTCTATTCTTGCCCTGTTAGCACTTGGTTACACTTTATTTTTCTGGTAATCATATATCTGTCTATCTGAATGGTGTTTTGTCCTTTATGGATATTTGTCACAAGGGTTCTTTGGACTTGATGTTGAATTGTGTGCTTCTTATTACTCTTTTTCTAATGCTTCAATTCCTATATGTGATGATTGTTTTCTTTGGCATGCCAGACTTGGTCATATGGGCAAAGATAGGATGGCACGAATGGCTAAAGCAGGGTTATTGGGCTCTCTTACCAAGATAAGCCTACCTGTGTGTGAGTCTTGTTTAGTGGAAAAGGCATCAAGAAAGCCTTTTGGTAAGGCTACTAGGGCCTCTCACCCATTAGAGCTAGTTCGCTCTGATATCTGTGGACCCATGAGTGTCAAGGCGTGCCATGGTGCTTCCTATTTTCTCATATTTATAGATGATTATTTATGATTCGAGTATGTGTACCAGATCTTCCACCGCTATGAAGAGCTAGATTGTTTCAGACACTTTTTAGCCGAGGTGAAAAATCAGCAGGAAAGGACTTTAAAGACTCTTCGAACTAATAGAGGCCGTGAATATTTATGTGAGCAATTCTAATGGCTCTGTAAGGAAAAGGAGATACGCAGGCAACTTACCATTCCTGGGACACCATAACAGAATGGTGTTGCTGAGCGTCGAAACAGAACTTTACTAGATATAGTTAGGTCGATGATGGCGCAGACAAATCTTTCAATCAGTTTCTGGAAAAATGCACTGTTGACTACTGCCTACATCCTTAACCGTGTATCTAATAAAATGGTACCTTCTACTCCATATGAGCTATGGTACGTGCAACCCTTTGTGGATCATTTGCGCTCCTGGGGCTCAGCAGGATATGTTCACAACGCTTCCCATAAGTTAGGAAAATGGGTCCTAAAGCCATAAAAAGGTGTTCATCAGGTACCCTAAGAATTCGAAGGGTTATGTGATGTACGGTGCACATCCTGATGGAGGGTTGATTGAAGTGGAGTCAAAAGACGTAGAGTTTATAGAAAATGAATTTCGAGCATTGGTGAAATTAGAAAGGACCGGTCCCTGTATGAGTTACAGGAGGATCTTCCTACTATCTCTAACGAGGGAGGGGATTTTTGACCTGTCTTAGAGATCACCACAGAGAGTAGGAATGCTAGGCCCAGTGGAAGTGCCGCACCAGACAGTGGGAGCGCACAAGCTAAGCCTAGTAGGAGCTCACCATGAGGGTTGATGCACTATCAGAGAGCGGTCCTTAAGGTCTAGATCCATAATTACAGAGAAGCAACTGTGATTATATTCCATGACAATATTTTGAGATTGAAGGGAATGTGTTTCTCTGCACTCTGTTGGATTCAGATGAGCTTACTTCTCTTGAAGAGGCACTCGCTTCGCCTGCTCATAATGAGTGGCTAAGCTGCTATGGAAGATGAGATGGTATCAATAACCAAGAATCATGTATGGGACTTGGTAGACCTTTCGCCTGGGCGCAAATCTATAGGAAACAAGTGGGTTCTTAAGATAAAGCATAAGGCTGATGGGTCAATTGATAAGTATAAGGCCGTCTAGTGGCGAAGGGCTATACCCAGATGGAGGGTGTAGACTTTGAGGAGACATTTTCTGTTGTGATGAGATTTGCTTCCATTCGCCTGATCCTAGCTAGTGTAGCCCATTTAGATTTGGAATCTACTTAATCTGGATGAAAAATATGGATCAAATGCTTTTACAGAGGGCAGTGTGTCATCTTAAAAGATTCATATATGGTCTCAAGCAGTTATCTAGGCAATGGTACCTGATGTGACTGGTGCAGCCACAAGGGCAATTTCGGTATAACCAAAACATTAGTGCGCCCGGCGTCTCCAAGCCCGCCGAGTAGGCCCCGACCATTCCTGGTCAGCCCCTCTCGGCCCCGGCGTCTCCAAGCCCGCCGAGTCAGCCCCGACCATTCGGGTCGGTCCCTCTCGGTCCCGGCGTCTCCAAGCCCGCCGAGTCGGCCCCAACCATTCCCGGTCGGCCCCTCTCGGCCCCGGCGTCTCCAAGCCTACCGAGTCGGCCCCGACCATTCATGGTCGGCCCCTCTTGGCCCCGGCGTCTCAAAGCACGCCTCTCGGCCCCGACCATTCCTGGTCGGCCCCTCTCAGCCCGGCGTCTCCAAGCACGCCGAGTCGGCCCCGACCATTCCTGGTCGGCCCCTCTCGGCCCCGGCATCTCCAAGCATGCCGAGTCGGCCCCGACCACGGCATCTCCAATGGTCGGCCCCCTCTCGGCCCCGGCGTCTCCAAGCCGCCGAGTCGGCCCCGACCATTCCTGGTCGGCCCCTCTCGGCCCCGACGTCTCCAAGCCCGCCGAGTCGGCATCTCCAAGCACGCCGAGTCGGCCCCGACCATTCCTGGTCGGCCCCTCTCGGCCCCGACATCTCCAAGCCCCCGAGTCGGCCCCGACCATTCCTGGTCGACCCCCTCTCGACCCCGACGTCTCTCCAACCAGCGTTTCCAAGCCCGAGTCGGCCCCGACCATTCCTGGTCGGCCCCTCTTGGTCCCAGCGTCTCCAAGCACGCCGAGTCGGCCCCGACCATTCCTGGTCGGCCCCTCTCGGCTCCGGTGTCTCCAAGCCCGCCGAGTCGGCCCCAACCATTCCTATCGGCCCCGGCGTCTCCAAGCCGCCGAGTCGGCCCCGACCATTCCTGGTCGGCCCCTCTCGGCCTCGGCATCTCCAAGCCCGCCGAGTCGGCCCCGACCATTCCTGGTCGACCCCCTCTCGGCCCAGGCGTCTCCAAGCCCGCCGAGTTGGCCCTGACCATTCCTGGTCGGCCCCCTCTCGGCCCCGCGTCTCCAAGCCTGCCGAGTCGGCCCCGACCATTCCTGGTCGGCCCCTCTCGGCCCCGGCGTCTCCAAGCATGTTGAGTCGGCCCCAACCATTCCTGGTCGGCCCCTCTCGGCCCCGGCATCTCCAAGCCCGCCGAGTCGGTCCCGACTATTCCTGTCGGCCCCGCTCGTCCTTGGCGCCCTCGCGATGGCCGAATCGGCCTTGACCATCTCTGACTACAGCATCGTAAGGCCTCTTGAGTAACCTTCTACATGGCCGACTTACATTCCAGGGATGCATTCCAACATCATCAGATCCAAAGTCGCAGTTCGGCTGCGGCATGGTCAATACATGCAACATTTGAAGCTAAGAAAACGTTTCAGAAGATGCAATGTTCGGCCGTGATGTTTTCAGCATATGCGATTCGGCCGCGTGAAGTAAAAACATAGTTAGGCGTTTTTCCCCAAAAGAAGAAGGAATGGATGGAGCAAAGTTTGATAAAAATCTCTTCTTTATTAGTAATCAAGAAAAGGTGCTAAATTGAGAAGCCTTGACAGAAAAGTTTCTTCATTAATAGTCAAGAGTCAGTACAAAATTGGGCCTAAAGCCAGTTACACAAGACAAAAAGAAAAATGAACAGTGGTCTTCAAGGCTCGCCGGGGCCAAGCTTCTCGTCCTCTTTCTCTGCTGGCTTCTCATCAGGCTCCCCAGGCCGGATGTCTTCAAGTTCAGCAATGTCGATCTCGAGGGCCACAGATATCTTGATCTTGCACATCTCGAAGCCTTGAAGGTAAGCATCGAGGCTGGCCTCGATGACTTCTTGCTTAAACTCCGGCGAGGCCTTGTAATTGGAGACGGCCTACCCCTTCTCGGCTTCAGCCCGCTGCGCTTTGGCCTCGGCCTCCTTGGCTCGCGCCTCGGCCTCCCAGGCCCTGTGCTTGGCTTCTTCGGCACGGGCACTGGCCTCATCGGCATAGGCCACCACCCCGGCCTTCTCTGAGACCGCTTCCGCTGCTGCTTTCTCCACGGCAGCGGCCCTCTCCCCTGCGGCCCGGACCTCCTTCTCGGCGCTTTGGAGCCGTCGGGTCAGCTCTTCATTCTGCGCCGCGGCAGCCTTCGACCTTTCTGAGGCTAACTCCATTTTGGCCTCGGCTATGGAGACCCGGCTCTCCATCTCCCTTAGGCGGCCGGCCGCGCTCTCCTCCCGGGCCGAGGCCTCTTGATGAAGGCGAGCAAGGCTCTCGGCCTGCGCCATGCTCTCCTTCTTATATTTGTCGGCCCTCGCCAGGGCCTTGATCATCGTATTTAGGAGTGGACGAATGCCTCACGAAGACCAATTGCGCCGTTGGCCATCTGTAGCATTGGAAACATGTTAACTGCGGGAAGAAAAAAACATTGGCGAAAATGAGGATTCAAAAAGTACCTGGACAACGGCGACCATGACAATATCCAGGAGTGCGGAGTGGCTCAATCCCCGCATCTCCTCTTCGAACTCGGCGGTCCGAACTCCCGACAGGAGGCGGGAGGCTTGTGCGGCGTCGCCATCGTGCCGATTGTAGGGACCAGCCGTGTCTGTCCCTCCTGCGGACCTTCGGCTTGGGGGCGGGCTGGGTGTCGGGACGGTTGAGGGGATGAGCTCCTCGGCTCACCCCTCCGCTTCTCGGTCGCCTTCGCCCCGTCCCGGGCCTTCCTGGCGACTCGCTCCCCCTCACCGGCAGTTGGGGGAGCGCTCTCCCTCCCTGGCTCGGCATTAGCCGAGGGGCCGACAGTGATGGTAACCCGCCCCGTCTCGGGCATATCGGCGGCGGCGGGGGTTTCCTCCTCATCCAAGACCACCACCGTCGTTTCGATGGTGGCCGGGATCTCCCCTTCTTCAATTTCAGCCCAGCTGGCTTCGGAGCCGCTCCGCCGACCGCTTCTTCTCAACCGGCTCCTCCGCAGGCGCTGGGCCATGAGGGCTGCGGCCGGCCCGGCTGGCTCCCTTCTCCGAATCCTTTTCGCTAGCCTGGATGGCTCTCCGGTCGCCTGCCTCTTTGCCTCAAAATGGCCTCGAAATCGCTGATGGAAACCTTCATTGCTGCACAGAAAAGAATAATGGGCATTAGTGGCGGCATACAGTAAATCGAAGGACGGGACAAAAGAATTCAGGCGCCAAGCTCACCGGTCGCCGGGGCTAACTCGGCTTCTACCAGGTTCTCCTTGGACAGGAGTTCCTTGTAGCCGGGGATTTGCAGTTGGACAGCTGGGTGAATAACTCCCTATCCCTATCCCTTACGGTAGAATCTTCGTTGGAGCTAGTATCGGGCTCCCTCCAAGCGGCCCTTACCCCCTCGACGTGGGCAAAAAGGAATCTAGGTTTCCACCCCCCCTAATTTTGGATGGGAGGCCTAAGGGGAAAGCTCTACCTGGCCTGGCGGTAAATGCCCACCAGGCACCCTCACCTTGACGGCGGAGCTTATAGAAAGCTCGGAACAGAGATAGCCCTGGGCGAGCCCCCTCGAAATGACAAAGGATGACATAGGCGCAGATGATCCGAATCGAGTTCGGAGTCAACTGTGCCGGCACTAACCTATACCTATCTAAGAGGTTAAGGAAAAAAGGATGGAAAGGAAGGCGCAGCCCGCACCGAAAGAACTCCTCGTACAGAGCGACCCGACCTGGATGGTCAGATGTCACCCTATCTTCGGGCCCCAGCGCGGACAGGCCAATGAAGTTAGGGACCTGGTATTTAGCCCTAACGGCCTCTACGTCCTTAGAGGTCATGGTTGAGGCCACCCCTGCTGGACCCGCTGGATCAGAACTCACCGCCGGAGGAAGCGTCGGACGGCGAGAGGATAGGGGACTGCCCTAACAGGGGGATCGGAGTTGGTCGGAGGTCCTATTGCCCCCGATTGGTCGCGGATAACGACACCACCCACCGACTGAGGCATTCGACTACTAGCTACAGGGGCCTGGTCTTCACTACTAGATTGGGAAGACTCCTCTACGGGTCTCTTGCCCTCCCTAATGGCACAGCGGTCCATAGGTAAAGTAAGGGATGAAACTAACCTGGGAATTGGAAGGACTCAGGTCGCAGAAGAACTCAAGGAAGAAGAAAGTGGAAGAAAGCAATGGCAGTGTAAAGGTTTCCGCAGGCTCTTGCAACGCTTTTATAGCCTCCACCATCAGCTAACGCCGCCCGAGATCCTGCCACGCGGCGCGCGTCCATTGCGTTACAGGCTGCCAGCCGAAAATCTTGACAACGCCCGAGGCGTGCCGCCTTGATTCACTCCAAAAGGCGTGATCCCTGGCCAATCGTGGGACATAGGAAACAGAGCGGCAATGATGGTCCTTGCCTTTTTTCCATCCCCCGATAAGCTCTCTCTCCAGAGCGATCCGGCGCCAACGTCAGCCTCACCTAACGCATAATTGCAGGAGATCTTCGAAGCGGCGCTGCCTCGGGACAAAGCGCCAGCCCATCAAACCATTTAAAGCGCACTAAGGAGGCAATCATTCTTTTTGAATTTTCGCGCCCCTTTCCCAAAGGATTGCAGACATGCGGTCCTTAGTGCTCAGGGCGGGGGGCATCTGATGTAACTGGTGCAGCCACAATGGCAATTTCGGCAAAACCAAAACATTAGTGCGCTCGGCGTCTCCAAGCCTGCCGAGTCGGCCCCGACCATTCTGGTCGGCCCCGCTCAGCCCCGGCGTCGCCAAGCCGCCGAGTCGGCCCCGACCATTCCTGGTCGGCCCTCTTGGCCCCGGCATCTCCAAGCCTGCCGAGTCGGCCCCAACCATTCCTGGTCGGCCCCTCTCGGCCCCGGCGTCTCCAAGCCCACCGAGTCGGCCCCGACCATTCCTGGTCGGCCCCTCTCGCCCCGGCGTCTCCAAGCCCGCCGAGTCTGCCCCGACCATTCCTGGTCGGCCCCTCTCAGCCCCGGCCAAGCCCGCCGAGTCGGACCCGACCATTCTGGTCGGCCCCTCTCAGCCCCGGCGTCTCCAAGCCGAGTCGGCCCCGACCATTCCTGGTCGGCCCCTCTCGGCCCCGGCGTCTCCAAGCACGCCGAGTCGGCTCCGACCATTCCTGGTCGGCCCCCTCTCAGCCTCAGCGTCTCCAAGCCCGCCGAGTCGGCCCCGACCATTCTTGGTCCCGGCATCTCCAAGCCCGTCGAGTCGGCCCCAACCATTCCCGCCCCGACCATTCCTGGTCGGCCCCTCTCGGCCCCGGCGTCTCCAAGCCCACCGAGTCGGCCCCGACCATTCCTGGTCGGCCCCTCTCGGCCCCAGCGTCTCCAAGCCCGCCGAGTCGGCCCCGACCATTCCTGGTCGGCCCCCTCTCGGCCCCGGCGTCTCCAAGCCCGCCGAGTCGGCCCCGACCATTTCTGGTCGGCCCCTCTCAGCCCCGGCGTCTCCAAGCACGCCGAGTCGGCCCCGACCATTCCTGGTCGGCCCCTCTCGGCCCCGGCGTCTCCAAGCACGCCGAGTCGGCTCCGACCATTCCTGGTCGGCCCCCTCTCGGCCTCAGCGTCTCCAAGCGCCGAGTCGGCCCCGACCATTCCTGGTCGGCCCCCTCTCGGCCCCGGCGTCTCCAAGCCCGCCGAGTCGGCCCCGACCATCTCCGGCCCCCTCTCCGGCCCCAGTGTCTCCAAGCCCGCCGAGTCGGCCCCGACCATTCCTGGTCGACCCCTCTCGGCCCCGGTGTCTCCAAGCACGCCGAGTCAGCCCCGACCATTCCTGGTCGGCCCCTCTCGGCCTCGGCATCTCCAAGCCCGCCGAGTTGGCCCCGACCATTCCTTCAGCCCCAGCATCTCCAAGCATCTGCCGAGTCGGCCCCGACCATTCCTGGTCGGCCCCCTCTCGGCCCCCGCATCGCCAAGCCAGCCGAGTCGGCCCCGACCATTCCTGGTCGGTCCCGGCATCTCCAAGCCCGCCGAATCGGCCCGACCATTCCTGGTCAGCCCTCTCGGCCCCGGCGTCTCCAAGCCCGCCGAGTCGGCCCCGACCATTCTTGGTCGGCCCCGCCCAGGCACTTCCTAGTCGGCAAGGCTGGCCCCGGCCACCCCTGGCCAACCCAACTGAGCCTCGGCTCCCTCGGGAGAGTTGAGACTCCCCGTTCTCCTCCAAATCTGCCGCAACATGGCCCTAGTAGCTCAGGACGCTACCTCTCTGACCCGCGCCGCCTGACAACGCCGATCCAACTACCCACCGGCCACGCTGCTGATGGGACTGGACCCAATTACCTAATAGCCCCACTAGCTGATGGGACTTAGCCCACCAACCACCATTTTCTCTCTCTCCGATTGGACAGGACCCACCAACCAGTCCAGGTTCACACAACTCCCAAGAACTCCATGGACATTCTCTTTTCACGGAATCCCACGTGATCATGCAGATGTCAACCCCTATAAAGAGGTGAATCCACTCAGTAATCAGGTATGAGCGATAACCCCAAAAAATCGCTATCCTAACACCTAG